>CM060916.1:820611714-821211714 GCA_030737875.1 Allium sativum
CATTATCTCCAGGGTGAGAAGTTTGAATTGTTTACTGACCATAAATCATTGAAGTAACTTTTCTCACAGAAAGATCTCAACTTGAGGCAGCAAAGATGGATGGAGTTTCTTGCCCCATATGATTTTGAGATTTCCTATATTCCTGGCAAGGGAAGTGTGGTAGCAGACGCTCTGAGTAGAAAGAAGCTGACCTTAAGCTCTCTCTTTGTAGAAAGGCAAAGCTTAGAGTACATAACCAACTTTGACTTTAGACCCTCCTACGAATTTGTACCTGGCTTATTAGCAACACTGGAAGTGCGGCCTACACTTTTTGACTCAATAGGAACCGCACAACGTGAAGACCCTCAGTTAGTAGATGTGATAGATAAGCTGATTAGCAGTGAGACTTTGAGTCACCTCAATAGATACTCCATTGATGATAAGGGACGGTTGAAACGGGATGGAAGGCTATGCGTCCCACAAGTAAGAGATTTAGTGAAAACGGTTCTAGAAGAAGCACACCATTCAAACCTGACCATACACCTAGGTGGAGACAAAATGTATAAAGACATCAAAAGAGTTTTCTTTTGGAATGGCATGAAGAGGGACGTAGCTGAATTCATTTCTAAGTGCATGATATGCCAGTAGGTCAAGGCGGAGCAGAAGAAGCCTGGTGGTTCGCTTCATCCTCTAGAGGTCCCACAGTGGAAATGGGATAGCATTTCGATAGACTTTATTGATTGGTTGCCTAGGTTAAGAAGGGGCAATACCAGTATATGGGTAATAGTGGACCGGCTCACAAAAAGCGCTCACTTTATATCTGTCAAAAGTAGAAGGATTGCCTCATCTCCAGCATCTCTATATCTTAAAGAGATAGTTCGACTGCATGGGATACCTTCTAGCATAGTAAGCGATCGAGACCCTATCTTTACAAGCGAGTTCTGGAAGAGTTTGCAAGAGGTTGTAGGCACACAACTATGTTTAAGCACGGCCAACCACCCCAAAACCGATGGACAGATGGAAAGGGTGAATAGAGTCTTAGAAGACCTCTTGAGATTGTGTGTTCTTGACTTTGGAGGGACATGGGAAGATCATCTTCCTCTGGTGGAGTTCGCCTACAACAATAGCTACCAAGCTACAATAGGCATGGAACCCTTCGAAGCCTTATACAGGAGACCGTGTCGATCACCAACCTGTTGGTGGGAATCCACAGATAAGCTTATACTTGGGCCAGACATGATTAGGGAAACCTCAGAAAAGGTGGACCTAAAACGAAGATGAATGAAGACTGCTCAAGATAGACAGAAGTCCTATGCAGATAAAAGAAGGACCGCCTTGAGTTTGAGGTTGGAGACAGAGTGTTCCTTAAAGTATCTCCTTTGAGGAATGTTGTTCGCTTTGGATCCAAAGGGAAATTGGCACCTAGATTCATAAGACCATTTCCTATCATTGAAAGAATTGGGACGATGGCCTATAGATTAGAGATACCTGAAAAGTTGGCTGGAGTTCACAATGTCTTTCATGTTTCTCACCTATGGAAGTGCTTACATGAGTCTGCGGAAATGGTGGAACCAAAGATACTAGAAGAGGTAGAAGTAGAACGAGAAGCAACAGTGAGAAGAATCCCAACTCGTATCTTGGGAACAGAAGTCAAAAAGCTACGCAACCGTGAAGTCAAACTTGTAAAATTACAATGGAGTTACAATGAAGAAGACGCGACTTGGGAGACCGAAAGCAAGATACGCGCAGTCTACCCTTATCTTTTTTAGAGTACATCTTTGATCTCTCCTTTATCATAAGTTTATTCATGCTTAGTTATCTTCTCGGTCCTATTTTTTGATTCTTAGTAGAAATCAATGGATGTAAACATGTATTTGAAACATGTTATGGTTGATGGTTGCAAAGTGGTTGCAAGTGGGCACTAATGATTGCTTATGGATGCATATGCACATACACCTTAGGTTCTAGATCGGCTCAATCACTTTCATATTGCATTTGCATATGAACGCATGAAATTGTATGAGGATTGAAACTTGATGTGTTATCATATGGACGTTGCATTTGTATGAATGATTGTGCACTCATGTACAAATATGAATAGGAAAAATTGCACACATAATGGACTCATGGCACTCTCATGATTCGCATTAAAGAGGTCAACTGGATCAGTAGACCGCCTGATTTTGCACTAGATAAGAGACATATACACACACTCTGCATATCTTCATATGGCAGTTGAAGTCTTTTAAGGACAATTGATGCTTGTGGATGACAGATGAGTAAATGGATGATTGGATGTTAAGATGCATTCTTCTTAACTTGAAGATTTCGGGGACGAAATCCCTTAAGGAGGGGAGAATGTAACACCACGAATTTTCTGAGAATATTAAAATTAACAAATTCAAGAACATATAACTTTTAGAAGAAGAATTAGGTGGAATGGGTTGCGCTATTACGTTCATCTCAAAATTTTGGTCAAGATAGACATTTGGTTTGCATAAAACGGATACCTTATGCAGAAGTTATTAAGCCTTGAAGTTTGTATACATATGAGAAATATATTTATATATATATATATATAAACAGATATGCAAAATAGTTCAAAACAACGAATAAGGAGGGAGAATAACCGAACCGGCCCATTTTTTAGGTCGACCTGAGCCCCGCTGGGTCGACTAGGGGTTGATTCAGGATGTTTGGTTGTCAACCCGTGGGCCGATTCGCTTTAAGGCAGATGTGGCATCTGATTGGTTCTGATGGACTCCTTACTGAGTCATTAGGGCTGATGTGGCTATTCTATCTTGTTTGAATGGCTTTGATTTGTTCTAGGTTAATCTGACGGTTCCTATTAAATCAAACTTCTATATAAGCAACCTAACACCTCAACCCTAAATCATATTAAAAATCAAACCAAGAGCCGTCATGCTGCTGTTGGACAACCTCGAGCAGCCGCCGTTCAACTTAAAGCTAATTAAAAGAGACAAACCAAATCAAATCAAAGTTAAACAAAAACAACGATTGTCTACATCAAAGGCAAGCATTTCAACTTCAGAATACAAATTCCAGAAATCAAGATTGTCTTTTGTAAGTGTAGTTATCTTTTAAATGTGAATAATTTAAGACGTGATTTGATATAAAGTGAAAAATAGAATTATACCATGTTGTATGATATTGACGGTGCTAATTCATGTTTGTTTCTTGTGATGATTTTATCATGAATTGTCTTGGAATGTTTGTGGCTTATTGGACTTGGTGTTGGAACTATTAAAGATTGAGAATGAAATTATCAATATCATATGCAAGTTATATGTTTCATGGTAAGATCTACATATATATGTTTACATGATTAATGCAAGTTGTGTGTATTATGTTAGATACAAGTCAAGATCTACATATATATATATATATTCATATGCTTTATGTTAGATCCATATGCCTATATATATATGTTCATATGCAAGTTACAAGTTTTATGTTGGATCCATGTCAAGATCTATCTAGGTTCATATGATTAATGCAAGTTATATGTTTTATGATAGATCCAAGTCACGATCTAATTATACATATGTTCATATGCAAGCTACATGTTAGATCCAAAACTAGATCTATATTTATATGCATGTTTGTAAAGTGGACTTATGCAAGTTCACCTTGTTAGATCTAGTTCACACCTATATGTTAATGTTAAAATTATACATGCCTTGGGATTGGACATGTCATGATTATGTCATATGCTAGTTTATAATTGAGGTTATGTTCACACATGCCTAGATCTACATATTAACATGTTTTAGGCTTATGATTATCTAAGTCTAAATTATATGCAAGTTCATGTGACATGATAAATTATATGAATAAAGTTTTATGTAAAATTTACATGTTTGGTTGAATCTATATTATGCATGTTCCCTTCTTTAACTCTTGTTTATAAATTGGGCTAATATGCGGGCCCAATGACTTTATGTGATTAATACGAACGAACAAATGGGTGTAACGTCGGGATAGTTATTAAAGCAAAACATGTTAATAATGTAGGTGGGCCCAAAACCATGTAAATGGTTAAGGCCATGAATTGTATAATTTATACCATTAGTCTTGAACATAATTAAAATATGTGACATGAAACACTTGTAGAAAATTCACATATATAAAATGTAAAAGATGAATATGCCTTACCCGAGGTTAGACTGAGTTGTGGTGTAAACCTGCCCGGAACCGACCGGCACATCCAGTAACCACAACAATACCTGTCTAATGTGAGAGGTTAGTGCATCAAGCCCAGAAAGACCCGAGGTTAGACTGAGTTGTGGTGTAAAACTGCTCGGAACCGACCAGCACATCCAGTAACCACAACAATACATGTCTAATGTGAGTGGTTGGTGCTTTAATTAATTAATTAAAGCTCATGAACAATCAAGCTAGAAATGGTGAGGTCAAGTAATTAAGGGAACACTTAACCAACTTAACATGTAAACAAGACAAGATTGGTGGGGTTAAGTAATTGAGGAAACACTTAACCAACTTAACATGTTAACTAGACAAGATTGATAGGGGTTAAGTCAAAACAAGGAAAATTAACCAATTTAGCATGTTGACTAGAAAAACCCTGGTAACTGGGACCCGTTTCAGCAGTAACCCACATGGATGTATCAAGGTACCCTGAACTAGGCAGGGTGGGGCACGATTACTGGGTTGAATATAAGCGGTCAAAAGGGCAGCGGTTAGGTACGTCAGTGTAGGTTCCGATGGAGTATGGGGGTGCACAGGCTCCGGAGTGGAAAAAGCAGGCACTGGGCACTAGGTATACACTTGTGCATCTTTGAATCATGTCAGGTTGCCATTATAGGACTTGATACACCCTATACTGGAACCAACACAAGTACTTAAAAATCACGTGGTTCCGCATGACACGGGGAATACATGAATGCGAGTAGGAGCCGATCAATACATGAATGGGATCACTTTATCATGAACATACATTGCTAGTTAAACAGCTCTTAGTGGGTGCAGAGAAGTAAAGGTGGGTGCGATAGCCAAATCTATTTAAATCTTACTTTACCTCGTTTTAGGACTACCCTATCCTTGTGGTATCATTCTAAGTTCAGTTTATTCATGTCATAGTTTTTTACTTGTTTACATGCTATTAAATAACTGGGCTTACCAGACTTATGTCTGACCCATTTTCCTTTCGCTTCTTTTCGTCCGTTCCCCCCTCCCCCCAGGTCCGCAGGGAGGAAACACTTCTGCTTAGTCCAGGTTAGCCAAAGATTGAAGATCGTAGATGTAAGGCTTGGACTTTCCTTTTTGAGCTATGGCTATGGTCAACCACTTATTGGGGATTATGTCATTTTATTTTCAGTATTGCTTCTTTATGTTTTCAAGACAGATGAAAAGTTGTAATAATTTGGAAGGTTGGAACAGTTGTTGAATTATTGTGTTGAACAGGTATTTATGAAATAATATTGATCTTTTTCCGCTGCATAAATTTTCTGTCTTGTAATTTATTATTATCTTGTACCTTAAAACGCTCCACCAAAGTTAAGGCATTCTCTTTGAGGGTGACCTTAACAGAGGTGGGGTATTACACTATGCGTCCCATAAGTAAGTGATTTATTGAAAACGATTCTAGAAGAAGCACACCATTCAAAGCTGACCATACACCCAGGCGGATTCAAAATGTATAAAGACATCAAAAGAGTTTTCTTTTGGAATGGCGTGAAGAGGGACGTAGCTGAATTTGTTTCTAAGTGCATGATATGCCAGCAGGTCAAGGAGAAGCAGAAGAAGCCTAGTTGTTTGCTTCATCCTCTAGAGGACCCACAATGGAAATGGGATAGCATTTCGATGGACTTTATTGATGGGTTGCCTAGGTCTAGAAGGGGCAATACCAGTATTTGGGTAATAGTGGACCGGCTCACAAAAAGCGCTCACTTTATACCTTTCAAAAGCAGAAGGACCGCCTCATCTCCAGCATCTCTATATCTTAAGGAGATAGTTCGACTGCGTGGGATACCTTCCAGCATAGTAAGTGATCGATACCCCATCTTTACAAGCGAGTTCTAGAAGAGTTTGCAAGAGGTTGTAGGCACACAACTATGTTTAAGCACGGCCTACCACTCCCAAACCAATGGACAGACGGAAAGGGTGAACAGAGTCTTAGAAGACCTCTTGAGATTGTGTGTTCTTGACTTTGGAGGGACATGGGAAGATTATATTCCTCTGGTGGAGTTCGCCTACAACAATAGCTACCAAGCTAGAATAGGCATGGCACCCTTCGAAGCCTTATACGGCAGACCGTGTCGATCACCAACCTG
Organism: Allium sativum; assembly: GCA_030737875.1. Taxonomy (NCBI): domain Eukaryota; kingdom Viridiplantae; phylum Streptophyta; class Magnoliopsida; order Asparagales; family Amaryllidaceae; genus Allium; species Allium sativum. The sequence continues at coordinate 820,618,008 of CM060916.1, forward strand.
TTGGTGGGAATCCAAAGATAAGCTTATACTTGGGCTAGACATGATTAGGGAAACCTCATAAAAGGTGGACCTAATAAGAAGATGAATGAAGACTGCTCAAGATAGACAGAAGTCCTATGTAGATAAAAGAAGGACTGACCTTGAGTTTGAGGTTGGAGACAGAGTGTTCCTTAAAGTAACTCCTTTGAGGAATGTTGTTCGCTTTGGATCCAAAGGGAAATTGGCACCTAGATTCATAGGACCATTTCCTATCATTGAAAGAATTGGTACGATGGCCTACAGATTAGAGCTACCTGAAAAGTTGGTTGGCGTTCACAATGTCTTTCATGTTTCTCACCTACGGAAGTGCTTACATGAGTCTGCGGAAGTGGTGGAACCAAAGATACTAGAAGAGGTAGAAGTGGAATGAGAAGCAACAGTGAGAAGAATCCCAACTCGTATCTTGGGAACGGAAGTCAAAAAGCTACGCAACCGTGAAGTCAAGCTTATTAAAGTACAATGGAGGGACAATGAAGAAGACGTGACTTGGGAGACCGAAAGCAAGATACGTGTAGCCTACCCTTATCTTTTTTAGGGTACATCTTTGATCTCTCCTTTATCATAAGTTTATTCATGCTTAGTTATCTTCTCGGTCCTATTTCTTGATCCTTAGTAGAAATCAATGGATGTAAACATGTATTTGAAACATGTTATGGTTGATGGTTGCAAAGTGGTAGCTAGTGATTGCTCGTGGATGGATACGCACATACAAATTAGGTTCTAGATCGGCTCAATCAATTTCATATTGCATTTGCGTATGAACACATGAAATTGCATGTGGATTGAAACTTGATCTGTTATCATATGGATATTGCATTTGTATGAATGATTGTGAACGCATGTAGAATTATGAATAGGAAAAATTGCATACATAATGGACTCATGGCACTCTCATGATTCGCATTAAGGAGGTCAACTGGATCAGTAGACCGCCTGATTCTGCACTAGATAAGAGATATATACACACACTCTGCATATGTTCATATAGCATTAGAAGTCTTTTAAGGACAATGGATGCTTGTGGATGATGGATGAGTAGATGGATGAGTAGATGGATGAGTAGATGGATGATTGGATGTTAATATGCATTCTTCTTAATTTGATGATTTCGGGGACGAAATCCTTTAAGGATGGGAGAATGTAACACCCCGAATTTTCTGAGAATATTAAAATTAACAAATTCAAGAACACTTAATTTTTAGAAGAAGAATTAAGTGAAATGGGTTGCGCTATTACGTTCATCTCAAAATTTTGGTCAAGATAGACATTTGGTTTGCATAAAACGGATACATTATGAAGAAGTTATTAAGCCTTAAAGTTTATATGCATATGAGAAAAATATATATAGATATATATAAAAATTAAAAAAAAAATATGCAAAAAAGTTCAAAACAGCGAATTGGGAAGGGGAATTACCGAACCGGCCCATTTTTGAGGTCGGCCCGAGCCTCGCTGGGTCGACTAGAGGTTGATTCAGGGCGTTTGGTTCTCAACCCGTGGGCCGATTCACTCTAATGCAGATGTGGCATCTAATTGGTTCTGATGGACCCCTTTCTGAGTCATTAGGGCTGATGTGGCTATTATATCTTGTCTGAATGGCTTTGATTTGCTCTAGGTTAATCTGACGGTTCCTATTAAATCAAACTTCTATATAAGCAACCTAATTCCTCAACCCTAAATCATATTAAAAATCAAACCAAGATCCGACATGCTGCCGTTGGACAACCTCGAGTAGTCGTCATTCAACTTAAAGCAAATTAAAAGAGACAAACCAAATCAAATCAAAATTAAACTAAAACAACGATTGTCTACATCAAAGGCGAGCATTTCAACTTTAGAATACAGATTCCAGAAATCAAGAATGTCTTTTGTAAGTGTAGTTATCTTTTAGATGTAAATAAATTTTAGATGTGATTTGATATAAAGTGAAAAATAGAATTATACCATGTTGTATAATATTGAAGATGCTAATTCATGTTTGTTTCTTGTGATTATTTTATCATGAATTGTCTTGGAATGTTTGTGGCTTATTGAACTTGGTGTTGGATCTATTAAAGATTAAGAATGAAACTATCAATATCATATGCAAGTTATATGTTTCATGTTAAGGTCTACATATATATGTTTATATGATTAATGCAAGTTGTATGTATTTTGTTAGATCCTAGTCAAGATCTACATATATATATATATATATATATATATATTCATATGCTTTTTTTTAGATCCATATGCCTATATATATGTTCATATGTTCATATGCAAGTTACAAGTTTTATGTTGGATCCATGTCAAGATCTATCTAGTTTCATATGATTAATGCAAGTTATATGTTTTAAGATAGATCCAAGTCACAATCTTATTATACATATGTTTATATGCAAGTTACATGCTAGATCCAAAACTAGATCTATATTTATATGCATGTCTGTAAAGTGGACTTATGCAAGTCCACCTTGTTAGATCTAGTTCACACCTATATGTTAATGTTAAAATTATACATGCCTTGGGATTGGACATGTCATGATTATGTCATATGCTAGTTTATAATTGAGGTTATGTTCACACATGCCTAGATCTACATATTAACATGTTTTAGGCTTATGATTATCTAAGTCTAAATTATATGCAAGTTCATGTGACATGTTAAATTATATGAATAAAGTTTTATGCATAATTTATTTGCTTGGTTGAATCTATATTATGCATGTTCCCTTCTTTACCTCTTGTCTATAAATTGGGCTAATATGCTGGCCCAATGACTTTATGTGATTAATACGAATGAACAAATGGGGGTAACGTTGGGATAGTTATTAAATCAAAACATGTTAATAATGTAGGTGGGCCCAAAACCATGTAAATGGTTAAGGCCATGAATGGTATAATTTATACCATTAGTCTTGAACATAATTAAAATATATGACATGAAACACTTGTAGAAAATTCACATATATAAAATGTAAAAGATGAATATGCCTAATCCGAGGATAGACTGAGTTATGGTGTAAACCTGCCCGGAGCCAACCGACACATCCAGTAAGCACAACTATACATGTCTAGTGTAAGAGGTTAGTGCATCAAGCCCAGAAAGACCCGAGGTTAGACTGAGTTGTGGTGTAAAACTGACCGAACCGACCGGCACATCCAGTAAACACAACAATACATGTCTAATGTGAGTGGTTGGTGCTTTAATTAATTAATTAATTAATTAAATCTCGTGAACAATCAAGCTAGAAATGGTGAGGTCAAGTAATTAAGGGAACACTTAACCAACTTAACATGTTAACAAGACAAGATTGGTGGGGTTAAGTAATTGAGGAAACACTTAATCAACTTAACATGTTAACTAGACAAGATTGATAGGGGTTAAGTCAAATCAAGGACACTTAACCAATTTAGCATGTTGACTAGAAAAACCCTAGTAACGGGGACCCGTTTCAGCAGTAACCCACATGGATGTATCAAGGTACCCTGAACTAGGCAGGGTGGGGCACGATTACTGGGCTGAATATAAGCGGTCAAAAGGGCGGAGGTTAGGTGCGTCAGTGTAGGTTCCGATGGAGTACGGGTGTGCACGGGCTCCGGAGTGCAAAAAGCAGGCACTGGGCACCAGGCGTACACTTGTGCATCTTTGAATCATGTCAGGATTGCCATTATAGGACTTGATACACCCTATACTGGAACCAGCACAAGTACTTAAAAATCACGTGGGGCCGCATGACACCGGGAATACATGAATGTGAGTAGGAGCCGATCAATACATGAATGGGATCACTTTATCATGAACATACATTGCTAGTTAAACAACTCTTAGAGGGTGCAGAGAAGTAAAAGTGTGTGCGATAGCCAAATCTTGTTAAATCTTACTTTACCTCGTTTTAGGACTACCCTATCCTTGTGGCATTATTCTAAGTTCAGTTTATTCATGTCATAGTCTTTTACTTGTTTACATGCTATTAAATATTTGGGCTTACCAGACTTATGTCTGACCCATTTTCCTTTTGCTTCTTTTCTTTCATTCCCCCTAGGTCCGTAGGGAGGAAACACTTCTGCTTAGTCCAGGTTAGCCAAAGCTTGAAGACCGTAGATGTAAGGCTTGGACTTTCCTTTTTGAGCTATCGCTATGTTCAAGCACTTATTGGGAATTTATGTCATTTTATTTTCAGTATTGCTTCTTTATGTTTTCAAGATAGATGAAAAGTTGTAATAATTTGGAAGGTTGAAATAGTTGTTGAATTGTTGTGTTGAACAAGTATTTATGAAATAATATTGATCTTTTTCCGCTGCTTAAATTTTTTGTCTTGTAATTTATTTGTATCTTGTACCTTAAAATGCTCCACCGAAGTTAAGGCATTCCCTTTGAGAGTGACCTCAACGGAGGTGGGGTGTTACACACAGTTCACGATAAACCCAAAATCACATTCCATTTATTATGGAATCTTCACGAAAAATAGATCAATATATATAATCAATATAAATTTTCGTATCCGACTAATAATATAAATGGAATAACGATAAAGCCTTTTAAATTCCATGTATGTTAACAGTCTTCCTTCACAGAAGCTCACTTCGATTATTACCAAATCGAATTCCATTCCATTCCAATTTATTTTATGAAATTGGAAAACTTTACTTTGGAAAATTTCCATTAAATCTTAATCAAAAGATTTATAAATTCCAAATCACATTTCACTGTTAATCGGGTTAAAGAATGAATGTCATTTAAAACACAATTCAAGATAAACCCAATTCACATTCCATTTTAATCCAATTACTAAATATAACTGGAAACTCAAATAATATTAATTAAAAGATTTATTCCTTCCACACTGGGTTTAAGAACTGTGTTACTGAAGACACCATTCACGACAAACCCAAAATCCAATTTCAATTCAAATCCAATTAAATATTAATTAATTGGTAAACTTTTCTAAATCTTATATAAAAGATTTATTCTTTTCTCAACTGGGTTTAAGAACAGTGTTCGTAAAAGACACCATTCACGACAAACCCAAAATCCCATTTGATATTAAATACAAGGCTCTGAATAGAAATAATATCGTCTTATATTCAATATCAAATTCTGAAACCAACCACTATCGTATTGGAAATAACAATATAAATATATCTTCCAAATTTTCATAACAATTTCTGTATAACCCCGGAATCCAATATCAAAATATTCCGAAGATTATTTCCATTCCAATTTGTTCATTGGAAATTTCTGGTTACATTAAAACCATTCACATATCTAATTTATTTTATTTAAAAATTTATGGATTTCAAATCTAGTTTATAACTTGTTCATTTTGATAAAAATATGTTTTTATCCTTTCAAACGTGGAATTTTTCATCATAATTCTTTCCAAATCATTTTGATTTTACACCAATTATTAATATTTTTAATAATTTTATTAAGGCCCTTTCAGTCGATTTCCATAAACGGTCGTCGAACTGCACTTACAATGACCTTTTCCAAATTTGATTTGGACATAATTCCTAATCCAATCGTTAGATTTCAAATCTATTATAATCGTTGGAAAGCTATTTTCGATACGAACCCAACGGTTTTGGTTTTAGGAGAATCCGACGGTCGGATCTCCCGTAATGTCAATTCGAAGTCAATGGTCGAAATTTGCGAACTGTCGCGACGCGTTCTATTCAGGCCATTAAATATATGTATTATATATATTTCGTTGATTTCAATTCAAAACATATTTTAAATTCGTTTTAAATTCATTTAAAAATGATTCCAACTTCATTTTCAATTTTAAATCAAAATTGGATATCATATATCATTATAATATATAAATGATAATATTTTCAAAATATCAGATTTTGAAATCATTTCCTTTTCGATATTCATTATAAATATGAATAAAATCGATATAAATATCGTTCACGTCAAAATGGCGCATATCTAATCAATACGACTTCATATATTTGAATACGTTCGTATCCATCCAAAATCGGACATCAAAATCATAATTTGATCTTTTATTGAATATTATTTTAAAATGTTCGTTAGTTTCCAAATTGGAATGAGACCCAATCAATTACCATATAATATTATTTATATGGATTCCATACAACACATGTATAACAACAATGATAAATAATCATCCATCATCCAGAGTGCATTCTACACTGCATAATCATTAAATATAAATAATTAACGCTTACAACAGTCTGTCAACCAATCGATTGACATACAACTAAACAGTTAGGATTGGTGTATGTCAAATATCATCCCAATATCCATGTGGGGTTTCAATCAATAAACACAGATTTCATTTGTGCAGTTGGACGATGTGTAAAATTTATCGTCCCAATCCATGTCAGTTAAATGGGTGTACATAAACAAATCCTCCGATTTGTAAATGAATTTTTATTTTATTCATACACGTTAAAAATTAGATTTTTAACTATAAAATATTTATTTCCACACATGAATATTTTATACAGTTCATTTATACAATAAAAATGATATTTTTATTGTACTAGTATTTTATTCAACAACCAGAATATAGTCAATTCAATCTAAACAAACAATCATGGTTTCAGTCAAAGGTATCGGGTGCTACTAAGCACCGTCTGCATCCTAGTATATATTTAACTGTAAAGTAATTTGAGTGAGAAAGAGTTCTCACAGTCGGTTTCCACTCCGTTAGTCATTAACTGGCGATTCTGGCACCGTTCGGGTTTGAATTTGCCACCAAATTGTAACTGGCTCCAAATTGGGCTCGGTTAGCCTTGTTGTGAAGCTCTCGGCTCCACGATCGCAGCGGATCTGAAATCACGCGATTTGGACCTCGTATGATAAAGATATGGTATTTTAAAGATTGGAAAATTAAGTATATAATTAAATAATTAATTTATTAATTTAACATTCTCCTTCAACAAAAATAACAGGCCGATGTCGATCTACTTCTGTTCGGAACTAGGGTTCCAAAACACGCCACCACCGTTCAACTCGACGACGATCTGAACATGCCACGCCCTACGCCTCTAAGAACCGCACCACCACCTGCCACGAGGGCCCACTCGCCGCCGCCATGTCCTCGGAAATCGCCCACGATCGCGCCATTTTCATCTCGAAGAACTCCGAAATCCCTCAACGATAAATCACCATACTAGTATGGATTTAAAGGTGGGAGAAATCTCTACAGATTTGCCTCTAGAACTGAATGAAATCGTTGAGTGGATTGATCGGAAAATGGATTGGAATTCTCGAATGAATTCCGCCGTTCATCGAGGTCAATGGACGGTTTTTCGATTTTGGGAATAAATGAAAAATTAGGGTTTTTAATTTATATTTATAATTTTTTTCCATAAAAGGCAACTTTTCCATACGAACTCCAAATCGAACCCACCGACTGTCGTTTCTAGATAATTACCCCCATTCCGAACATAATGTTCCGTAAGCCAATTCGATCATTTTAATCAGTTTTTCTTTAAATTAAAATATAAATAAGTATATTTTTAATTTGAACATACATTTTAATTTATCAGGGCCACATATTGACTCCAAAAACTCCAGAAAAATAAATCTAGCTCTGTTTTGACGATACGGTCCTAACAAAGCTAATTTCGTCTAATTTGGAGACCGCCTGAAAAATGACCGTCGATTAAATTCAAACTAAATTTGCCAAACGCATTTAAATTCACCACGCTCACATATTAATTCCAAAAATTATGAAAATTGGAATCTAGCAGTAATTTGACATTCTGGATCCAACAAAAGTGGTTTCGTCGAAAACGGAGGTCGTTTGCAAAATGACTATTTTTAAGGGCTATATATTATATAAAATATATAAAAATTCCATAGTGACTATTCTGAATTTTAAACTGGGCATTACTTTTTATTTCTGTTATGAAATCTGAATTTTTCACATTCGTTAGAAAGATATTTTCAAACAGATTCAAATATTTCTGGTTTTACTGAAATCCGATTTATTTTGAATCCCGTACATTCATTTGAAATTTGAAATCGAATTTTCAAACTGCCACGCCATTTCAGGCTAGTTTTATAATTAAAATAAATTTATTCGTTCTAACTTCGATTTAAATAAATTTTTAGTCGTTATTATCTAAATTAAATCATTTTAAATATTCAAAACCCATTAAATTTACCAAAATAAAAATTTTAAGTTGGTTTAGAAAATCCGGGTTGTTACACCCCTATCCGAACAGGTCACCAAAAACAGAAGTCGATCCCGTTTTCACCGAACTACACTGCTTCATTCCACCTCTGTCGTTGTCTACACACACTCGTGCTCTTGCTTCCCCCCATCTCCGCTTGCCAGCGGTCCCATGCAGCACCATACGCCTTTCCCATCCTCCCTCTGGTTGTCACGCAACCTTTTTTTATATTTTCCAAACATATACTCTAGTAACAACTATTACATATAATACTCCACCTGCCACTACCTCGTTTAAGTCCATCATTACCCGCATCCTCCCATCTCGACTTCCCTACTCGCTGACCTGAACCACCCGCTCCAGTTCACCTATGTATATAAGCAGTACCCCTCTATCCCAAGTTAAAGCCATCCCCACTAATACTATTTACTTTCTTCCTCAACCCATGTAAACTACGAAAATTCCTTTCCCCCTCATGAAATAAGCACAACAACTTCATGCTCCCTTAAGCCAGCGCCTCCGGTGACCCCCTCATGCCCCGGTGACCCCCTCCATGTTCATGCATGCAACGCAACCATCCCACCTCAAGCCTCACGTCCCCTCCTGCCTCCAGCAAATGTGAACAGCCCCTCTTAACCTCAACGCCAACATTGGTTATCCTTCCGGCCATCACCAGTGACGGTGATCCTTCACCCTAGCCCACTGCTCGAAACGTTGGGCATCACTAACGTTGGTCATGGATTTTGAAATGGATATCAAAATGAAGCTTTCTAGTTGCAAAGTCTAACTGGTGAATTCCTGAATTTATAGTGGAGTAAAATTGTTGAAACTATTTTCTGAAGTTTAAGTTTTGGTTCGGTGAAAACAAAAGAAAAGAATGTGAAATGCAGTGCTATTTATAAGTGGAGAAGGTTTGGGTAACAAGAAATTTAGTTTGCTACGCACGGTACCAGGTAAAAAGTAAGGTAGCTACACTGCACTATGTAGGGTAGGCTCGATTTACAATGTGATTTAAAATGTGCAGTTGTGAAGTAGTTGCAGATGGTAGGTTGTGGTGTGTCCATATAATGGATAGCTGGAAAAATAAAAATATGGTACGAATTGCATGTGCATAAGTCGGTTTTGAAAACAAATAAAGTAGGCTAGGCTAAGGGACGTAGAAAGTAGATGTTGGGAGGTTCATTCTTAGGTCTACATACTTTTAAATTAGGCTTGCATGAGCTAATAAACATGACAACAGATTATTTCTTTTATAGGGTGGGATAGACTTTACCTTCAATGTAAGTTCGCATGTGAGTATGAAGAAAGGGAAAAAACATGTAAATAAGCTAGCTCAAGCTAATATAGGATAGACTGAAAGTTGCTTGCTTCATATGCAAGGAATTTGCGTATTATTTCAGTTCGTCATTTTCATATGGTTATTTAATATACCGCTTTTTACTTTGCATGTTGTAAATTCGCACCAACCCATACGACCTTCAAACAAAACGAAAATAAATACACTGCTATGTATTGACATTGCGGTCCCAGTGAAATTAATTTCGTTGAAAACGGACTCTGTTCGTAAAACAACGCTATTTTATTTCCAATATATTTATTTATTCATATTTTTAAATTCGTCTACCAACAAAATAACTCTGATTTGCCTCAGATTGGAAATCTAGCACCAACTATCCATACGTATTCTAATAAAATTTGTTTTGTCGAAGACGGAGATTGTTTAGGAAAAATAATTATTTAAATATAAATTATAAATTAAAATACAAAACTAAATTAAATAATAATAATTTATTATCAACAAATATATCCAAATAAAATAATTTCTCACTTCAAATATAACCAGTATGGCTTTATAACTTGGCGTTAATATTTTCGAATTGAACGACATTCAAATATACAGAAATTCCTTGTTGAATAAATTAACTAAACATTATAATTTATAAACGAATTCCATAGCGACTATTTTAAAATTTGAATTGGACATAACTTACAATATATAAGCTGAAAACTCGATTCTTCTCTTTTATATGAAAATTATAATCAACAAGATTTCAAAGTTTCTTATTTCACAAAAATTCGACTTAAAACGGGCTCTGTATATCAAATTGAAGTTCAAAACTCAATATTATGAACTACCACGCCATTATGAGCTCGTTTTAAATTATATATATAAATTCAACGTTTAAACTTTGTTTTAATAAACAAAATATATATTTTAAATCAATTTAAAATTCCAAACAAAAATTTAATATAATAAAAAAAAATTGACTACCAAAAATACGGGACATTATATTCTTCCCCCTTTAAAAGAATTTCGTCATCGAAATTTCTAAGGTAAGAAAAATGCCACAAACCGACTCACTTTAAAATATTATAAATCAAAAACCAATCCATTATCGTAAATATTTTTTAAAAAAAATATCGAAAATATTCTAACAATTTAAATTCCTGGTAAAATTCGGCAGAGTCTCCCCTATACGGAGTGACATCTGCGATATCGCAGGCACAAATAATATATATACATCGACCCATACGATCGGAAAACAAAATTCAAAAACCAAAAATTATATTTTTGCGTAGGCATACCTTATGCGAGTGCTATTGAGCCTACTTGCTCAATTTACGTGCAATCTACACAACCAAACTTAATTCTCTAGCCTTCTAGCACCTGTACTTAACTCAATTCAATATATATAAGTAACAGATATATGAAATTCTCAAATAATTTTTCATTAATCACAAGTATAACTTTACCACTTCCAAAATCAAATTGATAACATTAATTCACTTTCAAACATAGGGTTAAATCATAAATTTCAATCTATATGCATTTTCATTCCAATTTAATTATTTTGGAATTTATTATTTAGTTTATATTTCATTCAGCTCCATCAAGTTGTTGCTTATTTCAATTCAAATAATCTATCTTCCAATAACAAACAATGCACAATCAACAAACAATATACAACCAAATCAATTGAATTTACATTCAATATTAACATTTATTTTGGTTAAACATATATGAACATCAATCGATTAGTATTCGATTGATTCCCATTCAATTATTATTCATTCATTCAATTTCCAAATCAATTTTATTTAATTTCATTATCATTTCTTAATTTAATTTCTCTTAACCAATTTAAGTTCAATTTTAAATTTTTAATCCAAATTTGAATTCCATTCATATCAATCAGCAAATAATATCTCAATAGTATAAATAAATTATTTCTTTTCTATACAAAAATATAATTTGGGTAAAATTATTTCATTTACTCTCTTTACAAAACAATATTGTATCCATTGACAGTTCAACGCTTTTCAACACTTGAACTGATCAACTAACACAATACAAAACATTTGTATATATAATTTACAAATACGCCCATCTCTATCGAGTTATACCACAGAGCCAAGGTTATTACTAAACCAATAGCTCTGATACCACTGTAACATACTGACTTTTCCATACCCTTTGAGTTGACAATCACAAGTCATGACCAATCCAAATTGCATAGAAAAAATAGATAGTTATTAGAAAGAAATTAGAGGGTGAGGTAAGCAAAGAAAGAATTATTAGAATAGAAGAAGAAAAGGAACTAACACAACACTGATTCTCACATTACAGTGGGACAAACTATAATATAGAAATAAATATTTACTGAGAGCTTGACATAAAACTTACAATCATCAGCGTACATCACACTTCTAGACAGTTATAATAATCTATCATAATATACAATCACACATCAGAATATATATTAGCATACGCCTGAACTCTTCCGTCTCGTCTCTTCATAACAACCGGTAACCTTAACCTGTACAGCTCGGTCTAACCCGAGCATTTCAAACACCGGGTAAGTCTGGTGAACCAGAGTGAGAAAAACACACTAAGTTTGAAGGCATCACACAACTTGATTTTAATATCAAAATCTTTTCGAAAGAAAAGGACAATTGTAAGACGGAATCCACACATAAATACGGACGGTTTTTACCTTATGATAACCCAAAACATTTTTGAAAACAATATTGTTCTGTATTACGATAGTGTCTAAATACAAGTAAATATCAATTTAGCAGAACGCTTGCATCTCACGCTCCACATATATAGTATACAATCAAAATCGTGGGTGTTTATTGGAGAATGGATTACCTGGCAAGGTATGGGACCACCTTCCCGACAATATACCCCTGGAGATGAATACATTTGGGGTTCAACAAGAACATCTTGCAACTCGGGCTAAACATGACCGACCCCTCACTTTCTCTTGAGAATACCGAATATATCATTACCACGGTTGGGGGCCAGCCAATCGAACCGATAGCATACATACAAAAATAAAAAAGGGACAACTGAAGGCATTTGAATTTTCCAGATCAAGTAATGATATACCCTTTTGATGGGTGCGATTCACATAGCCATGCGACCTACCGGATTTTCTTCCATTTCTTGGTTGATGAGGCTTGAGGTCAAAATTTATTTATTTGTTTATTTACTTTAATTTTGAGAACATCTGATCATCATTCACTTTGAATACCACATTGTCAGATCCTTCATAAAAACACTAATTGACTTCCACAAAAATACTCTGGTTGTTAAGCTAAAGAAGTTTCCCTTCTATGCCACCAACTTGGTACGTTTAAAGAAATCAATATACGTGATTCTTTTGGAAATACTCTATCGGACATCCATCCATACAATCATCCAGGGACAAGATGAACCGAAGGCACCCTCCTACCACATCCTAGGAATCACCGTATAGATCAGTAGCGAGTAGTCCTTGCAATCCGTAGATTCCAATCACGACAGAATCACTACCAAATATATATATCTTTTGGGATCAGCCAGAGAAATTCAGCAGTAGTTCCTCCGCTCATGAAGATTTACGGTCTTCAATTTCTCTATCTCGATTAGCACCTTCCACATATTCATATTTATTGGTTGGAGTGGTTTTTGAATATAAATTCGATCCCGGTCTTTCCGTACCAACACAAGTTGGGTCTAATTTTGATAGTCGTTTATTTAACTATCAAAATAAATAAAAATAAAATAGATCCATTGTTTTAGTAAACAACTTCACTTGGCCTTAAAAATAATATATTGGTTGAACTACCAAAAATAATATATTAGTTTTAATATATTAATATTCTCAGATTCTTTATTTCAATGCATTGGAAAATATCCTAAATAATATTCAACTTTCCTTCAACAATCGTTTCAAAATATTGCTAAAACATTATTAATTAACATTTTTCACTTGGAAATCGATCCAATTTATCATTCTTAAAACAACCGTTATGAAATCTCATTTTCGTTTCGTTACTTGAGCACCATAATCGTTACTTATCCTTTTAGATTAACGCATTCTAAATCTCATCTATTTGTTATGAAAATGTCATTATATTTTCATAAAATCTCCTTTTATTATCACTTTACTATAGAAATATCATTTTGTAATGTCCCGTATTTTCGGTAGTCAATTATTTAATTTAATTTATTTATTTTAAATATTTATTTGGAATACTAATGGATTTCAATATTGAGCTCGTAATTAAAATGAAGTTTTAATATATAAAAATTATATACAATATAAATCGAGCCTGAAATGGCGCCGCAGTTTGTAATATGGAGTTTTGAATTTCAATTGAATACACAGAGTCCGATATAAGTCAGATTTCTGTGAAACAAGAAACGTTGGAACCGTATTGATGATAATTTTCATATGGAAGAGAAAAATCCAGATTTCGTATTATAATTTGTTAGTTATGGCCAAATCAAAAATTGAAATAGTCGCTATGGAGAATTGTTATTTAATTATTGGCCTTTAAAATAGCCGTTTTGCAAACGGACTTCGTTTTCGACGAAATCAGTTTCATTGGAATCGTATCGTTAAATTATTGTAAGAAAATTAAATTGCGTGGAAAATCGATGTCGTATGTGACCAAGGCAGCAATAAACGCCCATTTATTTTCTATAGCACATAATTTAATTTATTTAATTTAATAAAGAGATATTCGAGTGTAACTTGAGCAGACGATCGAATTAGGCCACGAAACCAGTTACATTGAGTTCGTATCATCGATTAGAGTCCGGATAGGTATATAGTTTGTTATTTTTGAAGGCCGGGTAATTTGGTGTCCAAAATGGCATTGCGGTGCGCGTAAAAATAGCCTACTGGGAAAACAGTCTCAGAATGGAACGAAACTAGTGCCGTTGGGTTCGTATTAATTAATTATTATAGGATTTCAAAGTTTCAGGTTGATTGAATTTATCTAGTGATCGTGGAAAAATTAAACGCGTGTTTTTCGTTGGTTTTATAAAGGAAATTTTTTCAAATGATGTCGGAATTTGACGATACCTGTCCCATTTGGTCCGAAATATTTTTCTACGTTAGGATTAGCATTTTTATCAGAAAATGGAAGTAATTTGTGGGGGTTTCTGCATGTTACTTCGTGTTGAAGTTTCATAAAATAATATTTTATTAAATCAGTCACACTATATATACCCTTTAAATCAGTCCAACCCAAATATTCTGGTCAACGCAGTCTTATTGTTTGGTCGCCATGTAAACAAATAGACGGTTTTAGACCTTCAAAAGTTTTCTTACTCTGATCCTCCAATCCACTTTGTATCACCCTTAACTTTCAACTGAGGAACGTCCTACTCTCTGAGCTCCTTCATCTGACCGGAGGTGATGGTGTTTACAGCACTGGAGTGGCTACAGTCCATTGGAAAGTCGCAGCAGTTCGAGGCCCATAGATGGAGCAAGGCTGTCTCAAGATTGATGGCACTTTGAGAGAACGTCAGGGGGGTGGTGGCTCTCGGCTCGCCGGTCTTGGATGGACATCCGGTCGTCGTGATTTGACACAGCGGTGAACTTTCAAAACGGAGCTAGTGCGTGTTAACTTGATAGAAGAACAGCGTGAAGTATTGTGGCCCGTGTTTCTCTGTGAGTAATAACGTTATAAATAGTTAAATAAGGATTAGTTAGTTAATTAAATTAGATTATCTTAAAGTGTTAGTAACATTTCAAATACTTTCAGGATTGGCAGCAATGTTTTGTGTTGTGCAAAGAAGCAAGGCGTGCAATGGGTTTCAGGGAAGCAAACAATAGACACGGCCCAAATATTTACCAAGTAATTAATCGTATAATAAGTATAATTAGTTTAGTACTTAGTTAATTAAAGAATATTAAATTCAAATTAAATCTTGCACAGGTATATGATTGAAAACGAGAGGACCTGGGAGAACATAAAAGGATCGGCCTTAACGGTCCATGTGATTAAATTAATTAAAGTAATTTAATTGAGTAATAATTTGATTAACAAATTATATCATTTAAGCATATGCTTATAATCTGTGTAATTCATATCTATGTCATCATAGCTTGATGAAACAAGGGATGTTGGACTCGCATTAACGAGCACTACGTCATGGAATAGAACCGAACGTGTTTGGAATGAACTGGATTTTTAGTTAAATTAAACGCTGTTTAATTTAACTTAAATGAGTCGTTTAAAAAAAATCAAAGCAAGGTGAGTTAAACTCACTCAGTTCTTCCCATTTATATTTTGTATAAATTGGGTTTTTATTTTGTGTGCTCTACTTGTCAATGGTTGACTATTTGCTAATTATATATTTATTTGTTGATTTAACTAATGAGATTAAACCGTTGTTTAATTTCAGTATATAAATACCATATCGTTATTTTAACGATTGGTTCCAATAAAGGTAACTTACCTTATTGGTCACGTTTATTTATAAACATGTTTAATTGTTTTGAACTGATTAAATTGTTCCGTTAATTGGTTGATGTGAAATAGTTGGTTTTTGATGTTATAGAAATTAACAGTTAAATTGAATTGATTGACCTGATTTGTGATAACCATTTGAGTATAGGGAAGAACAGGTTGGAGGGATCCAACGGGATTCCTCAAATATATCATTTATTATCATATTGTCATATATGAACTGTTCTGTTTGGGTGATTGATTTGATTTGTGATCATTGACTGAAAAGTTAACCTGTGTTTTGTTTTAACCAATGGGTAAGATTGGTGGAGTAATCGGCTGTAAATGGCCTAAGAGTAATTTTTTTGTGATATTGATTTACCGTCAGGTGGATCGATAGAACTGAAGTTATAAAAATTTATTTTATAACTGGAAATAGATTTTGAAATATATTATTTTAAATAAAAGGTTTGTTTAAAGAAAATAAATATTTATCATTTATTATTTAAATTTTTAATTAATTATTTGTTTTATATGGGAATCTCTGATGTTAATCAGATTTATAAATAAGTGAATAGAAATTAATCTAAAGAATTAAATTTGGATAATTGTTTTGTTAAGAAACAAATTAAACAGAACTATTTAAATTAATTATGTTAGTAATTAATTTAAAAGGGAAAATGAATTGAAGTCGGTAAATGAAGTAACTGTGTTTTGAATGGACTAAATAGACCGTTTTAAATGGGAACTGATTATTTAATTAATTTGTTTTGCATTAATCGAATAGACTAATGAATGAATATGGTTTAATTTTAATGAAGTTTTAAAAAGGGGAATTACTATTTATTTTAGTTAATAAAGTAATTAACTACTTTACAGTGTTAATGATTAAAAGTAAATGATTATCCTAATTAATAGTAATTTGGGAAATTAGTTTTAATTGAATTAATGTAAAAAGGTATCGAGGTTGAAATGAAATCCAATTGAATGGTGAAAGGAGATTACGAACGGATTTTATATTTAAAACCCAGATGTGTATAACAAGTTACAGAAGGAATTTTAAGCGAATACTATAGCTTAAAATGAATATTATTTAAATATTCGAATTAAGGAAAAAGGAAATTCAGATAAAAGGTTTTAAATGAAACCAGGATTATATAAAAGAGGTTTGAAGTGTTATATCGTTAATTTTGAATTAACGTTACAAGATATTGGGATTAAGCAAAAGAGGGAATTAAAAAACAGCTTTCCGAAGCAGGAATAGTTGGATGGATTTGAAAAGGAATGGTAAAAGTGAAATGGGTTAATGAAGTTGGTCATAGGATTTTGTAAAAATTCGAATTATAAAATAAATGTGTTGGAAGAGGCAAGGTTAAAAGGTGGTGTTTTATAAAGAAGGTACTTAACTATTGAATTAAGAAATAAATGAGTATATCCAAGGGAGAGATCTTCAAAAGTAAGCAGGTTTATGAAACCGTATTTTGGGTAAAGTAGTTAAATGGTATTTGTTTTGATAATAAAATGGAATATTTATTTTTGAATTACCACTCGTATCTATCTTAAGATATGAACGTTGTTGATCAAGGTCTGAGAGGTAATTAAAATACCCCAACTTGAACAACATCAGGATTATCTATAGATTGTATTAGTTGGCAGTCGTAAAAAAGGTTAGTGATAATTTATTATTTCCATTAGAGAAATAATAATGCGATATTTTGGTGGAAATTTGGAGAATATACGAAGTAAAGGAAATTAGTAAGAAGGAAATGTAAGGTTGACTTTTATTTTATACAAATAAATATTTGTTATAATTTCAAGAATAGAATAAAAGATATTACTTAACATTGATTACGAATAATAAGTTAAGTGGATGTCCCAAGTTTAAATAATAAAGAATGATGTGACAAATGTTTTGAATGGAGAATTAAGTGCAAATTTAATATCATTATAAGTTATTTCACTAAATATTAATATGAAATGGTTTGTGAGAACGTTAGTATATTAAATAAGAATTCAAATATCGTATTTTTAAATATTAAAAGAGTTAGAAGTTTTAGTTAAACAAAAGTGAATCAGTTTTGTTTTAATTTAAAAGGCCAAGTGATGCTGAATACTGGACCAGTGAACTCATTGGATTATCATGATTGAATCACTGTATATTTTGATAGTTAAATCACCGACTATCAATTCTATCCAATACGATTGTTGGTACGGAAAGACCGGGATCGAATTTATATTCGAAAACCATTCCGACCAACGAATACGTGAAGATATCAGAAGATGATCGAGATGGAGCATTGAAGACCGTGGATTTTCATAAACGGAAGAACCACTAATAGTCTCTGCCTGGCAAGCAGAGATAAGTTGTGATTCTGTCGTGGTTGGAATCTACGGGTTGCAAGGACTCCTCGCTACTGATCCATGGGGTGATTCCTATATAGGATGCGGTAGGAGAGTACCTTCGGTTCATCCTGTTCCTGAATGACTTGTATAGACGGATATTTGACAGAGTATTTCCAAAGGGTCACGTATGTTGATTTCTTCAAACGTACTATAGTTGTTGGCAGAGAATAGCCATTCTCTTATCTTCTAGCTAGAGTATTTTTGTGGACGTCAATTAGTGATATCTGGCGGATCTGACGAAGTGGCATTCAAAGTGAATGATGACCAGATGTTCAAAAGTTAATCTAAACCTCAAGCGTCATCAACCGGGAAATGACAAAAATTGGGCAGGCAGCATGGCTATGTGGGTCGCTCCCATTAGGGTGTATAATCACCTATCTAGAGAAAATCTATTTGCTTAATCTATTTTGATGCTGGCCCTTTTCGGGAAACGGTGGGTAGCTCCCAACCGTTGGTGATATACATTCGATACACTCAAGCGAAATGAGTGGTCGGTCATGTGTGGGCCGGGTTGCAAGACGTTCTTGTTGAACCCAGTGTATTCGCCTCTAGAGATACACTACCAGCAGGTGGTCCCATACCTTGTCATAGTCGGAATCCAATCTCCAATAAGCGCCCGCAGTTTTGATTGTATACTATATATGTGGAGCATGAGATGCAAGCGTTCTACTAGATTAATATCTAGTTGTATTTAGACATTATTATAATATCAGAAAAGATATTGATTCCAAAAATGTTTTGGGTTATCGTAAGGTAAAAACCGTCCGTATTTATATGTGGATTTGGTCTTACGATTATCCTTTTCTTTCGAAAAGATTTTGAACTTTAAAATCATGTTGTGTGATACCCTTAATACTGTGCTAGTTTTTCTCACTCTGGTTCACCAGACTGACCCGGCGTTTTGTAAATGCTCGGGCTAGCCTGGGGTGTATAGGTTCAGGTTATCGAATGCTATGAATTACAAAGACGAGCTGGAGATGTTCAGACGTATGATATTATATAGCTATTATTCCGTTGTGTGTTGTATATGGGAACAGGTCATTATAATTGTCCTGTTATGTGATGTATTCTGATATTGTAAGTATTTTTAAAGCTCTCATTAATGATTTATTTTTGTATTATATTTTGTTCCGCTGCGATGTGAGACTCTGTGTTATGTTGTTTTCTTCTTCTTCTACTATTCTAATATTTCTTTCTTTCTTATATCACCCTCTAAATTCTTTCTAATAACTATCAAGTGTTTTCGGTGTTTGGAAGGTCGGCATGAGTTACGATAAAGGTATTTATGTCGATTTCCGGGGACGAAAATCCTTGGGTCGTTACAGTGGTATCGGAGCTATTGGTTTAGTAATAACCTTGGATTTGTGGTGTAATTCGATAGAGATAGGGTTAGTAATACCCTAGATCGAGAGTGAGTGTATATATATGAGAGCGTAATTGTAAATTTTTATACAAATGTTTTTTATTGTGTTTGTTGATCGGTTCAAGTGTTGAGAAGCATTGGACTGGTAGATGAATGCAATATTGTTTTGAAAAGAGGGTAAATGAAATAATTTTACCCAAATTATATTTTTGTATAGAAAAGAAATAATTCTATCAAATTAAGATATTAGTGTGTTTGATCGATTTGAATGGAATTCAAATTGGATTGAAAATTTGAGTTGAAACTTAACTTAGTTAAGTATAATTAAATTGAGAATAATAAATAAATTTGGAATTTGAATAAATAATAATCAAATATGTGAAACCAAAATAAAATATTAATATCGGGTGTAAATCCCATTGATTTGGTTTGATTAGGTTGTGTATTGGTTGTTGATTATAAATTGTTTGCTACTGGATGGTAGTTTGTTTGAAATGGAAATAATCAACCATTTATGAAGCTAAAGTAATATATAAACTAAAGAATAAATTTTTGGTATAATTAAACTGGAATGAAACTGCATATGAATTGGAATGTATGATTTATCCCTGTATGTGATAATGAATTAGTGCTATCTGGATTGATTTTGGAATTGGAATGTTATACTTGTTGAGTAGTGAAATATTATCTCAGAATTTCATATATCTGTTACTTACATTGAATTGAGTTAAGTACAAGTGCCAGATAGCTAGACAGATTGATATTGGTTGAGTAAATCACATATACGCTAAGCAAATATGCCCAATAGCGCTCGTAAAATGTACGCCTATGCGAAAATATGAAATTTTGGGTTTTGTTTTCCGACCGTGTGGGTCGATGAATAGATATTATTTGTTCCTGCGATATCGCAGATGTAACTCCGTGCAGGGGAGACTCTGCCGAATTTTTCCGGGAAGTTAAAGTGTTAGAATTTTTTTGATATTTTTGAAAATATTTATTTATGATAACGAATTGGTTTTCGATTTAAGACAAATAAGATTTGGTAATTACCAGGCTTGTAGCGTTCTTTCTTACCTTAGCAATTTCGAGGACGAAATTATTCTAAGGGGGAAGAATGTAACGTCCCGTATTTTTGACAGTCAAATATTTAATTTAATTTATTTATTTTAAATATTTTATTTGGAATATTAATGGATTTCAATATTGAATTCTTAATTAAAACGAAGTTTGAATATATATAAAAATTATATATAATATAAATCGAGCCTAAAATGGCGCTGCAGTTCATAATATGGAGTTTTGAATTTCAATTGAATATACAGAGTTCGATATAAGTCGGATTTCTGTGAAACAAGAAACATTGGAACCGTATTGATGATAATTTTCATATGGAAGAGAAAATCCAGATTTCGTATTATAATTTGTTAGTTATGGCCAAATCAAAAATCGAAATAGTCGCTATGGATAATCGTTATTTAATTATTAGCCTTTAAAATAGTCGTTTTGCAAACGGACTTCGTTTTCGACGAAATCAGTTTCATTGGAACCGTATCGTTAAATTATGGTAAGAAAATTAAATTGCGTGGCAAACCGATGTCGTATGTGACCACGGCAGCCATAAACGCCCATTTATTTTCTATAGCGCATAATTAAATTTATTTAATTTAATAAAGAGATATTCGAGTGTAACTTGAGCAGACGATCGAATTAGGCTGCGAAACCAGTTCCATTGAGTTTGTACCATCGATTAGAGCAAGGATAGGTATATAGTTTGTTATTTTTGAAGACCGAGTAATTTGGTGTCCAAAATGGCATTGCGGTGCACGTAAAAATAGCCTAATGGGAAAACAGTCTCAGAATGCGACGCTATTAGTGTTGTTGAGTTTGTATTGATTAATTATTGTAGGATTTAAAAGTTTCAAGTTGATTGAATTTATCTAGTGATCGTGGAAAAATTAAACGCGTGTTTTTCATTGGTTTTATAAAGGAAAATTTTTCAAACTATGTCGGAATTCGACGAAACCTGTCCCATTAGGTCCGAAATATTTTTCTACGTTAGGATTAGCATTTTTATCAGTAAACAGAAGTCATTTGTGGGGGTTTTTGCATGTTACTTCGTGTTGAAGTTTCATAAAATAATATTTTATTAAATCGGTCACACTATACATACCCTTTAAATCAGTCCAACCCTAATGTTCTGGTTAATGCAATCTTATTGTTCCGTCGCCATGTAAACAAACGGACGGTTTCAGACCTTCAAAAGTTTTCTTCCTCTGATCCTCCAATCCACTTTCTATCACCCTTAACTTTCAACTTAGAGAACGTCCTACTCTCTGAGCTCCTTCATCTGACCGGATGTGATGTTGTTTACAGCGCTGGAGTGGCTACAATCCATTGAAAAGTCGCAGCAGTTCGAGGCCCATAGATGGCGCAAGGTTGTCTCGAGATTGACGGCACTTTGGGCGAACGTCAGGGGGGGTGGCGATCAGCTCGCCGGTCTTGGATGGACGTCCAGCCATCGTGATTTGGCACAGCGGTGAACTTTCGAAACGGAGCTGGTGCGTGTTAACTTGATAGAAGAAGAGCATGAAATATCGTGTCCCGTGTTTCTATGTGAGTAATAACGTTATAAATAGTTAAATAAGGATTAGTTAGTTAATTAAATTAGATTAGCTTAAAGCGTTAGTAACATTTCAAATACTTTCAGGATTGGTAGCAATGTTTTGTGCGGTGTAAAGAAGCAAGGCATGCAACGGGTTTCAGGGAAGCAAACAATAGACGAGGCCCAAATATTTACCAAGTAATTAATCGTATAATAAGTATAATTAGTTTAGTACTTAGTTGATTAAAGAATATTAACTCCAAATTAAATTTTGCACCGGTATATGAATGAAAACGAGAGGACCTGGGAGAACTTAAAAGGACCAGCCTTAACAATCCATGTTATTAAATTAATTAAAGTAATTTAATTGAGTAGTAATTTGATTAACAAATTATATCATTTAAGCATATGCTTATAATCTGTGTAATTCATATTTATGTTATCAGAGCTCGATGAAACAAGGGATGTTGGACTCGCATTAATGAGCACTACGTCATGGAACAGAACCGAACGTGATCGAAATGAACTGGATTTTTAGTTAAATTAAACGCTGTTTAATTTAACTGAAGTGAGCCATTTAAAAAAAATCAAAGCAAGGTGAGTTAAACTCACTCAATTCTTCCCATTTATATTTTATATAAATTGGGTTTTTATTTTGTGTGCTCTACTTGTCAATGGCTGACTGTTTGCTAATTATATATTTATCTGTTGATTTAACTGATGAGATTAAACCGTTGTTTAATTTCAGTATATAAATACCAAATCGTTATTTTAACGATTGGTCCCAATAAAGGTAACTTACCTTATTGGTCACGTTTGTTTACAAACATGTTTAATTGTTTTGAACTGATTAAATTGTTCCATTAATTGGTTGTTGTGAAATAGTTGTTGTTTACTGTTATAGAAATTAACAGTTAGATTGACCTGATTTGTGATAACCATTTGAGTACAGGGAAGAACAGGTTGGAGGGATCCAACGGGATTCCTCAAATATATTATTTATTTTCATATTGTCATATATGAACTGTTCTGTTTGGGTGATTGATTTGATTTGTGATCATTGACTGAAAAGTTAACCTGTGTTTTGCTTTAACCAATGGGTAAGATTGGTTGAGTAACCGGCAGTAAATGGCCTAAGAGTAAATTGTTTTGTGATATTGAATTACCGTCAGGTGGATCGGTAGAACTGAAGTTATAAAAATTTATTTTATAACTGGATATAGATTTTGAAATATATTATTTTGAATAAAAGGTTTTTTTAAAGAAAATAAATATTTATCATTTATTATTTAAATTTATAATTAATTATTTGTTTTATATGGGAATCTCTGATGTTAATCAGATTTATATATAAGTGAATAGAAATTAATCTAAAGAATTAAATTTGGATAATTGTTTTGTTAAGAAACAAATTAAATTGAATTATTTAAATTAATTATGTTAGTAATTAATTTAAAAGGGAAAATGAATTGAAATTGGTAAATGAAGTAACTGTGTTTTGAATGGACTGAATAGACCGTTTTAAATGGGAACTGATTATTTAATTAATTTGTTTTGAATTAATCGAATAGAATAATGAATGAATATGGTTTAATTTTAATGAAGTTCTAAAAAGGGGAATTGCTATTTATTTTAGTTAATAAAGGAATTAACTACTTTATAGTGTTAATGATTAAAAGTAAACGATTATCCTGATTAATAGTAATTTGGGAAATTAGTTTTAATTGAATTAATGTAAAAAGGTATCGAGGTTGAAATGAAATCCAATTGAATGGTGAAAGGAGATTACAAACGGATTTTATATTTAAAACCCGAATGTGTATAACAAGTTACAGAAAGAATTTTAAGCGAATAATATAGCTTAAAATGAATATTATTTAAACATTCGAATTAAGGAAAAAGGAAATTTAGGTAAAAAGGTTTTAATGAAACCAGTATTATATAAAAGAGGTTTGAAGTGTTATATCATTAATTTTGAATTAACGTTACCAGATATTGGGATTAAGCAAAAGAGGGAATTAAAAATAAGTTTTCCAAAGCAGGAATAGTTGGATGGATTTGAAAAGGAATGGTAAAAGTGAAATGGGTTAATAAGTGGGTCATAGGATTTTGTAACAGATTCGAATTATAAAATAAACGTGTTGGAAGAGGCAAGGTTAAAAGGTTGTATTTTATAAAGAAGTTACTTAATTATTGAATTAAAAAATAAATGAGTATATCCAAGGGAGAGATGTTCAAAAGTAAGCAGGTTTATCAAACCGTATTTTGGGTAAAGTAGTTAAATGGTATTTGTTTTGGTAATAGAATGGAATATTGATTTTTGAATTACCACTCGTATCTATCTTAAAATATGAACATTGTTGATCAAGGTCTGAGAGGTAATTAAAATACCCCCAACTTGAACAACATCAGGATTATCTGAAGATGGTGTTAGTTGGTAATCGTAAAAAAGGTTAGTGATAATTTATTATTTCCATTAGAGAAATAATAATGCGATGTTTTGGTGGAAATTTGGAGAATATACGAAGTAAAGGAAATTAGTAAGAAGGAAATGTAAGGTTGAGTTTTATTTTATACAAATAAATATTTGTTATCGTTTCAAGAATAGAATAAAAGATATTACTTAACGTTGATTACGAAAAATAAGTTAAGTGAATATCCCAAGTTTAAATAATAAAGATGATGTAAAAAATGTTTTGAAAGGAGAATTAAGTGGAAATTTTATATGATTAAAAGTTATTTCACTAAGTATCAATATGAAATGGTTTGTGAGAACGTTAGTATATTAAATAAGAATTCAAATATCGTATTTTTAAATATTAAAAGAGTTAGAATTTTTAATTAAACAGAAGTGAATCAGTTTTGTTTTAATTTAAAAGGCCAAGTGATGCTGAATACTGGACCAGTGAACTCATTGGATTGTCATGATTGAATCACTGTATATTTTGATAGTTAAATCACCGACTATCAAATCTGTCCAATACGATTGTTGGTATGGAAAGATCGGGATCGAATTTATATTCGAAAACCGTTCCGACCAACGAATACGTGAAGATATCAGAAGATGATCGAGATGGAGCATTGAAGACCGTGGATTTTCATTAATGGAAGAACCATTAATATTCTCTGCCTGGCAAGCAGAGATAAGCTGTGATTCTGTAGTGGTTGGAATCTATGAGTTGCGAGGACTACTCACTACTGATCCATGGGGTGATTCTATATAGGATGCGGTAGGAGAGTACCTTTGGTTCATCCTGTTCCTGGATGACTTGTATAGACGGATGTCTGACAGAGTATTTGTAACGACCCGGAAATTTCAACAATTGGAATATGAGATTTATTGTGGTATTAACTATGAATAATCAATTTTCATATTGATAGTGGAGTTAGAAATTAAAGTTTCAAATATATTGTTTTGTTTATGGATGGAATTCGATATTTAATGATCAGTTGAGAATTTAATATGTATTGTTGAATACTTGAATCAAATATATGGTCGCGTGTACGAATTGAACTCGATAATTAATTCAGAATGGTTGTGAATATTATTGCTGAATATTTGAATTGGATTGAAATACGATTGAAAAAAATTATCCAGAAACGGTCAGCGTTAAAAATAAAACTGGTAAATTTTATTTGTTTGGATACGTGTGTATTTATGTATATAAAGAAATTGAAGCTTAACCGTTCAAAATTGGAATCAAACGGGATTATTGGTAAACAAACGAAAATAAAATCGATAGACCAATAAATGAGTTAAAAATAAAATAACATTGTACATGAACGGAGTCATACCGTGAGCAGACTAATTTTATTAGATTCAGAGTGTCGAGGCGTAACGGTGCGTAAAATTCGATTGGAGCTCGTTGTTGCGGTTCAAAAATAAAACATTAACAAAATTTACAGTAAATAAATAAAATATAGCATTCAGTTCCTTCCTACGCACACAACCTTTTCCTTGGCCATCACGAAAACGTGATACCCACGGTTCTTTCCTTATAAAATTACACCTCTTTCCCCATTTCGTTCAGAGAAAAATCTGTCCTCCCTTTCTAATTTTAATGGTCGCCGAAGCCAATTGCTTTTCCCTAAATTAGTTTTCCCAAACTCGAAAATCATGTCTGCCCTTCAACCCTAAATTTTCGTTCTTGCGATGATTCCCAGACCACCGTAGTCGCTAGATCTGCCTTACTTCGAATTGCAAGTCATGGACCAAATCTGAGTTGCCTGGAGCCTTTGTCATCGCTGCTTCTTCCTTCAACATCGCGTCGAAGCCGCTCGCTCCCTCATACAGCCGTAAGGTGAGTATTTATACTCACGATTGATTAATCACTGTTTCAAGTAATTTGATTTCAATTTAAATTAAAATCTAATAGTGAACGACTTGGCTGTGTGTGATTGTCCATGGCATTAAAATGATTTGTTCCTGATTTGTGCGTGAAATTCCCAGACTGTGTGATTGATTCTTGCTTGAGTAATCGGCCATGTATGTCGTGTTGATTTTCGAAAATAAATTGAATTGCAGTATAAATAGGTGAACAAATTAAATTAAAAAAAATCCTCTGCTAGGAGTATTGTGAATATTAGATCAATACTTGGGAATTGCTACTTCTATTCATATACCTGTTACCCTGTTTGTTCTGCCGTGAGCTCTCTCGATCCCTCGTCTAGGGGTGAACATTAGGCTGTTTGAAGTAAAGTGTATTAAATTAAATGAAGATAGGGAAAAATTAGAAATCAAATTAGAATGTTTTGGTCAGTGTTTAGCCTAACTGGATTTCATCTAAATTGTCCTACTTAAATATTGAGGTATTCTATATGTTTGAGTTTAAAATATTCTATATGACTGGAAGTAACCACGATGTCAACAAACTCCAACTCAGCTATTCAAGAAAAAAATTGGCATTTGTTATCTGCTACTTAGCATAGTGAAATGTAAATGTGTTATTTTTATTTTGAAATGGGTCATGCCTTCTTTAATGGTAATATACTTCTTTTCCGCAAGTGTGATCTATAACACAATTATTCATTTGATGTGTGAGCTGAGTTCAATAACATGCCGAGAGTTAGACAGCATACTACAAACTGTATTCATATACGTTTGACATGTGAGATGCAGTTCTATGTCACTATTATACATTTGGTTTTCATAATAATAATAAAAAAAAGGATGAAGGTCAAATAGCACATTTTTATATCAAGTTCTAAAAGGTATTTGTCATTAATCATTAACCTAGCAATAGTGGGATCGATTTATATGGGCATCAGTTGATCAATGTTTGGAAGACTGTCGTATGAGTTCTGTGTATTAGCGATACTTATTTGTTTTTTTAAACTGTTTGATGTCCTTACATGACCTGCTTTGTTGAACCCATTGCAACCTGTTTAGTATGCTACACATTTTAAACCATATTTCAACTGTTTAGTATACACTTTTAGTTCGACACTTTGAAACAACAGTTCCTCTGGTTTGATTTTTTTTTTCTTTCGGACAGAGACTAGATTTTGTTTTGCTAAATTTTTGTTAACATTGATACTACATTTGGATGTTTAGGTCTTAAAGTAGCCTACAGTATACTTTGATTTGTGTCATTCACATCACTTGTACAGGGTACTTGGAATGTATAAGGCTTATATACATATCCTGCTTGCATTTACCATACAAGAGTTTGAAACTAAACAGGATGTTTTTAGTGAACATTTGGTTTAGCTATGAAATGTGGCACTTGGTTATATAATATGACCCTTCACTTGTTGTAGCATATACCATAGACCGGCCAAACTATATATTGAAAGCCTGTAACAACATTTACCTGTTCACCTTAAGTTAGTTAAGAAACCACTTGATAAAGTAGATCAATGTATGCATTTCACACTACTGCATAATTCATAGTTTTGCTAAATGCGCATTTCAGTCAAATGCCAGACTTCACACATGAAAAGAAAATTAATCATTTAATAGAAAAAAATGATCCAAATCTCATCACCATTGTTTTCACAGCTTCAGCATGGGGTATAGTTTGGTTGTTTTAAATATTATGGCATATTAAATCACCCCATGTGGACTTATGGGCCTTAAACTTAATATATATAGGGTTCGTTAAGGCTTTAATTAGAATATTGGTAGCATATATTTAGTTAACCATGCAGAGTTGAATTTAACCATTTTCGCTTGCTGTAACTTCAATATATTGTATAATTACCTTGCTGGGTGTAACTTGAACCCATGTTGCTAGAACTCATCTTTGCCGTCCTAATATGTGCCCCTTTAGCATGAGCTTCTCATGGCTCTTACGGATTTCGTTTAACTATGTGATGTGTGGTTAACCTGCCGATTCGGTCATGGCATTCAGTGTTGCCCCTGCCGAGTCCTCCCATTCACGTAAAACATTTGCTGATAATACTTTGTTGAACCATTGAATAGCATATTAAATGCCTTGGAGTTTATATATATGACTGTCATTTTTTTTGAGTCTGCACCCTTGCTTAAACATATGTGAATTTTCCCTATACATTCAATAAGAACAGGCTTACTTGTGTAGAAGGATAAAGATGTTATATGCATGAAGTAATTATACATGTGAATGTTGACAAACCAGAGACCACCTACTGCCTCATTTGCGTGCACTGCCTGCCCTCGACGACCTGCTTATTTAATCTTGCAAGATATTCTTATATAGTTGTAACTTTGGGTAGATGGATATATCTAAAGGTATGCCTTTATGTAAGTCATTCCTAGTCTCAGGTTGGACTAAATTGTTCGCGTTTTGAACATATGTTTATGACCTGGTTCGGGAAAACGTGCCACTCCTCTCCTTTATAATATTTGCCAGTTTGCTGATTCCCATGCCTTACTTTTGATGATGCCTTGATATTTTTGCATGCGCATGTATATAATTGCTGCCATGATTTTTGTGCTTCATGTTGCTTGTGTGTTCATTTCTGGGATGTTGGGGCAGTGCACACATGTGCCCATACATGTGTTTATATGCAAGCTTCCAGAATCGCTTATGTTATCATTTATATTCAGTTCGGAGGTGGTGCACACATGTATACACGTATTCACTCGCAAACACCAAGACCGTTCGTCTCTAGAAATCGATAGAACCGATATGAATAGATACTACAACAGTTTATTTGATACGACATTGATAACAGGATCGACTATTATATTTTAGTTATGTTGAAGTTAATTTACTTGAACTATGATTAATCCTGACTCGAGTATTTTTATGTTTTTGCATGGAATGCTCGAGTCAGACCCAAGCCTTTCAGATTTAAAGATTACAAATTTGGGATTCGAAGATTGGCGAAGCTGGGGATTCAAAGATGGCGCACTCTGAAGATTTTAAATCAGTAAAGACTTTTCTTGTATTAAATTGTTTCTTTTAAATTCCGCTGTATTTAAAAGTATTGTACTCAAAACTCTGATCTATAAATAAAAGATTTATTCTGTTGTTCAATACTGTGTCATTTATTTATTCTGTATTTTCTGTGTGTTGATTCTATCTTTTAAACTCTATAAGCTAAATAACGATCCGTCCATTTGGACGTTTTAGATTGGTCTAAATACCAATTTGAAGCGGTCAAAAAGGCGGGACGTTACAAGTGGTATCAGAGCTTTGGTTTATTCAAAGCATAGCTTATCGAGTTTGAAATAGAATCGACACTGGAAAAGCGGATTTTGAAAATAAAAAGATTTCAAAATATAATTTTTGAAAAGTGTAAACAATTTTAAAATAAATTTTGAATGGAAAAATATTTTGGAATTATTATATATTTTGAAATTTAGTATTTTGGAAATAATACAGCGGAAATAAAAAAAAAATTTGAGATTTAAAATTTTGTTCGGAATCCCCAGTCTTCAGAAGTCTTCGAATCCAGGTTTGCGAGAATTATTCTTCAATAAGTTCCCCTAGGATTTGAATCTAGAATCCATCATCGGATGGTATCTAGGATAGATAGGAGAGAATCAACGAATTAATTTCGTTAAGCGTGAATTTTAGAAATCAAAGATAACAGAAGTTGATTGTAAATGAGAATTCAATTTGAATAGAAAAAGAAAATTTGAAATCATTTCAAAGAAGAAACGATGAATTTTGTTAAGAATATAAGTTGATGAAAAATCAAATAAAAAGGGTTAAGTGAAGAGATGACGATGTTTTATTTAACATTTGTTTAAATCAAACTAACAAATTTAGAGATGTTGCAAGAATAAAGTATATTCTCGATAGAAAATAAAGCTTGTGAATATATGGAAATATTTTCAAAGGATAGTGAGAGGTTAACATAATTCAGAATAACAAGAACTGAAGAACAAAGAGCTACGTCGAAGACGAAGGAGGGCAGAACGTAAAGAGAAGTGGAATTGTAAATTGAATCCGAGAATTTCGTAAACAATGATTGATAAGGAATTAAGAAGTGGAGTTAAGGAATTTAGAAACTAACTAAAGATTAGTTAAGTTGAATAGTTTTCTGAGTATTGATCTGATGTTGGTTTCGGCCTTCGGGGTTGATACTTAGGGAATTGTTCGCTTGCTAATTGATGGTCGAGGTGTGGACGTGAAGGAGTGATAATGCATGAAGAAAAAATTTGTGGAAAAAAAATATATGGAATTTTGAGAGAATAAAGCGATGAATTTTATAATTTGAGATCCGGAAGGAAATTTGGTTTATAACCAATAGAGGTATAAATCTGAGTTGATTAAAAAGATCAAAACTGAAATTTTGAAATTGGAATTGAATTTAAAGATGTTTGATTTTTGAATATTGGATATAGAAATTTCCGGAACTCGTATGGAAAATATATATAAGAATACAGCGAATTTAGAGACCATTGATTTGGAAGGTAATCGAGTTGAAATGGGATCTTATATAACATAATTTATATGAGAAGGAGATGTTTGCAAACAAGGTTTGAAAGGAAATCTTATGAAGTGACATAAGTATGATTTTTGAGGAATATGAAATAAAATACTATGTATATAGTATAGTATGTTTTCCAAAATAAAGATAAGGAAAGTACCTTCCTTCTCTATGAATTCCGAGCTTGGTTGAGATATGCTGCTGGTGGTGGTAGGTTGTCCGGACATAAAACTCATGAGTAGCCATTGAACACGACTGCTAGCGTAATTCGCAGGGCTGCAGATAGCCTACGGCGGTCGGATGTTTCTTGAGGGAATCAGGTGTAACCATTGTGATCGCTGCGATCTAGAGTCGTTGGAAATTCGACCGTGTAGCGAAATTCGCAGGGCTGCAGATAGCCTAAGGCGGACGGATGTTTCTTGGGGGAACCAAGCGTAACCATTGTGACTGCTGCGATCTACAGTCGAATTGTAAGGGCGTAATCCGCAGAGCTGTGAAAGCTTACGGGTATGGATGTTTCCTGGGGGACCCAGGCGTAACCATTGTGTACCTGCGGTCCATAGTATTTGAGATATCTTAATGATAGTGAGCCACCTGTTTGATGCAGCAGTTAGTCTTCGTGACTTGATTGGTCTTCGTGACCTGATTTGTCTTTGGGACTTGTTTTGTTCCCGTGACTTGAAGTATATTCATAATTCCCTGATTTGTTCCGTGATTCTGAGACAGAGCAATCAACGCTCAGTGACATCAGAATGTCTTTTGATTCTTAAAATATTATCTGTTGATCTGTCCATGACGAAATTCGCAGGGAAGTGATTTCTTACGGATACGGATGTTTTCTGGGGGATCCAGACGGAACCATTGTGTATCTGCGATTCATGAAAAATCAACATATCAATATCACATTGGTACTTTCCGTATCTATTTTTAAAGGAATTTTTGAAATATTTTTCACTTGAAGTTGAAGCAAAGATATTTAGTACTTGGAGATTTTAGTCGTGCGCCTGGCCAGCGTATGCCTAATATCTATGAGGACGACGATAAACTTGTCAAGCTTCGAGTTACTAATTATTTTCAAATTAATAATTTGAAATTTAAAATATATCTAAGTTAAGAAAGGATTTCATTGTATTTTCACTTCAAGTTATAAAATATTTTTAAATAAAATATTTTGAAGTTAATACACGCCAAATTTAATAAGTTAAGAAAGAGAGGTTCAGAATAATAATACAAGTATTTTTTTTTATTTAGATTTTGAGAATTTTCAATCCAACAGTTCTAACTTGAAGAAGAAGATGTTATCTGCACCCTTCAATGAGGGTTTGGGAAAGAGTGAATGGGCTGAATGTAAGGGGGTTTAGTTGATGATTGTTAAGCCTAGACCGATTACAGTGTAATGACGGATAAGTAAAGGTTTATAAAGAGATTTGGAATAATTTGAGAGGCTTAAACCCAACTTATGCGAATTTTGAAATTTAAGAAGAGGTTTAGTTTTGGAGGGAAATTTAATGATCAGAATAAATTGAATATGATGGAAATAAAGAAGATCGATGACTCGAATATCGATATTTAAATCAGTTGTGGAATAATTTCACAAAAATTTGAAAATTTGAAGTGTACAGCTTTATAACTCTAACGATTTCTCCTTTTCGAGGACGAAAAGTTTTAAAGGGGGGAAGAATGTAACGACCCGGAAATTTCAACAATTGGAATATGAGATTTATTGTGGTATTAACTATGAATAATCAATTTTCATATTGATAGTGGAGTTAGAAATTAAAGTTTCAAATATATTGTTTTGTTTATGGATGGAATTCGATATTTAATGATCAGTTGAGAATTTAATATGTATTGTTGAATACTTGAATCAAATATATGGTCGCGTGTACGAATTGAACTCGATAATTAATTCAGAATGGTTGTGAATATTATTGCTGAATATTTGAATTGGATTGAAATACGATTGAAAAAATTTATCCAGAAACGGTCAGCGTTAAAAATAAAACTGGTAAATTTTATTTGTTTGGATACGTGTGTATTTATGTATATAAAGAAATTGAAGCTTAACCGTTCAAAATTGGAATCAAACGGGATTATTGGTAAACAAACGAAAATAAAATCGATAGACCAATAAATGAGTTAAAAATAAAATAACATTGTACATGAACGGAGTCATACCGTGAGCAGACTAATTTTATTAGATTCAGAGTGTCGAGGCGTAACGGTGCGTAAAATTCGATTGGAGCTCGTTGTTGCGGTTCAAAAATAAAACATTAACAAAATTTACAGTAAATAAATAAAATATAGCATTCAGTTCCTTCCTACGCACACAACCTTTTCCTTGGCCATCACGAAAACGTGATACCCACGGTTCTTTCCTTATAAAATTACACCTCTTTCCCCATTTCGTTCAGAGAAAAATCTGTCCTCCCTTTCTAATTTTAATGGTCGCCGAAGCCAATTGCTTTTCCCTAAATTAGTTTTCCCAAACTCGAAAATCATGTCTGCCCTTCAACCCTAAATTTTCGTTCTTGCGATGATTCCCAGACCACCGTAGTTGCTAGATCTGCCTTACTTCGAATTGCAAGTCATGGACCAAATCTGAGTTGCCTGGAGCCTTTGTCATCGCTGCTTCTTCCTTCAACATCGCGTCGAAGCCGCTCGCTCCCTCATACAGCCGTAAGGTGAGTATTTATACTCACGATTGATTAATCACTGTTTCAAGTAATTTGATTTCAATTTAAATTAAAATCTAATAGTGAACGACTTGGCTGTGTGTGATTGTCCATGGCATTAAAATGATTTGTTCCTGATTTGTGCGTGAAATTCCCAGACTGTGTGATTGATTCTTGCTTGAGTAATCGGCCATGTATGTCGTGTTGATTTTCGAAAATAAATTGAATTGCAGTATAAATAGGTGAACAAATTAAATTAAAAAAAATCCTCTGCTAGGAGTATTGTGAATATTAGATCAATACTTGGGAATTGCTACTTCTATTCATATACCTGTTACCCTGTTTGTTCTGCCGTGAGCTCTCTCGATCCCTCGTCTAGGGGTGAACATTAGGCTGTTTGAAGTAAAGTGTATTAAATTAAATGAAGATAGGGAAAAATTAGAAATCAAATTAGAATGTTTTGGTCAGTGTTTAGCCTAACTGGATTTCATCTAAATTGTCCTACTTAAATATTGAGGTATTCTATATGTTTGAGTTTAAAATATTCTATATGACTGGAAGTAACCACGATGTCAACAAACTCCAACTCAGCTATTCAAGAAAAAAATTGGCATTTGTTATCTGCTACTTAGCATAGTGAAATGTAAATGTGTTATTTTTATTTTGAAATGGGTCATGCCTTCTTTAATGGTAATATACTTCTTTTCCGCAAGTGTGATCTATAACACAATTATTCATTTGATGTGTGAGCTGAGTTCAATAACATGCCGAGAGTTAGACAGCATACTACAAACTGTATTCATATACGTTTGACATGTGAGATGCAGTTCTATGTCACTATTATACATTTGGTTTTCATAATAATAATAAAAAAAAGGATGAAGGTCAAATAGCACATTTTTATATCAAGTTCTAAAAGGTATTTGTCATTAATCATTAACCTAGCAATAGTGGGATCGATTTATATGGGCATCAGTTGATCAATGTTTGGAAGACTGTCGTATGAGTTCTGTGTATTAGCGATACTTATTTGTTTTTTTAAACTGTTTGATGTCCTTACATGACCTGCTTTGTTGAACCCATTGCAACCTGTTTAGTATGCTACACATTTTAAACCATATTTCAACTGTTTAGTATACACTTTTAGTTCGACACTTTGAAACAACAGTTCCTCTGGTTTGATTTTTTTTTTCTTTCGGACAGAGACTAGATTTTGTTTTGCTAAATTTTTGTTAACATTGATACTACATTTGGATGTTTAGGTCTTAAAGTAGCCTACAGTATACTTTGATTTGTGTCATTCACATCACTTGTACAGGGTACTTGGAATGTATAAGGCTTATATACATATCCTGCTTGCATTTACCATACAAGAGTTTGAAACTAAACAGGATGTTTTTAGTGAACATTTGGTTTAGCTATGAAATGTGGCACTTGGTTATATAATATGACCCTTCACTTGTTGTAGCATATACCATAGACCGGCCAAACTATATATTGAAAGCCTGTAACAACATTTACCTGTTCACCTTAAGTTAGTTAAGAAACCACTTGATAAAGTAGATCAATGTATGCATTTCACACTACTGCATAATTCATAGTTTTGCTAAATGCGCATTTCAGTCAAATGCCAGACTTCACACATGAAAAGAAAATTAATCATTTAATAGAAAAAAATGATCCAAATCTCATCACCATTGTTTTCACAGCTTCAGCATGGGGTATAGTTTGGTTGTTTTAAATATTATGGCATATTAAATCACCCCATGTGGACTTATGGGCCTTAAACTTAATATATATAGGGTTCGTTAAGGCTTTAATTAGAATATTGGTAGCATATATTTAGTTAACCATGCAGAGTTGAATTTAACCATTTTCGCTTGCTGTAACTTCAATATATTGTATAATTACCTTGCTGGGTGTAACTTGAACCCATGTTGCTAGAACTCATCTTTGCCGTCCTAATATGTGCCCCTTTAGCATGAGCTTCTCATGGCTCTTACGGATTTCGTTTAACTATGTGATGTGTGGTTAACCTGCCGATTCGGTCATGGCATTCAGTGTTGCCCCTGCCGAGTCCTCCCATTCACGTAAAACATTTGCTGATAATACTTTGTTGAACCATTGAATAGCATATTAAATGCCTTGGAGTTTATATATATGACTGTCATTTTTTTTGAGTCTGCACCCTTGCTTAAACATATGTGAATTTTCCCTATACATTCAATAAGAACAGGCTTACTTGTGTAGAAGGATAAAGATGTTATATGCATGAAGTAATTATACATGTGAATGTTGACAAACCAGAGACCACCTACTGCCTCATTTGCGTGCACTGCCTGCCCTCGACGACCTGCTTATTTAATCTTGCAAGATATTCATATATAGTTGTAACTTTGGGTAGATGGATATATCTAAAGGTATGCCTTTATGTAAGTCATTCCTAGTCTCAGGTTGGACTAAATTGTTCGCGTTTTGAACATATGTTTATGACCTGGTTCGGGAAAACGTGCCACTCCTCTCCTTTATAATATTTGCCAGTTTGCTGATTCCCATGCCTTACTTTTGATGATGCCTTGATATTTTTGCATGCGCATGTATATAATTGCTGCCATGATTTTTGTGCTTCATGTTGCTTGTGTGTTCATTTCTGGGATGTTGGGGCAGTGCACACATGTGCCCATACATGTGTTTATATGCAAGCTTCCAGAATCGCTTATGTTATCATTTATATTCAGTTCGGAGGTGGTGCACACATGTATACACGTATTCACTCGCAAACACCAAGACCGTTCGTCTCTAGAAATCGATAGAACCGATATGAATAGATACTACAACAGTTTATTTGATACGACATTGATAACAGGATCGACTATTATATTTTAGTTATGTTGAAGTTAATTTACTTGAACTATGATTAATCCTGACTCGAGTATTTTTATGTTTTTGCATGGAATGCTCGAGTCAGACCCAAGCCTTTCAGATTTAAAGATTACAAATTTGGGATTCGAAGATTGGCGAAGCTGGGGATTCAAAGATGGCGCACTCTGAAGATTTTAAATCAGTAAAGACTTTTCTTGTATTAAATTGTTTCTTTTAAATTCCGCTGTATTTAAAAGTATTGTACTCAAAACTCTGATCTATAAATAAAAGATTTATTCTGTTGTTCAATACTGTGTCATTTATTTATTCTGTATTTTCTGTGTGTTGATTCTATCTTTTAAACTCTATAAGCTAAATAACGATCCGTCCATTTGGACGTTTTAGATTGGTCTAAATACCAATTTGAAGCGGTCAAAAAGGCGGGACGTTACAGTATTCCCAAAGGGTCACGTACGTTGATTTCTTCAAATGTACTATAGTTATTGGCGAAGAATAGCTATTCTCTTAGCTTCTAACTAGAGTTTTTTTGGGGACGTCAATTAGTGATATCTGTCGGATCTGACGATGTGGCATTCAAAGTGAATGATGACCAGATGTTCAAAAGTTAATATAAATCTCAAGCCTCATCAACCGGGAAATGACAAAAATCGGGCAGGCAGCATGGCTATGTGGGTCGCTCCCATTAGGGTGTATAATCACCTATCTATAGAAAATCTATTTGCTTCTTTAATCTATTTCGATGCTGTCCCTTTTCGGGAAACGGTGGGTAACTCCCAAGCGTTGGTGATATACATTCGATAAACTCAAGCGAAATGAGTGGCTGGTCATGTGTGGGTCGGGTTGCAAGACGTTCTTGTTGAACCCAGTGTATTCTCCTCTAGAGATACACTACCCGCAGGTGGTCTTATACCTTGTCATAATCGGAATCCAATCTCCAATAAGCGCTCGTGGTTTTGATTGTATACTATATATGTGGAGCGCGAGATGCAAGCGTTCTGCTAGATTGATATCTACTTATATTTAGACATTATTATAATATCAGAAAAGATATTGATTCCAAAAATGTTTTGGGTTATTGTAAGGTAAAAACTATCCATATTTATGTGTGGATTTGGTTTTACGATTAACCTTTTCTTTTGAAAAGATTTTGAACTTTAAAATCAAGTTGTGTGATACCCTTAATATTGTGCTAGTTTTTCTCACTCTGGTTCACCAGACTGACCCGGCGTTTTGTAAATGCTCGTGTTAGCCTGGAGTGTACAAGTTCAGGTTATCGAATGCTGTGAAGTACAAAGACGAGCTGGAGATGTTCAGACGTATGATATTATATAGCTACTATTCCGCTGTGTGTTGTATATGGGAACAGGTCATTATAACTGTCTCATTATGTGATGTACTCTAATATTGTAAGTATTTTTAAAGCTCTCAATAAAGATTTATTTCTATATTATATTTTGTTCCGCTGCGATGTGAGACTCAGTGTTGTGTTGTTTTCTTCTTCTTCTACTACTATTCTAATATTTCTTTCTTTCTTATCTCACCCTCTAAATTCTTTCTAATAACTATCCAGTATTTTCGGTGTTTGGAAAGTCAGCATGAGTTACGGTAAAGGTATTTATGTCGATTTTCGAGGCCGAAAATCCTTAGGCCGTTACACATTTCATATTCTCAAGCCCTTATTAAATTCCTTTACTTTGTAATTCCAATATATGTATATTCTCAACTCCTTCAAATACGTTACATTATTATTTCATGAAATAATTCACTTCTAATATTTCCATCATTACAACTAATATGATCCTCCGATAATCCTAAAGTCGTTTAAGTTGGGGTATTTTAATTACCTCTTAGACCTTGATCAACAACGTTCCTATCTTAAGATAAATACGAGTTGTAATTCGAAACCCCATATTCATTCTAATACCGACCAATATCAATTCACTATTTTATTAAAAATACGTTTTTATAAAACCTTCTTGCTTTTGAAATCTCCCTTTTAAATATACTATTATTACTAAATTCATTGATTTAGTAAATAATAAATAAAACATCGACCTTTAAACTTAAACTTCTTTAAACTATTTATTTTATTATCTAGATTCTTATTGCAAATTGTATTACCAAAACTTTTATCAAATTCAATTATAAGAATACTTTGTCCTAAACCTTTTAATTATTTCCTTTGGGAAAATCTTATTTCAATTCCCATCCATTTCACTTAACACCATCATTAGGTAACGTTGATTTAAAATTAACGCTTTAATTTCACATCTCCCTTTATAAAATTGTTTGTACAACTTTGGTTTAACACAAAACCCTTTTTCATCTTAATTCCCTTTAGTTAATCAAAATATTAAGTAATATTTAATTTAAGCTTATCTGATTCGCTTAAATTCCTTAGTTTGCCCAACTCGGTTTAAACATAAACCCGTTCATAAACTTTCTTTAAAATTCAATTATATTTCATTACAAACTTCGTTTACTTATTAAAATGAACTTCATATAAAAAGTAATTACTTAAATTAAAATTTATTTAGTCATTAACTGGAATAAATATCCAATTTCCTTTTCAATTCTTATTAAGTTAAACACCATTCGCCAAATTATTCCATTAGATTAATCGGTATAAACTAATA
The DNA here is from genome assembly GCA_030737875.1 of Allium sativum. Taxonomy (NCBI): domain Eukaryota; kingdom Viridiplantae; phylum Streptophyta; class Magnoliopsida; order Asparagales; family Amaryllidaceae; genus Allium; species Allium sativum. Next base: position 820,657,347 of record CM060916.1, read on the forward strand.
TAGTTTAAAAATCAATTTCCGTTAAGTTGGCTAGGTCAATTTTAAAACATGATTAACTCCTTAACTAACTCTAACTTGTCTTTTCATTTAAATTAATAAATAATATTATTATCTTAAATTATCCCATTTCCTTCGATTATTATTAAAAAGATAATAATCAATTAATATAATCCCATTTTAGTTATTACTTAAAAACAATTTATCTCAATTATTTATTGTTACATTAATCCTTGCTCACCTGCTTATCCATCTTATAATATAAGAATTTGTTTTGTAAATCATTTAAAAATTTAGATGAGGCACGTGCTTCGCATACGGTATAATTTTGGTACACAAACGGTGATTGGTAGTTAAAACAATCTATATATATGTGATTGGTTTATTTGCTTTTTATAAACTTCGTTTCAAATAATATATTTTAAAATATGTATTCAGTTATAAAATAAATTTTATAACTTCATTTCTAATGATTCACCTAACGTTAAATCAATCTTTATAAAACGATTATAATTTAGGTCATCTACTGCCAATTTCTCAACCAATATTTCTCATTGGTTAATATCAAGGGTTCAACAATCAATAATCAATTCATCATCCAACCAGGTTGGTTAAACAGTACATATGGTATATTACAAAAATAAACAATAAATTTGAGAAATCCAGTTGGATCCCTCCAACCTGTTCTTCCCTGTATTCAATACGATAATCTGTAAAAAAAAAATGAATAATTCAGTTAACTGGTACCGGTCAACGAACAACCATTCAAGCATCCAATTCAAATTTAATACGTTTACATTATTATAAACGTAACCAACAAGGTAAGTTACCTTCATTGGAAATAATCGGTAGAATAATGATTTCATTTCATTTAAATTAAACAACCGTTTAATTTAAACAATATATAAAACTATTGAACAAACAATTGAACAATCATCAATTATTCAATAATTAGCAATCATGCACACAAGCAATAAAACCTGACTTATATAAATATAAGAAAGGGCGGAGCTAGCCCCCGGCGGGCCTGGGCTACAACCCAGCGCCGGGAAAAAAAATGCATTACTACTTACTCAATGTTAAAATTACAAAATGCATTACTATTAAACTGCATGTTAGCCTAACTGTAAATCAGCCAACCCCTTTGTTAATTCCTGGTATATAAGTGGGATAACTGAGTGAATTTAACTCACCTTGGCTTCCACTCGTCGAGATAATGATTATTTCAGTTTAGTTTAACTGAAAATTCCAAGGGCATTCAGATGTGTTCAGAACTGTTCCATGACGAAACGTTCATCAATGCGGTTCCAGTGTCTCCTGTTTTGTCACATTTGGATAACATATAAGAAGGATACATTATTAATAAGTTTAGATTATTCATTTAAATTAAAACAATTCAATTTACTATCTATTGTGGGCTTACCCTTATTTCCACATTCGGCTTATCCATCACAACACCGCGCCCATCCTAGTATACCTCATCCCCGTGTAGTTCACGTCCGGCTTTCTTCCATTTTTTTACTGTTTCGTATTATACTTCACTCGTATTTTTTTTACTTATGGAGGCCCAAAGCCCAAATTTAAACAATCGGCCTCATACCCGCGTGCACAGTGCACTTCTTCTTCCCCCACCCTTTGTTTTAAATTCCCTGAAGCTTAAATTATAAAAACGCAACTTGCTTTGATTTCTTTCCCGTGCTTCTTCTTTTACCATAGCTTCACTACGTCCTTTCTCATTTTACAATACATGAAATCCACCTTCCCCATTTAACAAGATCTGTTTCTCTATCCTGTTGTTTCGTTCAGCACTACCATTGTTCCCATACATGAAAACAACACTCTTTTTCCATTCGATCTTCACTTCGCGGTTGTGCCAAACTCCGTCCATCGGAGTGCCCCTGGCTGCCATCGCCACTTGCGCCCCCTCCACTAATGTTTACGATCCAAGATCCGGCCATAAACCCCTATCCAAACACGTCACCAAAAACAGAAGCTGACCCCGTTTTCACCGAACTGCACCGCTTCATTCCACCTCTGCTGTTGTCTGCACCCACTCGTACTATTGCCTCCGTCCATCTCCGCTTGCTAGCGGTTGCATGCAGCATCGTATGCCTTTCCCATCCTCCCTCTAGTTCTCACGCAACCCCCTTTTTTACATTTTCCATACATATACTCCAGTAACACATATTACATATAATACTCCATCCTCCACTACCTCGTTTAAGGCCATCGTCAACCACATCCTCCCATCTCGACTTCCCTACTCTCTAACCTGAACCACCCACTCCAGTTCACCAATGTATATAAGAAGTACCCATTTATCTCAAGTTAAAGCCATCCCCACTAATACTGTTTATTTTCTTCCTCACCCCATGTAAACTACTAAACTTCTTATCTCCCTCATGAAACAAGCACAACAACTACATACTTCCTCCACCCAGTGGCTCCAATGATCCCCCATGCCCGTGGTGACCCCCTCCACGTCCATGCATGCAACACAACCATCCCACCTCAAGCCACACATCCCCTCCTGCCTCCAGCAAACGTGAACAGCCTCTCTTAACCACAACGCCAACATTGGTTATCTTTCCGGCCATCACCAGTGACAATGATCCTTCACCCTAGCTCACTGCTCGAAATGTTGGGCATCACTAACGTCGGTCGCGACTTTCGAAATGGATACCAAAATGAAGCTTTCTAGTTGTAGAGTCTACCTGGTGAATTCCTGAATTTATAGTGGAGTAAAATTATTGAAAATATTTTCTGAATTTTAAGTTTTAGTTTGTTAAAAACAAAAGAAAAGAATGTAAAAAGCAGTGCTATTTATAAGTGGAGGAGGTTTGGGAAACAAGAAATTTAGTTTGCCACGCACGGTACTGGGTACAAAGTAGGGTAGCTGCACTGCACTATGTAGGGTACGCTCGATTTACAATGTGATTAAAAATGTGTAGTTGTGAAGTAATTGCAGATGGTAGATTATGGTGTGTCTGTATATTGGGTAGCTGGAAAAATAAAAATATGGTACGAATTGCATGTGCATAAGTCGGTTTTGAAAACAAATAAAGTAGGCTAGGCTCAGGGATGTAGAAGGTAGACGTTAGGAGGTTCATTCTTAGGTCTGCATACTTTTAAATTAGGCTAGCATGAGCTAATAAATAGGACAACACATTATTTCTTTTATAGGGTGGGAAAGACTTTACCTTCAAATTAAGTTTGCATTCGATTATGCAGAAAGGGAAAAAAAACATGTAAGTGAGCTAGCTTAAGCTAATATAGGAGAGACTAAAAGTTTTTTGCTTCATATGCAAGGAATTTACATATTATTTTAGTTCGTCGTTTTTGTATGGTTATCTAATATACCGCTTTTTACTTTGCACATTGTAAATTCGCATCAACCCATACGACCTTCAAACAAAACGGAAATAAATACACTGCTATGTCTTGACATTGCGGCCCCAATGAAATTAATTTCATTGAAAACGGACTCCGTTCGTAAAACAACGCTATTTTATTTCCAACATATTTATCGGTTCATATTTTTAAATTTCATCTACCGACAAAACTCTGATTTGCCCCAGACTGGAAATTTAGAACCAAGTAGCCATACGTATTCTAATAAAATTTGTTTCATCGTGAACGGAGATTGTTTAGGAAAACTAATTAGTTAAACGACTTATATAATATTGATAAATTATTAATTAAAATCCAATACAATTAAATTAAATAATAATAATTTATTATCAACAAATATATCCAAATAAAATAATATCTCACTTCAAATATAACCAATATTGCTTTATAACTTGACGTTAATATTTTCGAATTGAACGGTATTTAAATACATAGAAATTCCTTATTAAATAAGCGTTATAATTTACAAACGAATTCCATATCGACTATTTTAAAATTTAAATTGGACACAACTTACAATACGTAAGCTGAAAACTCGATTCTTCTCTTTTATATGAAAAATATAATCAACAAGATTCTGACGTTTCTTGTTCCACGGAAATTTGACTTAAAACGGACTTTGTATATCAAATTGAATTTCAAAACTCAATATTACGAACTATCACGCCATTACGAGCTCGTTTTAAATTTTATATATAAATTAAATGTTTTTAAACTTTGTTTTAATAAACGAAATATTTATATTTTAAATCCATTTAAAATTCCAAATAAATTTTTAGTATAATAAAATATGTTAAATATTTGACTACCAAAAATATGGGACATTACATGGTATAGATTTATAAATATATTACCCCTATTATAGAAATCTCTACTCTAAGTAACAATAAGAAACCGGACATACTAAAAGGCTACAAACCAACTATTTAAAACATGATCAAGAGTTCACATCAATGCATTAAACATTACATGAATAGACGATGTGCTATAAAAGGTAAAACAAAATGATTAGTAATCACTTTATCAATTCATGATAACATCATTGTTGTCCCACATATATATTTGACTGAACATTGTAACATGTCTATGCTGAAATATAGCAATAAGTGAAATACCATGGTAAGCTAAAGAAAAAGAAATTAGATAAGATGACCTTGATGTTGTACATATAAATATTTTAGATTTATATGATACATAACATTAGAATTGACAACATGATTATACACATAATGATAACATGTGTAACATAACCTAGCTATCGTTTTGAAGGAAGATGTATCATCAACTATATTCATTTATCAAGTTGTATATATTATTTTATAATTTACTTTACATATGCCAGACTATTTTACAATTTACGACAAACATGTAATAAAATACCTATCATAATTGCATAACAGATGATCCGAGGAACAATTTCAGGAAAATAATAATTTGAAAAGATCAAGTTCACATCTAATTATCCAATATGTGTATATAAAAAAATAAAATAGGTTGTTTAATATGTTTTTGAATTCAGCCTCATGCTTCATCATGTTGACAATCCTAAACTTATCCATCACTAAATGATTGAAAGGAAAACAGAAAGGATAAAGAATGTGAGTTGATGATCACATAAATATTAATTTCTTTGTGACTGTTCAAAAAAATGAGAAGAATTTTCAAACTACCAATAGGGAAATGCGATGATGTATACTTTAGTGACAGATTATTACATATTTTTATTTGCAAAATAAGACCGGGCATACATTGCTGAGTAGTTATTCATAGCCATCTCTGAATGACATTGACAACTCATAAGATTTTATATAATATATATTATTGAGTTTGAAACTCCAAAATCGACCATAATAGGGGCAAACATTTATTTAACTATTGTGGTTTCTCTAGTTATCAAATGGCATTCAAAACAAACTACTTAGCAATTTCTTATCCAAAACCACAGTTTCCTTAAAAAAATAACTGTAAAACCACAGTTTCCTTTAAAAAAAATAACTGTCACATAACTTCAACCATTCTACATACAACTTCCCTCCCATAATATCGATAAATACCCATCAAAATAAGGTTGCATAGCTGACACTGTATACAGATGATTCATCCAAGATCAACATTATATAATGGTAGTAGCGATTAGCGCTATCAATGGGTCATGTCGGGTCGGGTGGGTCAAGTCGGGTTCGGGTTGATTTATAAACGGGTTGGGTCAACCCGTTTATTAAACGGGTCATATTTTCCCAACTCTAACCCGACCCGTTTATAAATCAGTTGACCTGACCCGTTTATAAAGGGGTTGACCCGACCCAACTCGCGTAACCCATTTAACTAAATGGGTCGTGTTGGGTTGGGTTTACCCATTTGACCCATTGATAGATATTGCCTACTAATATAAGCAACAAAAGAGCCAAATCACCAACATGCACACTGTTATCTAAATACCAACATGCAACAAGTTGCAAAATCACCAACAGACAACACATATATAAAGAATGAAATCACCATATCAAAAATCATTTTCTATACGTATGTATATATTCGCATACTGCATAAATTAAAGACTACCAGTATGGAAGAGAAACAGTTGTTATAAGTAAAATATAACTAACAACATACAAAAATAAATTAGTAAAATATAATAGCTTACATATACAAGCATACTGAATACTGCATACATAAAAGATTAACACTAACTGTATACATAAAAGACTAACAGTATGGAAGAGATACAACATATAATCGGGTTAGGCGGGTCAAAATCGGGTTAGCGGGTCAACCCTAAACCCACCTATTTATAGATGGGTCAAATTCGGGTTGACCCGAAAATGACCCGCTAACTTAATGGGTCGAGTTAACCTGCTAATTTCTATGCGGGTTTCGGGGCAGGTCACGGTTCGTGTAGGAAATTGACAGACCTAGTAGCGATCCGACCATTAACTAAATTAAAAGTGGCCCAAATATCTCTTAAAAAAGAATTGGTGCTCACATTTAGTAAGAAATGATGAAGATTGCATTGTATGACTAGAGATTACTGACATCTTTGTCATCATTCTAGATTGCTGAAATTAATAACCTTTTTCCATCATCTCTTTTCGATACGGCCATTAAAAGTAGGCATAGGAAAACTCTTGTTCTTGACTCCTATTTGGTAAGTACTATTTATTCAGAATTGGTCGTAAAATAGATAGAACTTACTCTGTTGAGAAATTGTACCTAAGAGGTTGATGCAATTTCTTGTTGGTGTCAGAAAAGTTTACACTACATGTTTGGTGACATGTAAACAATGAGACAATAAAAGAATAATACCTTTGGAGTTGTTCAGCCGAAATAGAATTGATGCAAGGGCATTGTTTTAAGAAAAGTACCTACATGCATCATTAAAAATATTACAATTATAGCTAGAACAATACATAGCAAAAGTAAATATATTGTTCCATCAACCGTTTAATCATCTAAAAGTACAAAATTGAAAATGACTTAAGGATCCATAGATTTGTCATTGTTGGGATTATAAAAATATTATGATTTATGGTTAGTTTATCTGCACACACATCCAAAATGCAGAAGATGCAAACACATACTTGATATGTTATGATTTATTCGTATTAAATACAAACACAACATGCTTGTTACAATTTTTTGGTGTTTAATTATGCAACTGCAAACGCATATTCATTAAGCAATAAATGAATTAGACATGTACGTAAAAACAGAACATAAAAATAATTATCTTTACAATTTTGCAAATACCAGTAAAAATAATCTCATTGAAATTAAATTGAAATGACTGAACAACATGTGTACGAAAACTTTTAACATATTTATTGTGTGACTAATATATAGTTCACATAATGATCATAATACTCGAACCATATAAACTAACCATGTAAAAATAAATCTAAACAAAAAATTCCTATAACGAACAGGAATTTCGCTCGATCTGACTCGATCGCTAAACCGACCAAGACCGTTCGAAACCCCTGATTGTTTTGAGAACACGACAAATCAAAACGCAAACAGAAGAACGTTTCATTGCTTATTACAGCAATTCCACCAAAATACAAGAAAATACAGAGTATAAACAAATATAATACATCAGAGAAATATCAGAGATTTAAATACATTACTGCAGCAGAAAAATAATACAATACACAACTGAAAGAGATATACGGATACAGAGTTTTCCGGATATCATTCCAGCTATAACCCAGGTTCCTATGAATATAAATCTGCAAAACCGAAACTACTAGCTGCCCGTGTCGAAAATAAGGGCACCCAGAGTTTAGGTTAAAACAATAAACTTCAAGTCAGTCATGTGACTGGTGTGAGAATTAAAACAATTTAAAGCTTTACTTTAAATCAGATATATCAAGGGACCACACCGTATAACACGGAACGGGTTTCCTCCCAAGAATACCAGTGCATATAATAAAACAGCGCAATGCTTTTAGGAAAAATGAAGTTACTATAAGACCCAGGTCCCATCACACAATGCAACACAAGCCGGAGGATAGGGTTTTCCCTTATAATAGCCAAACATGCTTGGTACATTAAAAACAAATCACTTGATACTATTATAAGTGCATAGTGTATAAAACAACTTCAAATATAAATGTATCAATCCTAGACGGCATGGGTACCATATATCATGTCGCCATACTAGGCTCTACAATCACAAATCGCAAAGTCACGTATTTGGAAATTGGATTTCCATCTATGAACCGAGGCAAGGGATCGTCCTCTACCGAATTCGAGACTGTCTAGCCCGAGCCTCAGGACCCAGACACATGTGAGCCCTTGGATCGTCAGGGCCGGTCCACCGATGTGGATTAAAATGCCTGAACACTGCGTTTCCCACCCTTTGGGGCGTAAATGAGCCAAATGACTCTATCGGCTCCACACACTTACCGATATATCTGAGGCGCCTCGCAACAGCAACAACCACACAGGTGAAAATAATATAAATGTCAGGGCTGGTTGGTCACTGACACTACCCTAGCTAGAAAGAAACGCATGCCCTCCCTGAGGTCCTCTCCCGTTTCTAGTTCACAACCGGGGTGTGAGGCTCGCGAATCAACGCTACACAAAGCTATGCCACACAGGAAGTGCTTTGATCATCAACCACAAGACTTTGCTTTTCAACAGAAGCCTTGATCAATTGCCACTTAGGCATGCCACACAGGCAATTCACACCATGCGACTGATGTCTATCGATATACAACCCCTGATCCCGTACGTCTCGGAGAAGGGTGAAGTAAGGGAATGAATTCCCCTTCACTAGGCAGATGTATATTTAAGAGAGATCAATCAACACAGAGCAAAATCCAATGTCAGACACACAGTCCATACAAGTTCGTTCTGGGTCTGAACGAAACTGGAGGCACCTTGTACCTCGCATATCCATCGATCTCCAAGTACGTCTTGACGATCACCAACCGATTCCCTCCACTTGGGTGTACAGCCCAATCAAAATCGTCAGTAATCACCCAAACGATGGGAAGACCTCCGGTCTTCAACCACCGTCTTCATCCTCGACACCATGTCGAATCAGTTATTCAGTATGGGATAAACCCAGTCTTTCGGAATAACTCGCGTATATAATTAATAAGTGTTACACAAACACAACATACGCCTCATTCCAATTCAGAATATATTTTTATTCAAATATTCTTATACTTTGGGGAAAGGTTCCCATTAATTTTATCAAAGATAAATTCTTTAAATTTATTCTTTAATCCTCTTTTGAATATTAATTCAAACTAGTTAGGATTAGCGAACCACACCGAAGTAATCATTTATTTTATTTCCTAATCCCAACCTATTCATCCCATGAAGTAAAACTGGCAATACTTCATATCTAACATCACGGTGTTATCGGTAAATTCAATTACCATTTCACGTTCAAATCTAATTAAAGATTTAACTATCGCCTGGAGCAAAACTGGTGATACTCCATTCTCGATTATTTCAATCTAATTAAAGATTCATTAAAACTCAACTTAGTTTTAATCTTCCCAAAAATCATATTAATGATTGTTTAACTTGGGAAACTTTAACAACCCGCATTCTACGCATCGGAGGATCGTAGAATATTTATTTCTTTCTTATATGAAGTCGTATGGTCATGTGGCTTTGGGAAACGAACATTGGGGTCATTTCCCATGTTCATGATTTTTGCCGATTTTTAAATGACCGTTTTGCCCCTAATTGATCTTGTTTCGGCCATAACTTTTGATTGGAATGGAATTTTGACCTGAAACCACTTCCATTGGCTTCGGATGATGGTATACCATAGAGTGGTCACATGTGAGAAACGGACTTACCGTTTGGGAGATATGGCTGAAATAAGGTTTGGAAGGTGAAAAACTGCTTAACCGGGCCAAATAGGGTGATTAGTGAATGGGCCCATAACCCATTTCGGGATTAGGGTTATGAGGAGGATGAAAAGAGTTAGGGTTTCATTCCATTTCAATTTTCTAGCCTCTACTTACCTCTTAGAAACCCTAAAAATGTTCCAACTTCTAAATCACCTCCAAATCTTTTTCTAATCAAGGATTAAGCTTAGCAACATCAAATCAAGGGAGATCTTCACCAAATCAAGATTAGAGCTGCTGTTTTGCATTTCTATTCGCGCCCAAACAGAGATTTATTTCAGATCTAAGGTTTATTTGTGGTTAAGGTGAGTGATTTGCATAGTTTTGCACTAATTACGGTTGATTAAGGGTAATTAATGAAGATTAGTGAATTTAAGCATTAATAAAATCTGGAAAAATATTTATAAATTCTTGAATGATGTTTTAGACCCCTGTTAGAAACTTGGGTTAATTTGGTTAAGTTTTGCTAATCCTATCATTAATTATGTTTGAACATGCTTAAGGGAAATATGGGGTTTTGGCTATGTTTGATTCATTTTAACCTATCATATTGATGTTTTGGTGTTTGAGGTCACTTTATTTGTTGCTATGACTTTGTTGTATGCTTTGTGATTGATTAGAATAGCTAGAGTGGTCGAAAACGCCGTCGAGTGGCGTAAACATCTCGCTGGACAAAATGCAGGAAATGGACAGGGACCGGATCGGATGGGGAGGTCCGAACCAAACCATTCGTGTTGCCCATCCACGATCCGCCCCCTTGCATCCGAACCGAGCCTGCATGCTACGAGTAGACTTGAAACCTGGAGGAGATCACGACCAACCCGATCCACCAGAAGTACTCCGACCCGATCCGCCATAGTACCTCGACCCGAACCGCTATGACATGAAGGCGACGATCCGAACCACCACCAGATGAAGACCACGATCCGATCCGGAGAAGCTTGGCACGAATCGATCCAGTGGGGGATACTGAAGGCCGATCCGAACCGTTATGACATAAAGGCGACGATCCGAACCGATCTGATGAAGACCAATAACCCGAGATGCAAAGGTAGTCCAAATGGAAGTTAGAGCTCAGGATCCAGTTGGGAACCAATGAGTTCACTTCATGATTGGGCCTTGCTGCGGGATGTGTGCTAAGGAGTTGTCGATGTTCATAACTTCGATTCACCACTGAAAAGGAATGATGGGCTACGTATCAGCGCAGTAGAGTCATCATGACTCGAGGGGCAAAGTGATCTTAGTAAGACTATGAGCCAGTGCAGTGGAGCCATTATGACTCCATGGGGCAGAGTGGACATAGTAAAGGATTAGTAAGGCTATGAGCCAGTGTAGTGGGGTGTGTACGACTCCATGGGGCAAAGTGGACATAGCAAAGGATTAGGGGCTATGGATTAGTGCAGTGAAGCCGTTGTGACTTCATGGGGTAGAGTGATCATAGCAGAGTGTTGGGTGATCGAAGTGGTGGATATTGTATGCTTTACGCACTGAGTGAGAGATGTGAGGATGGTTGTTATGCTTGATTGTTTGCCATCACTATGACATGCACACCCCCACCCCGTATGCTTGTACACCATATGTTAGTGACACCTTAGAGTGTTGTACAGTATGTAGTGCTAACTCTTTGGTTGCAGGTCCAGGTTCAAGTATGGTTTAGTATACATGTTATTGTTATGTTTAGCTGCTTATCGCTCATACCAGACTTTTGTCTGACTCATAGTTTTATGTCTCTTCTTATTACTCTGGGTGCTCCTAAACGAGCAGACTAGAGACAGGTTAACTGGTGATGCACGAGTAGCTGATCCGGGGGCGAGCAGGAGGCTTCCACGTATGATATATATAGATATTCTCCCTGTGTCGTTGGTGGTCACTACTTGGGCATTAGTAGTGTACCTTCCTTATCTTGCTTTAGAGACTGTTTTAAAAGTTGTAATAATGATGTTGTGGAACATAAGCTGTATTTGGATTTTCCGCTGCTATGATAGTTTGTCTCAGCTTATACACTGTCTCACCTGTTTTATGTCAAGTATGTTGTTATTATATTTTGTTCCATGCGCTGCGAGACATTCTACAAGTTCTTCGTTGATTCCTCGTCTTCTTTCTTTTCTTCTGACGACCGTTCCGTGCTAACTGGACATGTGTACAGCGCAAATTTTTGGAGTAAATGTCAGTTGGTGTGGGGCGGGCTGTTACATTTGGTATTAGAGCTCTAAGTTGCGTAGTTAACCTAGGAAAAGACACTAGGGAGAGATAGTACGTATATCAGAGTGCGTATTTGTGATTACTTTGGTTTTCAAAAGCTATATATATATACTATTAGTAGTATAAGGATGAAGTCGTCCTGCACTAGCACCACTATGGAGATAACTAATCGTTTTCTCTTTACAGATTGAACGACGAGTCGAGACACGAGGGGTGCTGGTAGAGGGGCCAATAATGGGAATGCTCCTAACATGAGGACGATGTTCATTGACTTCATGAGAGGGATGCTTACGGATGTTCAGGGAGCAGTTCCCAATGCCGTAATGGTGGTGGTCCAGTAGTGCAGGCGCCTAGGGCCGATTTCGCCAAGATGTGTAAGGACTACACTAACCTTGGTGGGAAGCCATTCCACGGAACGGAGTCGGCCACGGATGTTCAGGATTGGTTGGATAGCTATGATCGTATCTTCGACGACTTGGGTATCGAGGATGCGATGAAGAGAAGGCTAGCATCTCGTCAGCTGCAAGGGCGAGCGATGAATTGGTGGAATGCTATTAAGACATCCACTCCAAAGGATCAGGTTACTTGGGATCAGTTTAAGGCTCGCTTTAGGGACAAGTTTATCCCAGTTGCTCAGAAGTCGGAATTGTTTAGGAAGTTCTTGGAGCTTAAGCAAAATGGTAGGGCAGTCTCGGACTATATTGCTGAGTTCGACACTTTGTCGAAGTATGGATTATCCCTTATCGATACTCTTGAGAAGAAGAATGAGAAGTTCATTACTAGTTTGGATGGATACTTGGGGGAAAGGCTTATCAACCACATCGATGAGACTTTTGAATCGATTGTGGGGAAAGCCTTGAGATCAGAGAGTCTTTACCCTAATTCAAAGACTGAGTTGCATCTGCAGAAGGGATGGAGCCGCAAGCAGGTGGTGGAGGCAAGAATAACACTCAGAACAAAAGGAAGCAGAACCAAACTAAGGATGGCCAGAAAAAGAGCAAGAAAGATGTTGAGTGCTTCGGCTGTGGTAAGAAGGGCCTTTATGCCAAAGAATGTCGGGCCAAGCCAGCGGATAGGAAGTGCTACAACTGTGGCCAAGTGGGACATCATAAGGATAAATGTCCACAACCTCTTAAGGAGAAGCAGATTGTGAAAGCGTATGCTATCAGTGCTATTCCTTCTTCATCGAATGCCCCAACTACAGCGGAGAAAGGAAAGAATGTCGTCATTCAAGGTATGCTTTCTATTCTTGATGTACATGTTCGAGTTTTGTTTGATACTGGGGCTTCCCGTTCCTTCATATCTGGTGACCTGGTAGAAAGGTTGGGACTAGAACACGAGATAGTCGATAGACCGTTGGTTTTGACGAACCCGATTGGTGGTTCGACTAACCTTAGTATGATTTGCCGAAATTTGGTCTTATCGATTCATGGATACATGTTTATTTGTGATTGCTTTGTTTTGGGCTTTACTGCATATGGCATTATATTGGGGGTCGATTGGCTCCAAAGATACGGGGTGGTGGTAGACTGTAAGGGGTTTTTTGGTGACAGTTAGGGCGGATGATGGGCGGAGGGTAGTGCTTGGTAGTCTACCTAGTGATGGGGTAATAGCTAGTTTTATAAATTCCCTCGACATCCCGCATGATGAGTTGTCAGATGTGCCCGTGGTTGGCCAGTATCCGGACGTCTTTGAGGAAGTGACCAGACTTCCACCACACCGAGAGATTGAGTTTCGTATTGATTTAGTGAAAGATGCCAGACCTATAGTGATGCCACTCCGTCGTATGGCACCAAGGGAGCAGCGAGAGCTCGAGGTGCAAGTAAGCGGTCTTTTGAAGAAGGGGTTTATTAGAAGAAGTGTCTCCGAGTGGGGAGCACCAGTTGTGTTTGCCACTAAGGTAGATGGTTCCCTTCGGTTGTGTGTGGACTATCGCGAGTTGAATAAGGTGACGAGGAAGAATAAGTATCCTCTATCGCGAATAGATTATTTGTTTGATCAACTAGAAGGAGCAAGAGTGTTTTCCCAGTTGGACCTCGCAACAGGATTTCATCAGCTCCGAGTAGTAGTTGAGAGTGTTCCGAAAACGGCATTTAGGACGCCGTCTGGATTCTATGAGTGGTTGGTCATGCCATTTGGGTTGACCAATGCACCAGCATACTTCATGGATCTTATGAATCGGGTGTTCAGAGATCAGCTGAATAAGTTTGTTCTTGTGTTCGTAGACGACATCCTTGTTTACTCGAGGACAGAGGAAGAACACAAGGGACATTTGAGGATAGTGATGGAGGTGTTGAGAAAACACCAATTGAAAGCGAAATTTTCTAAGTGTCACTTCTGGAGGAGGGAAGTGAGATTCTTGGGCCATGATGTTTCAGAGAATGGTATTGCCGTGGACCCTACGACGGTGGCTATGGTACAGGATTGGTCTACGCCCAAGAATGCAACAGACGTGAGAAGCTTCTTGGGGTTAGCTGGATATTATCGTAAGTTTATCCAGGACTTCTCCAAGATAGCAGCACCGTTGACTCAGTTGACTAAGAAGAATCAAGCCTTCGTCTGGGACGGAGTGTGTGAGAATGCATTCAAGAGTCTAAAAGAAAAGTTGACGTGTGCGCCAGTGTTAGTCATTCCTAAAGGGAATGAAGAGATGACGGTATACACGGATGCTTGTGGTATCGGACTAGGTGCTATATTGATGCAAGGAGGTAGGGTTGTAGCTTATGCTAGTCGGCAACTAAAGCCGCATGAGAAAAGGTATCCTACCCATGATTTGGAACTGGCAGCGATCGTGTTCGCATTGAAGATGTGGAGACATTATCTCTTGGGAGAAAGATTTGAGTTGTTTATCGATCATAAATCGTTAAAGTATCTCTTCTCTCAGAAGGATCTGAATCTCCTTCAGCAGAGATGGTTAGAGTTCTTGGCTTCGTATGATTTTGATATCGCATATACACCTGGGAAAGGCAATGTGGTAGCCGATGCCTTGAGTAGGAGACATGCCAGTTTAGGGGCTATGTTTCTTGAATGGAAGCAACTGGAGTATACCGCAGGGTATGATTTCAGACCAAAGTGCGAATTGGATCTAGAGATGTTAGCTAGTTTGACGATCAGACCCACTTTGATCGAGCGGATTGGTTCCAGTCAGAGGGACGATCCTAATCTATTGGAAATCGTCTCCATGTTAGAGATGAATATTGACGGTGAGGAGATGAATTTGTATGGGCTTAATCGAGAAAGATGGCTTCGAAAGAATGGAAGACTAGTTGTACCCAACGTGAATGGTTTGAGAGATGAAGTGCTTAGGGAATGTCATCACTCAAAACTGACTATACACCCCGGTGGTGATAAGATGTATCGAGACATGAAGCAGACTTACTACTGGGAAGGGATGAAAAGAGACGTTGGGAAGTTTATATCCAAGTGCATGAATTGCCAACTAGTTAAAGCCGAGCAAAAGAAGCCTAGTGGTTTGTTGCAACCATTAGAAATTCCATAATCGCAATGGGAGCAAGTCTCGATGGATTTCATTGATGGTTTACCAAGGACTAAATCGGGACATGATAGCATTTGGGTAATTATGGATCGATTGACCAAGAGTGCAAGATTTATACCAGTCAAATCGACCAGAACGATAGCTAAGTTAGCAGAACTGTATATGAAGTGGGTAGTGAGAGTTCATGGAGTACCTAAAAGCATTATGAGTGACCGAGACCCATTATTTACTAGTGGGTTTTGGAAGAGCTTACAAGAGGCTCTAGGGTCGGAATTATATCTCAGTACCGCGTATCATCCTCAAACCGATGGTCAGACAGAGAAGGTGAATCGTATATTGGAAGATCTCTTGAGAGCTTGTATATTGGATTTTGGTGGATCATGGGATGACCATTTGCATCTAGTAGAGTTTGCATATAATAATAGCTATCAATCCAGTATCGGTATGGCTCCATATGAAGCTTTGTACGGAAAACCATGCAACTCACCATCTTGTTGGATAGAGACCGGTGAGAAGTTTGTGCTTGGACCAGATGTAGTAAGGGAAACTTCAGATAAGATTAAGATCATCCAACAACAGATGAAGGCTGCCCAGGATAGGCAGAAGAGTTAGGCTGATAAAAGGAGAAGAGACTTAAAATTCTCCGTTGGTGACATGGTGTTTGTCAAGATTTCTCCGTTAAAGTGCGTGATACGATTTGGCAGGAGAGGCAAGTTGGCACCAAGATTTGTTGGCACATTCCCAGTTCTCGAACAAGTTGGGAATTTGGCGTATAGAGTTGACTTACCCGAGAAGATGGCGGGAGTTCACAACGTATTTCATGTTTCCCAGCTAAGGAAGTTCGTGCACGACCCAGATATGACTCTTTCACCTGATCAGTTAGAGGACCTCGAAGTGGAACCCGAAGCGGTTGGGAACCGCAAGCCGATTCGTATTGTCGAGCACGATACGAAGCAACTTCGAAGGAAGGCGGTGAAGCTAGTCAAGGTTCAATGGGGCGAGAACGAGAATGACTGTACTTGGGAGACAGAGGAGAGCATTAGGAAGACGTATCCAGAACTCTTTGCCTGGTAAGGTTTACTTTACAATTTAGTTATTCTGCATGCTAGGATAGACTTGTTTTTCTTGTTTTGCATGTTTGATTGTTGTTTTATGGCTGATAGGCATGCGGGACATTTTGTGTGTTTTGGTTAGGGAATTTCGGGGGCGAAATTTCTTAAAGGGGAGAGAATGTAACAACCCGCATTCTACGCATCAGAGGATCGTAGAATATTTCTTTCTTTCTTATATGAAGTCGTATGGTCATGTGGCTTTGGGAAACGACCATTGGGGTCATTTCCCATGTTCATGATTTTTGCCGATTTTTAAATGACCCTTTTGCCCCTAGTTGATCTTGTTTCGGCCATAACTTTTTATTGGAAAGGAATTTTGACCTGAAACCACTTCCATTGGCTTCGGATGATGGTTTACCTTTCCGTAGATGTAACAAACCGAATTTTAATAATGTGTTAAAACCATAAATCAAGGCAGAATTAATTTTTAAAATAAGAATTAAGGACTATGGGTTATGCCATTACGTTCGTCTTGGAATTCTGGTTGAGATAGAGTCCAAGTTTGCGTAAAACGGTTGTCGTATGAAGAAGATATGGACGAACGAAGTTAGGTAGAAAAACCAGAAACGGGCCAGAATGCACTGGTGCACTTGGGAAGTGCGCCATAACAAAATTGCACTGGCGCACTTGAGAAGTGCGCCCACGCAATTTTGCATTGGCGCACTTGGCAGGTGCGCCCAGGCCGAGCAGAAACCTGCTTGGTCAGGCCCTGGCTGGCCTGGTCGGTATCTGGTCGAATTTCTGAGCTCTGGTGTGTCACTAGGGCTGACTTGTCATTTTCTGATTGGCTTTTCTTGAGATGGATGGCCTTGATTACTTCTAGCTTCATTGACGGCTCTAATTAGTTTGAAACCCTATATAAACAGCCTCCTAGCCTCAATCTCTTTACACCATTCTTCTCTAACCTTATGCTGCTCAAACTCTTGATGATCATGGCTTCTTCTTCTTCTTCCTCTAAACTAAATTAAATTAAATTAAAACGCGAAGATTATTCCTTGAAGACTACGGCTAGGAATTGCATATTTGGGGATTTGCTTCTACAATCAAATCAAGATTCAATGATTCAGCAGTTCAACGACCAATTTCTAGACTTGACTTCTGCATCTAAATTTCTTAGACCACGATCTGTAAGTTCCAGTTACTTTTAAATAAAAACTATAAATCTAATATGGGCATGTTAAATTGGAATTGATTTATGTATGATTCATATCTATTCTTGTTTTCTTCCTGGATCTGGACTATTGGGAATATTGTCTACGACGTTGAAACTATTGTTAATGGCATAAGACTATGACTACGCCTATGACTGTGAACATAAGACTACGCTTATGACTGTGAACATAAGACTATGCCTATGCCTATGACTGTGAACATAAGACTATGCCTATGCCTATGATTGTGAATATAAGACTATTGCCTATAACTATGCAAGGACAATTGTGGCTAATCACCTATGAGGTTATTGCCTAGGATTATGACTATGAAATTGGATCTAAGCTTGACTTTCTATTCAGACCTATTTTCTTTATTCTTGATTTTGGGATTTTTCTATTTAAGTTAGATCTATCAATGTTCTCGAACCTAGATTATCATTCAAACCTTTTCAAGTTCTAGTGTTATCAGAGCTATATACCTGCGATGTTTTAATCAATTTATTCAGTTATGTCATGCCTTGGAAATAAATGGATAATAGGACAATGTTTATTATGTTATATGTGGAATTGAATGATACTGATTTGTTCTTGTAGTTTTTTTATCATGTTGAATTGGGAATTAATGAATAAGTCTATTCATATGTATATGAACTTGGAATATAAACTTTTATGACAAGTTGAGTAGTTTATCATGTTATGCAAGTTTTAGGTTGTAAAATCATATCACATATGTGACAAAATGTTAGATCTACATGTTTATGTGTATATGTTAAACCTATGTCATATTTCAAGTTCACACTTATTCATATTCTCGTTATTGATTTTCAAGTTCACATATATGTAAGTTGAATTAGTCTATGTTGCAAGTTCACATATATGTATGTTGATTTAGTCTACGTTGCAAGATTCACACCTATGATATTCATGTTGACTATTTTGCAAGTTCACACCTATGATGTTCATATTGACTATGCCGAAAATGTCAAGTTTACACCTATGTCATGTTTATGTTAATGAATTTCTTTATGCCAATTTTGCACATGTTAAATTAGGCTAAGTTTTAGCCTAATATTATATGCCAAAAATCATGCGAACGAAAAATTAGGCTAAGATTGTTAGCCTAATATTTAGACGGGGTAACGTTGGCAAAAATTGGAAATTATAGGAGACTTGGCATGAAACTTGCCTTGAAAACTTGACACGAACTTGACATGAAAACTTGAACATGGACATGACACTAGAATGAACTTGAAAATGGCTAACTCGAGGTTGGGTTGAGTTTGCAGTGTAAATCTTCCCGGAACCGCCTGGCAAATCCAGTGACTGCAAACAATAGGATCTAATGTGAGTAGTTGGTCATATCGCGCTTGAAACCCGAAGTTAGTCTGAGTTGTGGTGTAAATATGCCCGGAACTGCCCGGCATATCCAGTGACCACAACAACAGGTCTAATGTGAGAGGTTGGGGTGCATTAATGAATTAATGCCACATGATAGGGTTAAGTCATGAACATGAAAGACAACACTTAACCAACTTGAGACATGATTGGTAGGGTTAGGTCATGAACTTGAACGACAACACCTAACCAACTTGACACGTGAATTATAGGGCTAAGTCATGAACCTAAATGACAACACTTAGCCAATTTGACATGCTAGACTGATAAGGGTTAAGTCTCGAATTTAAATGACAACACTTAACCTGCTGGACGGGAACCCTAGTTACGTGGTCCATTTCAGTAGTAACCCACTAGATGTATCATGGTACCCTGGAACTAGGCACGGTGGGGCACGAATACTGGGCTGATTGTAAGCGACCAGAACGACGGCTGTGTTGGTGCACCAGTGTAAGTTCAGGTGGGCTATGGTCGTGCACGTGGTCCGGAGTTGAAAAAGCAGGCATTGGGCATCAGTAGGTTTATCTGTGCATGCTTGATTTGTGTCGGTGGTTGGCACCATAGGGCTTGATACACCCTATGGTGGACCTAGCACAGGTGACTACATTCGTGATAGGGTCGTATGACATAGACACCCGACGAGCTAGAACTTGTAGGGAGCCGATCGACAAGTGGATCGTTTCGTTGGACCTAGAAATGGGTCATTTCATGATATTGGGCCAAGGAATTATTTCATGATTTATATAAGACATGGGTTTGGGATTCTTGTAACAACCTGAATTTTTATAACATGTTAAAACCATAAATCAAGGCAGAATTAAATTTTAAAATAAGAATCCAGGGAAACGGGTTACGTCATTGCGTTCGTCTCGAAATTTTACATGAAATAAAGTCCGAATTTTCGAAAATCGGAGTCCGGATGAAGAAGTTATGGCCTGTAGAAGATTCAGCAGATTTTAGGCAGCACAGGACCGGGCAGGTCGACCCTAGGGTCGATTTACCCCCCAGGTCGACCATGTGGTCGACCTCCCCCCCTTACAGGTCGACCTGGTCGGCCTGTTTTGACCCAGAACTCATTTTTGAAGCCTGAGTCGTGTTTTGATGGTCCGGATTGATTCTAGGGTTAATCTAACGGCCTAAACTAGTTGCTACACCTATAAAAACACCCTTAGACCTAACCTAATTCATATCAAATCATTCTTACACCATTATGCTACTAAAATACCTCTTGAAGCATGGCTTCCGTCTCCAAATCAAAGTACAAACATTCAAACTCAAATCAATCCAAAGAACAAGGCTTCTACAATGATTCAAGACAATAAATTAACAACGCTGCGACATTTTTACAACAAATTCAGTTCTTAATTCATTAGCCATGCTCTGTAAGTTCTAGTTGTTTTTAGATTTAAACATTTAATTATAATATGGCTATGGAATAAAGTGGAATTGGATTTAATATGTTTATTGATTCAGATCTATTTCTGTTGCTTCTTGAATCTTGAGTTTTGGGACTTTTCTATGTTCGTTCTCATGTCAAGCTTATGATCTATTCAACCTGTTGTAAATCAGTTTTTCTTGATTCATATTGATATTATTGTCAAGATCTATCTTTTATGCCAGAGATGATGTTTTTATGCCAGTTTTTCCTCTCTATACTGATTATTATACAAATTCTACCTTCCCCTATTTATTTTCTTTCAATGAACCTAGGTCAATATCGGACCTAGGCCTGAACCGTGATTTGCGTACGATTGAATACGGGGAAATATGGTAATGTTTTCTATATTGGATATATATATATGTTTGGTGGAATTGACGGCATAACATGAAATGGGGATATGAGTATTATCGCTATAATTAAATATTGTAAGTTTGGATAAAATGGTGTAAACATGGAATACACGTAGTTTGGTATGAAACTCGACCTATGTAAAATGGCAAGAATATTGATATATGTAAACGCATGAAACTTGGTACTTGTGTAAATTGGTATAAAATTTGCATACATGTGAAATGGCGTGAATTAAACATATGTAAATTTAGTATGAATTGGGCATATGTAAAAACTAACATGTATTCTAGAACTTGGGCATATGTTAATTATGTAAATTTTGGAGTTGGAACATAAGTGAAAATTTATGACTTGGTAGAGGTTTAATATGAATGCGCCTAAGTTGGGTTTTGGGTAGTTGGCATGTATTGTAAATAAAAGGCTATAACTTGGCATAACCTTATAGTGAATTATGATAATAATTTGGGAATACGTTTTGGGGGGAAAACGTGAATTATGAACTTGATAATTGATATATAACTGGAAATATGAACGTGGTTGGAACATGAACATTTCTATATGTTAAACACATGAACTGATATTGGGATTTTGTGTGGAATACGACCATTAGTGAACCTTTGACATGAGGTTAGACTCAATTTGTGGTGTAAATCTGCCCGGAACCGCCCGACAAATCCAGTAGCCACAAAGTGTCAGTCTAATGTGAGAGGTCGAAGGCCAAATTGTAGGTGTAACGGTTTATGACACGAGGTTAGACCCAGTTTGTTGTGTAAATCTGCCCGGAACCGCCCGGCAAATCTAGTGGCCACAAAATGCACTGTCTAATGTGAGAGGTCATGATTCGTTCGTCATAATGAATGAATTAAGGAATACTAACCATAATAAGACGTGGGTATGGTTAGAGGGTTAGGTGGGATGACATGGAAATTTGACATGTAAATGTGGACCTAACCGGTATGAGTTAAGAACATGTAAAACTTACAAATGTAGGCTTAACCAACATAATAGTTAATCAGACCAATCGGTGGGTTAAGTAATATGACTAGATAAATGACACTTAACCAATATAACATGACACGTGGCACGGTTAAGTCAACTTGAACATATAGATAATACTTAACCAATTGGACACGATGATTTGATAGGGTTAAGTCATGAACCGCTTGAATATACTTAACCAATTGGACACGATGATTTGATAGGGTTAAGTCATGAACCGCTTGAATATACTTAACCAATTGGACACGATGATTTGATAGGGTTAAGTCATGAACCGCTTGAATATACTTAACCAATTGGACATGATGATTTGATAGGGTTAAGTCTTGAACTGCTTGAATATACTTAACCAATTGGACACGATGATTTGATGGGGTTAAGTCATGAACTGCCTGAATATACTTAACCAATTGGACATGATGATTTGATAGGGTTAAGTCATGAACCGCTTGAATATACTTAACAAATTGGACACGATGATTTGATAGGGTTAAGTCATGAACCGCTTGAATATACTTAACCAATCTGACACGATGATTTGATAAGGTTAAGTCATGAACCGCTTGAATATACTTAACCAACTTGACAGATGATTCGTAGGGCTAAGTCATGAACTTCAACGACAACACTTAGCCAATTTGACATGACACGTAGGCGGGTTAAGTCACGAACTTGAATGACAACACTTAACCAACTTGACATGCTAGACTGATGGGGTTAAGTCTCGAATTTAAATGACAACACTTAACCTACTGAACGGAAACCCTAGTTGCGCGGTCCTTTTTAGCAGTAATCCACTAGATGTATCACGGTACCCTGGAACTAGGCAGGGTGGGGCACAATTACTGGTCTGATTGTAAGCGACCAAAACGACGGCTGAGTTAGTGCGCCATTGTAGGTTCAGGCGGACTATGGTCGTGCACGGAGTCCGGAGTTGAAAAAGCAGGCATTGGACACCGGTAGGTTTACACTGTGCGTGCTTGATTCGCGTCGGTGGTTGGCACCCTAGTGCTTGATACACCCTATGGTGGACCTAGCACAGGTGACTACATTTCGTGATTGGGCCGTATGACACAGACACATGAACGAGCTAGGACTTGTAGGGAGCCGATCGATTAATAGATCGTTACGTGGAAAAAGGGTGTTGTTCGTTAGGTAGCATAATCCCTAGTGGTCCTAGGTGGCATAAACCCTAATCGAATCTAGGAAACGTTCAATAGGTAGCATAATCCCTAGTGGTCCTAGGTGGCATAAATCCTAGTTGAACACGCGATAGTTCATGATAAGGAAACCTAGCCAGAACAAGGGTGGCAGTCCAAACGATTTCAAGAATGGTGGCACTACGTTGAAGTAGTATAGAAATACGTGATGAAACCCGTACGATATACAGCAAGGGACTGTGCATATACATGGAAAGGATGATACGAGTTGGGGTACTAGTACAGTGGGTGCAGAGAATTTATGAAATCAAAGAAAATAGTGGAATGGTGAAGCTTAGAAATCTTGCGATGTTTTACTTAATAGAAACCTTGCAATGTGATACTTGATAGGAACCTTATGATGATACTCTTGATAGGAAGCATGGAATGTTATACTTGATTCATCGTGCCTGTAGCTTACCTTGTCATCATGCTTATGTTCACTTTCAGTTTATTCATGCCATGTTATCTTTACCTGTTTTTATGCTAAAAGCAACTAGGACTTACTCGGTCTTTATGACTGACCCAGTTTGTTTCGCCTCTTTTTCTTTCGGTCCCCCCCCCTCCCCGCCCCGGTTCGTAGGGTGGGAATACAAGTTAGTGTGGATCTTACTAAGCTCCAAGGCTCTTTCATGTACTGCTAGGATTTGTCATGGCTATGGCTTGCTTTACTGCTTTATTGGGGAATGATTTATGACTATGGTTTTATGCTTCTTTACTATTGTAAGACAGATTTCGATGTAACGGATTTAATGGCATTTTGATGTAAAAGACTTTAAACCTTTCTAGATTTTAAAGCAATGAAATTTGGTTCTTCTTCCGTTGTTTTATATGTTCTGTCTTGTAATATTTCTGTGTATGTTTACCTAGTGTTAGCCTACTTTGTGAACTAGGCAAAACAAAGTCAAGAAACCAACCATTGAAGAGTATTTCAAGTTATAAGACTCCGGTTCGGATCGGAAGAAAACACCACACTTCAGATTGATAGCAGCATATCGGTTCGGATCGGATAGAATTCTCTGTTCGGAACGGATGTCTCCTACTGGATAAATTGGCGAAGCATATCTGATCGGATCGGAAGGCCAATAAATCTCAAACGGATCGGAGGTTCATCTGCTCGCCATAGCACAGGAGCGGAGCGGAATAGGTTAAAGAAGGAGTGGTGCCCAAACCAATCCGGGTCGGATCGGGTATCCCGATCCGAACCCCGTACCTGCATGTCTCCGACCCGCACCCATGATCCATGTTAATCTCCTATAAAATCGCCTGGAGAACCGGACCGGATATGACTAATTCCTACCCCTAACGTCCATCTCTTTGATGCGTTGTCAGCTTGATAGTTCATCCGAACCCGAAGAGAGTGCGATGGATGACACGTGTTCCGACCCGGATTGAATCTCAGGCAAATTCACACCTATAAATACCCCATCTAGAGACAAAGAGAAGGATCTTTTTTCAGCACTTTTGAGAATCCAAGTACCTCCATCATCCGAACTCCTTTACTCCCGGAGAATCCAAATCATCTTTCATTTCTTGTTTTAATCATTTGAGTGAACAAAAGTGAGTTGTGAGTGAATCTTACATTGCATTTGTAACTGAATTACTGAATATAGTGAAAACTAAGTGGACGTAGGCATTTCTTCGCCGAACCACTATAAATCTTGTGTGTTCATTCTTATTTTTGTTTTATTTTATCTTGTTTCTAATCAATTTGGGTGTTAGAACCACTTTTGGGTCTAACACCTAGATAATGCTCCACCAAAGCTAGTGCATTCCCTTTGTGAGTGACCCTAGCGGAGGTGGGGTGTTACATTTGGTATCAGAGCAGAAGGTTACCAGACTGGGCAAAAGTTTTTAAAACCTTTTGAAATTATTTTCAAAACCATTTACAAAGAAGCATTTTTCCAGAAAAGTTTTATTTTTAAAGGCTATTCCCCAATGGCCATTGGCATTATCCTTTGTTTCCTTGTTCGAATCCCTTTTCCTTTCTTTCCTCCATCTGTAGTCACATTAGTTCCATCTGCGACTAATCTTATTTCAAGCTTTGTAGGGTTGTCGTGCGATGGAGGTAGTTCTCGAGAGACCTGTTAACACGTTATATAAGAGGGGATAAGAGTGGTTAAGGCGAATGAGGCTCAGAACAAGAAGGTAGAAATGTTCCTGTAGGAAAGTCTAGTTTATCTTTCTATCCTGTTCGTACCCTTTTTGATTATGGTACATCGCATCCTTTTTATTTCTGCTTCGATAGTTGAGTCTCTGCACCTTAGTACTAGCGTAGTAGAGGATCCCATTTTATTCTCAAATCCTGTTAGGGAATCGGCTCATTTATTCATGACTCGTTTGGATTTGGGAATGTCTATGCTAAGTGTTGAGTTTAGAAGTAATGCTTATGTTTTTTTTGGGATATGGGTTGATTCTAGGGATGGAGTGGTTATCCAGTAATGGTGCCATTCTTGAGTATGAAAAGAGGGTAGTTAGATTCTTGACTTGCCTTGGTAATGCCCTCGAAGTCTAGTGTAACCCTTAGGGTTCTGCCATGCTTAGTTACCCTGAATCTCTTAATACATCTATTGATCCCGAGTAGTGTTCGCCACTAAGGTGGATGGTTCATTTCGCTTATGCATGAGTTATAGGAAATCACCTTAGTAAGTACATTTGGCAACATGGTTGACATCTGTTTATTTGCAAGAGATAATCCTTCTGCATGGAATACCCTAAAAACGAGATCCAGGATTCACTAGTGAATTTTGGAGAGCTTGCATGAAACCATGAGTACGTAGTTATGTTTGAGCCGAGTATACTAGAAGGAGGATAAGGGAAAATGGGACGAGAGACAACAGTGAAATGAGTTCCAACTCATATTTTGGAAACAAGAATTAAGAAATTATGAAGTTAAAGATGGACAAAGCACAATGGAGTTAAGCTCAAGGAAATGTGACTTAGAAGATTGAAGACTAGATACGCGCATCATATCTCTTTTAAGAGTATATCCTTGATCCCTCTTTTCCTGTAGAGCTTACTTGCATGCTATCTTTTATGTATATCCTCTCGGTCCTATTCTCAATCTTATTTCTGTTGCAAACCCCATAAGGAGTATGATTCATCTGGTTGTGATATATGTTGGGGTTTGAGGATGTCCATTGGGTTGACTAAACTTTTTGGGCTTTATAGGATATGGGTTGGTTTTAGGAAGGGATTTCTTGCGACCTAAAAGGAGTTTATCATGCTTGGTTTCCTAGAATCGTATATATTGGTTTTGGGCTGGTGTTTAGGGTACAAAGTTTTTCTTTACTTGCTTCAATCATTCGGTTATACCTTTTGGTAGGAACTAATGGATGTAAACATGTGTTTGAGACATGTTATGGTTGATGGTTGCAAGCGGTTGCTAGTTGTTGCTCGTGGATGCATGAACACACATTAGGCACTAGATCGGCTCAGTCACATCTCATATTGCATATGCGTGAATGTTTATACTTGTTTATGGATGGAATTGAATGTGTTATCATGTGGATGTTGCATATGGATACATGTTTGTGCACACATATAGTGTTTATATGACAAGGACTATTTGCATACATGTTTAATTCATGGCACTAAACATATTTTGCATTTAAAAAGATCAATCAGGCCTGATCATTTGCATTAGACAAGGAACATATACACACACTGCATGCATATGTTCATACAGCATTAGAAATCTTTTAAGGACAATGATTGCTTGTGAATGATGGTTGAGTAGATGGTTGATTGGATGATAGGATGCATTCTTCTTAACTTGAAGATTTCGGGGACGAAATCCTTTAAGGAGGGAAGAATGTAACAACCCGAATTTTTATAACATGTTAAAACCATAAATCAAGGCAGAATTAAATTTTAAAATAAGAATCAAGGGAAACTGGTTACGCCATTGCGTTCATCTCGAAATTTTACATGAAATAGAGTCCGAGTTTTCGAAAATCGGAGTCCGGATGAAGAAGTTATGGCCTGTAGAAGATTCAGCAGATTTTAGGCAGCACAGGACCGGGCAGGTCGACCTGAGGGTCGACCTGGGGACCAGGTCGACCATGTGGTTGACCCTAGGGTCGACCTACCCCCCAGGTCGACCATGTGGTCGACCTCCCCCCCTTACAGGTCGACCTGGTCGGCCTGTTTTGACCCAGAACTCATTTTTGAAGTCTGAGACGTGTTTTGACGGTCCGGATTGATTCTAGGGTTAATCTAAGGGCCTAACTAGTTGCTACACCTATAAAAACACCCTTAGACCTAACCTAATTCATATCAAATCATTCTTACACCATAATGCTGCTAAATACCTCTTGAACCATGGCCGCCGTCTCCAAATCAAAGTACAAACATTCAAACTCAAATCAATCCAAAGAACAAGGCTTCTACAATGATTCAAGACAATAAATTAACAACGCCATGACATTTTTACAACAAATTCAGTTCTTAATTCATTAGCCATGCTCTGTAAGTTCTAGTTGTTTTTAGATTTAAACATTTAATTATAATATGGCCATGGAATAAAGTGGAATTGGATTTAAGTACGTTTATTGATTCTGATCTATTTCTGTTGCTTCTTGAATCTTGAGTTTTGAGACTTTTCTATGTTTGTTCTCATGTCAAGCTTATGATCTATTCAGCCTGTAGTAAATCAGTTTTTCTTGATTCATATTGATATTATTGTCAAGATCTATCTTTTATGCCAGAGATGATGTTTTTATGCCAGTTTTTCCTCTCTATACTGATTGTTATACAAATTCTACCTTCCCTATTTATTTTCTTTCAATGAACCTAGGTCAATTTCGGACCTAGGACTGAACCATGATTTGCGTACGATTGAATACGGGGAAATATGGGAATGTTGTCTATATTGGATATATATATATATATATATATATATATATATATATGTTTGGTAGAACTGACGGCATAACAAGAATTGGGGATATGAGTATTATCGCTATAATTAAAGATTGTAAGTTTGGATAAAATGGTGTAAACATTGAATACATGTAGTTTGGTATGAAACTCGACCTATGTAAAATGGCAAGAATATTGATATATGTAAACGGCATGAAACATGGTACTTGTGTAAATTGGTATAAAATTTGCATACATGTGAAATGGAGTGAATTAAACATATGTAAATTTGGTATGAATCGGGCATATGTAAAAACTAACATGTAATCTAGAACTTGGGCGTATGTCAGTTATGTAAATTTTGGAGTTGGAACATATGTGAAAATTTATGACTTGGTAGAGGTTTAATATGAACGCGCCTAAGTTGGGTTTTGGGTAGTTGGCATGTATTGTAAATAAAAGGCTATAACTTGGCATAACCTTATAGTGAATTATGATAATAATTTGGGAATACGTTTTGGGGGCAAAAACGTGAATTATGAACTTGATAATTGATATATAACTGGAAATATGAACGTGCTTGGAACATGAACATTTCTATATGTTAAACATATGAACTGATATTGGGGTTTCGGGTGGAATACGACCATTAATGAACCTTTGACACAAGCTTAGACTCAATTTGTGGTGTAAATCTGCCCGGAACCGCCCGGCAAATCCAGTAGCCACAAAGTGTCGGTCTAATGTGAGAGGTCGAAGGCCAAATTGTAGGCGTAACGGTTTATGACACGAGGTTAGACCCAGTTTGTGGTGTAAATCTGCCCGGAACCGCCCGGCAAATCCAGTGGCCACAAAATGCACGGTCTAATGTGAGAGGTCATGATTCGTTCGTCATAATGAATGAATTATGGAATAGTAACCATAATAAGACGTGGGTATGGTTAGAGGGTTAGGTGGGATGACATGGAAATTTGACATGTAAATGTGGACCTAACCGGTATGAGTTAAGAACATGTAAAACTTACAAATGTAGGCTTAACCAACATAATAGTTAATCAGACCAATGGGTGGGTTAAGTAATATGACTAGATTAATGACACTTAACCAATATAACATGACATGTGGCAGGGTTAAGTCAACTTGAACATATAGATAATACTTAACCAATTGGACACGATGATTTGATAGGGTTAAGTCATGAACCGCTTGAATATACTTAACCAATTGGACACGATGATTTGATAGGGTTAAGTCATGAACTGCTTGAATATACTTAACCAATTGGACACGATGATTTGATAGGGTTAAGTCATGAACCGCTTGAATATACTTAACCAATTGGACACGATGATTTGATAGGGTTAAGTCATGAACCGCTTGAATATACTTAACCAATTGGACACGATGATTTGATGGGGTTAAGTCATGAACCGCTTGAATATACTTAACCAATTGGACACGATGATTTGATAGGGTTAAGTCATGAACCGCTTGAATATA
Organism: Allium sativum; assembly: GCA_030737875.1. Classification (NCBI taxonomy): domain Eukaryota; kingdom Viridiplantae; phylum Streptophyta; class Magnoliopsida; order Asparagales; family Amaryllidaceae; genus Allium; species Allium sativum. The sequence continues at coordinate 820,686,838 of CM060916.1, forward strand.
ATTAACCAATTTGACACGATGATTTGATAGGGTTAAGTCATGAACCGCTTGAATATACTTAACCAACTTGACAGATGATTCGTAGGGCTAAGTCATGAACTTGAATGACAACACTTAGCCAATTTGACATGACACGTAGGCGGGTTAAGTCACGAACTTGAATGACAACACTTAACCAACTTGACATGCTAGACTGATGGGGTTAAGTCTCGAATTTAAATGACAACACTTAACCTACTGAACGGAAACCCTAGTTGCGCGGTCCTTTTCAGCAGTAACCCACTAGATGTATCACAGTACCCTGGAACTAGGCAGGGTGGGGCACGAATACTGGGCTGATTGTAAGCGACCAGAACGACAGCTGGGTTGGTGCGCCATTGTAGGTTCAGGCGGACTATGGTCATGCACGTAGTCCGGAGTTGAAAAAGCAGGCATTGGGCACCGGTAGGTTTACACTGTGCGTGCTTGATTCGTGTCGGTGGTTGGCACCCTAGGGCTTGATACACCCTATGGTGGACCTAGCACAGGTGACTACATTTCGTGATTGGGCCGTATGACACAGACACATGAACGAGCTAGGACTTGTAGGGAGCCGATCGATTAATTGATCGTTACGTGGAAAAAGGGTGTCGTTCGTTAGGTAGCATAATCCCTAGTGGTCCTAGGTGGCATAAACCCTAATCGAATCTAGGAAACATTCAATAGGTAGCATAATCCCTAGTGGTCCTAGGTGGCATAAATCCTAGTTGAACACGCGATAGTTCATGATAAGGAAACCTAGCCAGAACATGGGTGGCAGTCCAAACGATTTCAAGAATGGTGGCACTACGTTGAAGTAGTATAGAAATACGTGATGAAACCCGTACAATATACAACAAGGGACTGTACATATACATGGAAAGGATGATATGGGTTGGGGTACTAGTACAGTGGGTGCAGAGAATTTAGGAAATCAAAGAAAATAGTGGAATGGTGAAGCTTAGAAATCTTGCGATGTTATACTTAATAGAAACCTTGCAATGTGATACTTGGTAGGAACCTTGTGATGATACTCTTGATAGGAAGCATGGAATGTTATACTTGATTCATTGTGCCTGTAGCTTACCTTGTCATCATGCTTATGTTCACTTTCAGTTTATTCATGCCATGTTATCTTTACCTGTTTTTATGCTGAAAGCCACTAGGACTTACTCAGTCTTTATGACTGACCCAGTTTGTTTCGCCTCTTTTTCTTTCGTCCCCCCCCCCCAGGTTCACAAGGTGGGAATACAGCTTAGTTCGGATCTTACCAAGTTCCAAAGATCTTTCATGTACTGCTTGGATTTCTCTTGGCTATGGCTTGCTTTACTGCTTTATTGGGGAATGATTTATGACTATGGTTTTATGCTTCTTTACTATTGCAAGACAGATTTCGATGTAATGGATTTAATGGCATTTTGATGTAAAAGACTTTAGACCTTTCTAGATTTTAAAGCAATTAAAATTGGTTCTTCTTCCACTATTGTTCTGTCTTGTAATATTTCTGTGTATGTTTACCTAGATAATGCTCCACCAAAGCTAGTGCATTCCCTTTGTGAGTGACCCTAGCGGAGGTGGGGTGTTACAATTCTAGTACAGTTGATGCAGCGAACCTTGAATATGTGATGCTATATTTGATTTATACTTGATTTATCTTGTTATCTTAGTCTAGCTTACCCATCTTGACAGCATCCTTATGTTTACTTTCAGTTTATACATATCATGTTACCTTTATCTGTTTTTATGCTGAAAGTCACTTGGACTTACCAGTCTTTATGACTGACCCGTTTTCTTTTGCCTCTTTTTCTTCCGTCCCCCCCCCCCCCCCCCGTTCTTAGGGAGGAAACTCTAGCACTTAGCTTGGATTTCGCTTGTTTTGATTCAGCTCATGTACGGTTTGATCTTGGGCTATGCTATGGCTGCATTTTCTGCTACCTTTGGGGAATTAAGCTACTTTTGACGTTTTAAGTTAATGCTTCTTTATTTATGCACGACAGAATTTGTTGTAACGGAAAATAATGACCTTGGCTATTTGATGTAAAAGGTTTTGACTCTTCTTGAAAGTAATGAAAATTTTCTTTTGATTCTTCCGCTGTTTTATGTACGTTCTGTCTCGTAATATTTCTGTGTTTGTTTACCTTGATAACGCTCCTCCAAAATTAGTGCATTCCCTTTGTGAGTGACCCTAGCGGAGGTGGGGTGTTACATTTGGTATCAGAGCAGAAGGTTACCAGATTGGGGAAAAGTTTTTAAAACCTTCTGAAATTATTTTCAAAACCGTTTACAAAGAAGCATTTTCAAGAAAAATCTTGTTTTATTTAAAGGCTATTCCCCAAAAGCCATTAGCACTATCCTTTGTTTTCTCGTTTGAATCTCTTCTTTTTCATTTCAGCATGTATGAGAATCTTAACTTTCCAGAGGGCATGCCAATACCTGGCTGGTTTAGGAGGTACTTAGAGGCTAGGGCCAACGATGCAGGCCCAGCAGATATTCCTCCTCCAGCTGCAGCGATTCCTCCTCCTCCGCCCCCTCCTCGTGCAATTGCTTTCTCAAAGATCTGTAAAGATTTTAGGGCCATGGGTGGAAAGGATTTCAAGGGAACTGAACCATTCGTAGAAGCAAGGAATTGGCTCAAAGAAACTGAGGATCTGTTCGTTATTTTCGAGGTGGACGATAGGCAGAAGGTACAGTTGGCAGTATGATTGCTCAAAGACGAAGCTTCCTATTGGTGGGAAGTCACTAACGCTGAGAGGCTGGTTGAAACATGGATGGATTTCAGAATAAGGTTCGAGACGAAATTCCTCTCACAAGCTGAATGAAGTCTACGTCTGGAAAAGTTCTTATCTCTTAAGCAAGGATGTATGACGGTCAAGGAGTACGTCAATCAATTTAATCAGCTGGCTCGATTTGGACTGGACCTAGTGAATACCCCTCATAAGAAGGCTCTCCGTTTTGTCAAAGGATTGAATGAGCCACTTCACAGCTTGGCAATGACCCACGTATCTATGGGGGCTACTTACGAAAAGCTAGTAGACATGGCGCTCTTAAATGAAGAAGACAAGAGTGGCAAGAAGGAGGTCAAGGCGAATGAGCCTCCAAACAAGAAGGTAGACTCCGAGAAAGGAGGCAAGAACAACAACAACAAGAATGATAACAATACACGCGAGAAAAGAAAATGCCACTTCTGTGGTATTGAGGGGAATATAGTCCAAGATTGTAGAAAGAAGAAGATGAAGATGGGAGCATGCTTCCAGTGTGGTGAAACTGGACATATCAACAAGAACTGCCCTAAGAAGCAAGAGCAAGCCCTGCAAGCAGGACCTTCTGGGGGTACATCTTTAACTTCTTCTCCTAGATGCTTCGTTTTATCTTGCTTATCTTCTCAATCCTATCTTGAGAACCTTAGGTAGAACCCTTTTGGATGTAAACATGTGATTGAAACATGTTATGGTTGATGTTTGCAAATGGTTGCAAGTGGTCGCAAGTGGTTGCTCGTGGTTGCATAACACACATTAGGCACTAGATCGGCTCAGATACATTTTCATATTGCATATGCATGAGTGTTTATTCTTGTTTATGGATGAAAATTGAATGTGTTATCATGTGAATGTTGCATATGGGTGGATGTTTGTGCACACATATAGTGTTTATGTGACTAGGACTATTTGCATACACGTTGGATTCATGACACTAAACATATTTTGCATTAGGAAGATCAATCAGGCCTGATCATTCGCATTAGATAAGGAACATATACACACACTTTCTGCATATGTTCATATAGCAATAGAAATCTTTTAAGGACAATGGTTGCTTGTGGATGATGTTTTGAGTAGATGGATGATTGGATGATAGGATGCATTCTTCTTAACTTGAAGATTTCGGGGACGAAATCCTTTAAGGAGGGAAGAATGTAACAACCCGAATTTTAATAACATGTTAAAACCATAAATCAAGGCAGAATTAATTTTTAAAATAAGAACTAAGGGAAACGGGTTACGCCATTACGTTCGTCTCGGAATTCTGGTTGAGATAGGTCTGAGTTTGCGTAAAACGGATGTCATATGAAGAAGATATGGACGAACGAAGTTAGGCAGAAAAACCAGAAATGGGCCAGAATGCACTGGCGCACTTGGGAAGTGCGCCAGAACAAAATTGCACTGGCGCACTTGGGAAGTGCGCCCATGCAATTTTGCATTGGCGCACTTGGCAGGTGCGCCCAGGTCGAGCAGAAACCTACTTGGTGAGGCTCTGGCTAGCCTGGTCGAATTTCTAAGCTCTGGTGTGTCATTAGGGCTGACTTGTCATTTTTTGATTGGCTTTTCTCGAGATGGATGGCCTTGATTACTTCTAGCTTCATCGACGACTCTAATTAGTTTGAAACCCTACATAAACAACCTCCTAGCCTCATTCTCTTTACACCATTCTTCTCTAACCTTATGATGCTCAAACTCTTGATGATCATGGCTTCTTCTTCTTCCTCTAAATTAAATTAAATTAAATTAAATTAAAACACGAAGATTATTCCTGAAGACTACGGCTAGGAATTGCATATTTGGGGATTTGCTTCTACAATCAAATCAAGATTCAATGATTCAGCAGTTCAATGACCAATTTCTAGACTTGACTTCTGCATTTAAATTTCTTAGACCACGATCTGTAAGTTCCAGTTACCAGTTACTTTTAGATAAAAACTATAAATCTAATATGGGCATGTTAAATTGGAATTGATTTATGTATGATTCATATCTATTCTTATTTTCTTCTTGGATCTTGACTATTGGGAATATTGTCTACGACGTTGAAACTATTGTTAATGGCATAAGACTATGACTACGCCTATGACTGTGAACATAAGACTACGCCTATGACTGTGAACATAAGACTATGCCTATGCCTATGACTGTGAACATAAGACTATGCCTATGTCGATGACTGTGAATATAAGACTATTGCCTATAACTATGACAAGGACAAATGTGGCTAATCACCTATGAGGTTATTACCTAGAATTATGACTATGAAATTGGATCTAAGCTTGACTTTCTATTCAGGCCTATTTTCTTTATTCTTGATTTTGGGATTTTTCTATTTAAGTTAGATCTATCAATGTTCTCGAACCTAGATTATCATTCAAACCTTTTCATGTTCATAATGTTATCAGAGCTATATGCCTGCGATGTTTTAATCAATTTATTCAGTTATGTCATGCCTTGGAAATAAATGGATAATAGGACAATGTTTATTATGTTATTTGTGGAATTGAATGATATTGATTTGTGCATGTAGTTTTATTATCATGTTGAATTGGGAATTAATGAATAAATCTATTCATATGTATATGAACTTGGAATATAAACTGTTATGACAAGTTGAGTAGTTTATCATGTTATGCAAGTTTTAGGTTGTAAAATCATATCACATATGTGACCAAATGTTAGATCTACATGTTTATGTGTACATGTTAAACCTATGTCATATTTCAAGTTCACACTTATTTATATGCTCGTTATTGATTTTCAAGTTCACATATATGTAAGTTGAATTAGTCTATGTTGCAAGTTCATATATATGTATGTTGATTTAGTCTACGTTGCAAGATTCACACCTATGATATTCATGTTGACTATTTTGCAAGTTCACACCTATGATGTTCATATTGACTATGCCGAAAATGCCACGTTTACACCTATTTCATGTTTATGTTAATGAATTTCTTTATGCCAATTTTGTGTACGTTAAATTAGGCTAAGTTTTAGCCTAATATTATATGCCAAAAATCATGCGAACGAAAAACTAGGCTAAGATGGTTAGCCTAATATTTAGACGGGGTAACGTTGGGAAAAATTGGAAATTATAGGAGACTTGGCATGAAACTTGCCTTGAAAACTTGACACGAACTTGACATGAAAACTTGAACATGGACATGACACTAGAATGAACTTGAAAATGGCCAACTCGAGATTGGGTTGATTTTGCAGTGTAAATCTGCCCGGAATCGCCTGGCAAATCCAGTGACTGCAAACAATAGGATCTAATGTGAGTAGTTGGTCATATCGCGCTTGAAACCCGAAGTTAGTCTGAGTTGTGGTGTAAATATGCCCGGAACCGCCCGACATATCCAGTGACCACAACAACAGGTCTAATGTGAGAGGTTGGGGTGCATTAATGAATTAATGCCACATGATAGGGTTAAGTCATGAACATGAAAGGCAACACTTAACCAACTTGAGACATGATTGGTAGGGTTAGGTCATGAACTTGAACGACAACACCTAACCAACTTGACACGTGAATTGTAGGGCCAAGTCGCGAACCTAAATGACAACACATAGCCGATTTGACATGCTAGACTGATAAGGGTTAAGTCTCGAATATAAATGACAACACTTAACCTGCTGGACGGAAACCCTAGTTATGCGGTCCATTTCAGCAGTAACCCACTAGATGTATCATGGTACCCTGGATCTAGGCAGGGTGGGGCATGATTACTGGGCTGATTGTAAGTGACCAGAACGACGGCTGTGTTGGTGCGCCAGTGTAGGTTCAGGCCGGCTATGGTCGTGCATGTGGTCCGGAGTTGAAAAAGCAGGCATTGGGCATCAGTAGGTTTATCTGTGCATGCTTGATTTGTGTCGGTGGTTGGCACCATAGGGCTTGATACACCCTATGGTGGACCTAGCATAGGTGACTACATTCGTGATAGGGCCGTATGACATAGACACACGATGAGCTAGAACTTGTAGGGAGCCTATCGACTAGTGGATCGTTTCGTTGGACCTAGAAATGGGTCATTTCATGATATTGGGCCAAAGGATTATTTCATGATTTATATAAGACATGGGTTTGGGATTCTAGTACAGTTAATGCAGCGAACCTTGAATATGTGATGCTATACTTGATTTATACTTGATTTATCATGTTATCTTAGTCTATCTTGCCCATCTTGACAGCATCCTTATGTTTACTTTCAGTTTATACATGGCATGTTACCTTTATCTGTTTTTATGCTGAAAGTCACTTGGACTTACCAGTCTTTATGACTGACCCGTTTTCTTTCGCCTCTTTTTCTTCCGTTCCCCCCTCCCCCCCCCCCCCATGTTCTCAGGGAGGAAACTCTAGCACTTAGCTTGGATTTCGCTTGTTTTGATTCAGCTCATGTACGGTTTGATCTTGGGCTATGCTATGGCTGCATTTTCTGCTACCTTTGGGGAATTAAGCTACTTTTGATGTTTTAAGTTAATGCTTCTTTATTTATGCAAGATAGAATTTGTTGTGATGGAAAATAATGACCTTGGCTATTTGACGTAAAAGGTTTTGACTTTCTTGAAAGTAATGAAAATTTTCTTTTGATTCTTCCGCTGTTTTATCTATGTCTTGTAATATTTTTGTGTTTATTTACCTTGATAACGCTCCTCCAAAACTAGTGCATTCCCTTTGTGAGTGACCCTAGCAGAGGTGGGGTGTTACAGTAGAGTGGTCACATGTGAGAAACGGACTTACCGTTTGGGAGATATGGCTGAAATAAGGTTTGGAAGGTGAAAAACTGCTTAACCGGGCCAAATAGGGTGATTAGTGAATGGGCCCATAACCCAATTCGGGATTAGGGTTATGAGGAGGCTAAAAAGAGTTTGGGTTTCATTCCATTTCAGTTTTATAGCCTCCACTTACCTCTTAGAACCCCTAAAAATGGCCTCCAACCTCTAAATCACCTCCAAATCACTTTCTAATCATGGATTAAGCTTAGCAACATCAAATCAAGGGAGATCTTCACCAAATAAAGATTAGAGCTGCTGTTTTGCATTTGTATTCGTGCCCAAACAAAAATTTATTTCAGATCTAAGGTTTATTTGTGGCTATGGTGAGTGATTTGCATAGTTTTGCACTAATTACGGTTGATTAAGGGTAATTAGTGAATATTAGCGAATTTATGCATTAATAAAATCTGGAAAAATACTTATAAATTCTTGAATGATTTTTTAGAACCCTGTTAGAAACTTGGGTTAATTGGGTTAAGTTTTGCTAATCCTATCATTAATTATGTTTGAACATGCTTAAGGGAAATATGGGGTTTTGGCTATGTTTGATTCATTTTAACCTATCATATTGATGTTTTGGTGTTTTAGGTCACTTCTATTTGTTGCTATGTCTTTGTGGTATGCTTTGTGATTGATTAGCATAGCTAGAGTGGTCGAAAACGCCGTCGAATGGCGTAAACAACTTGCTGGACAAAATGCAGGAAATGGACAGGGACCGGATCGAATCGGATGGGGAGGTCCAGACCGAACCGTTCGTGTGGCCCATCCACGATCCGCCCCCTTGCATCCGAACCGAGCCTGCATGATACGAGTTGACTTGAAACCTGGAGGAGATCACGACCGATCCACCAGAAGTACTCCGACCCGATCCGCCATAGTACCCCGACCCGAACCGCTATGACATGAAGGCAACGATCCGAACCGCCACCAGATGAAGACCACGATCCGATCCGGAGAAGCTTGGCACAAATAGATCCAGTGGGGGATACTGAAGGCCGATCCGAACCGCTATGACATGAAGGCGACGATCCGAACCGATCTGATGAAGACCAATAACCCGAGATGCAAAGGTAGTCCAAATGGAAGTTAGAGCTCAGGATCCAGTTGGGAACCAATGAGTTCACTTCATGATTGGGCTTTGCTGCAGGACGTGTGCTAAGGAGTTGTCGACGTTCATAACTTCGATTCACCACTGAAAAGGAATGATGGGCTACGTATCAGTGCAGTAGAGTCATCATGACTCGAGGGGCAAAGTGGTCGTAGTAAGACTATGAGCCAGTGCAGTGGAGCCATTATGACTCCATGGGGCAGAGTGGACATAGTAAAGGATTAGTAAGGCTATGAGCCAGTGCAGTGGGGTGTGTACGACTCCATGGGGAAAAGTGGACATAGCGAAGGATTAGGGGCTATGGATCAGTGCAGTGATGCCGTTGTGACTTAATGGGGAAGAGTGATCATAGAAGAGTGTTAGGTGATCGAAGTGGTGGATATCGTATGCTTTATGCACTGAGTGAGAGATGTGAGGATGGCTGCTATGCTTGATTGTTTGCCATCACTATGACATGCACACCCCCACCCCATATGCTTGTACACCATATGTTAGTGACACCTTAGAGTGTTGTACAATATGTAGTGCTAACTCTTTGGTTGCAGGTCCAGGTTCAGGTATGGTTTAGTATACCTGTTATTGTTCTGTTTAGCTGCTTATCGCTCATACCAGACTTTTGTCCGACCCAGAGTTTTATGTCTCTTCTTATTACTCTGGGTGCTCCTAAACGAGCAGACTAGAGACAGGTTAGCTGGCTGATCCTGAGGCGAGCAGGAGGCTTCCTCGTATGATATATATATATATATATATATATATATATATATATATATATATATATTCTTCCTGTGTCGTTGGTGGTCACTACTTGGTCATTAGTAGTGTACCTTCCTTATCTTGCTTTAGAGACAGTTTTAAAAGTTGTAATAATGATGTTGTGGAACATAAGCTGTATTTGGATTTTCCGCTGCTATGATAGTTTGTCTCATCTTATACACTGTCTCACCTGTTTTATGTCAAGTATGTTGTTATTATATTTTGTTCCATGCACTGCGAGACATTCTACAGGTTCTTCGTTGATTCCTCGTCTTCTTTCTTTTCTTCTGACGACCGTTCCGTGCTAACTAGACATGTGTACAACGCAAATTTTTGGAGTAAATGTCGGTTAGTGTGGGGCGAGCCGTTACAAAAACCATATCCGGTCTTTAACCGGGTTAAAGAACCAATGTTATTTAAAACACGGTTCACGATAAACCCAAAAATCAATTCAGATTCAATTCCAATTAAATATCATTTAATTGGTATACTTCATTAAATCTAAATAAAAAGATTTAATCTGTTTCTCCATTGGGTTTAAGAATAGTGTTAATGAAGACACCATTCATGACAAACCCAAATCCCATTTGATATTAAATACAAAGCTCTGAATAGAAAATATATCGGCTTATATTCAATATCAAATTCTACGACCAACAAATATCGTATTGGAAATAACGATATAAATATCTTTCAAATTTCCATAACAATATCTGTATAATCACGAAATCCGACATCGAAATATTCTAAAGACAATTTCGATTCAAATCCATTTCCACTTTATATATATTGGAAATTCTGGTTATTTTCAAAACCATTCCAAATCCACTTTATTTATTTTAAAAATAAATGGGATTATAATTCTAGTTCAAAACTAGTTCATTTCGATAAAAAAACTATTTTTATCTTTTCAAATATGGAATTTTTCATCTCAATTCTTCACAAATCATTTCTTATGATTTTACACAAATTATTACTATTTTTAATAATTTTATCAAGGCCCGTACAGTCGATTTTCATCAACGGCCATCGAACTGCACTTACAGTGACCTTTTCCAAATTTGATTTGGACATAATTCCAAATCCAACCGTTAGATTTCAAATCTCTAATATTCGATAGAAAGCTCTTTTCGATACGAATCCAACGGTTCTGGTTTTAGGAGAATCCGATGGTCGGATCTCCCGCAACGTCAATTCGAAGTCAATGGTCGAAATTCGCGAACTGCCGCAGCGCGGCGCGTTCTATTCAGGCCATTATCTATATAATATATATATATATATATTATATTTCATCGATTTCCTTTCAAAACGTATTTTATAAATCGTTTTAAATTCGTTTTTAAAACGATTTCAACTTCATATTCAACTTCTAATCAAAATTGAACATTCCATATCATTAATCTATATATGATAATATTTTCAAAACGTTATATTTTGAAATCACTTCCTTTTCTATATTCATTATAAAAATGAATAAAATCGATGTAAATATCGTTCACGTCAAAATGGCACATATCTAACCAACGCGGCTTTATACATTCCAATAACTTTGTTATTCTATTCAACAAATGAATATTTTCTTCAACACATGAATATACATTTTTATTCAACACATGAATATATATTTTTATTCAACACATGAATATATATTTTTATTCAAAACATGAATATTTATTTTTCTATTCAACACATGAATTTATATTTCTATTCAACACATGAATATTTATTATATTCAACACATGAATTTATATTTCTATTCAACACATGAATATTTATTCTATTCAACACATGAATTTATTCTATTCAACACATGAATTTATATTTCTATTCAACACACGAATATTTATATTATAATATTCCTTATATTCCAAATTGGAATGAGGACCAATCAATTACCGTATAATGTTAATTATATGGATTTTCTACAACACATGTATATAACAGCAACGATAAATCATCAACCATCATCCAGAGTGCACTACACAACTGCACAAGCATTAAATATAAATAATTAACGCTTACACAGTCTGTCAATCCATCGATTGACATACAACTAAACAATCGGGATTAGTGTACGTCAAATATCATCCCAATACCCGTGTGGGGTTTCAAATCAACAGACACAGATTTTTATTTGTGCAGTTGGGCGATGTGTAAAATTTATCGTCCCAATCAATATCAGTCAAATCGGTGTACATAAACAAATCGTTCGATTTGTAAATGAATATTTATTTTACTTCAACACATGAATATATATTTTATTTCAACACATGAATAATTTTTTTCAACACATGAATATATATTTTATTTCATTCCACATCACACTATCAAATTTCACTACACAGAAATCAAACAAACAAGTCGTTCATGGTCTGTGGACGACGGGTGTCAGGTGCTGGTAAGCACCGTCTGCATCCTAGTATATATTTCAAACTAGAAATAGAAATAAAAGTGAGGAGTTCTCACCGATAAGCTAAACCAAACACCATGACTCTTCATATGCAGAAAATCTTCGCCGTGCTCGCCTTTTGTCACTTTCGTCGACCGTACCCGCTACATATATAAAAATCGCATTTTTTTGTATTGTTGTCATGTATATAAAAATCACATTTTTATAATTACGCTATATGGATAAAAATTCTATTTTTATACCGCTACTATATAGATAAAAATTCTATTTTTATAACGGTGTTCATACAATAAAGATCATATTTTTGATTCACTACATATATAAAAATCATATTTTTATTATCTCTAGAATATAAAAATCATATTTTTTATTATCTTTATAATATTAAAATCATATTTTTATTATTTCTATAATATAAAAATCACATTTTTATTATCTGCATAATATAAAAATCACATTTTTATTATCTCTATAATATAAAAATCACATTTTTATTATCTATATAATATAAAAATCACATTTTTATTATCTCTATAATATAAAAATCACATTTTTATTAATATACAATTAAAATCAAACCCTTTGAGATGCAAAACGATGTATATATATTTTTCTTCATATAAAAATCAGATTTCTAACTTGGTTAAACTAAACTAAGTATTTTAAACAAATTAAAATAAAATAATAGAAGGACTTATAGCGAAAAGGGGATGAGAGGGTGAACTGGCGGCCACGGCAGGAGGAGGCGCGGACGGGGGTAGGGTCGCGCAGGCAGGTGGTGGGCCATGGGGTAGCGGTGGCGTGGCTGTGTGGTTGGGGGCAGTGTTCAATCGAACTGGGGGGGTTTCTATTTGGGTGGGGATAGAAGCGCAGGAGGAGATGGGGAGGTGGAGACGCGAGAGGAGGGGCTCGCGAGGTCAGGGCAGCGGCGAGGCTCCGCTGGGGGGCGCGACGGCGTCTCCCTCCTTTACTTTTTTTCTTCTGAAGTGTCGATTTGGTCAAAGGAAGAGAAGGGGGTTAAATAATAATATTTATTTTATTAATTTTATAATCCATAAAGTTACTTTTTATTTCGAAATCAAATCCACCGACTGTCGTCCATAGCTAGTTACCCCCATTCCGAACACAATGGGATATGTTACATAACCCAATTCGCTTGTTACGAGCGGTTTCCATTCAAATTAAAATATAAACCAATGTATATTGAATTTGAATGCGCATTTCAATTAACCGAGGCCACATACTAACTCTAAAAATTCCCAAAAAATATTTTCTAGCTTCGTATTGACGATACGATCCTAACAAAACCAATTTCGTTAAATTCCGAGATCGTTTGAAAAATGGTCATTTTCTGGTCAATCGAAATTGACTGAAACTGTTAAAACACGTTTTACTTAGCCACACTCACGTATTGATTCGAAAAATTATGACTTTTGGAATCTAGCAATAATTCGACATCCCGGATCCAACAAAAGTGGTTTCGTCGAAAACAGAGGTCATTTGCAAAATTCCCATTTTTTTGGGCCAGAATTCCATAGCGACTATTTTTGAATTTTCAACTGGGCATATCTTTTGATTTCCGCTACGAAATTTCAATTTTTCGGATTCGTTGGAAAGATATTCCAAAATAGATTCAAATATTTTTGGTTTCGCCAAAATCTGGTTTATTTTGAATCCTGTACATTCATTTGAACTTTGAAATCGAATTTTTGAACTAAAGCGCCATTTCAGGCTCGTTATATAATTAAAAAAAATATTTATATTCTAACGACGATTCAAACAAATATATATGTTCTAATTCTATTCAAAATAAATTTCTCGTCGTTTTTATTTAAAATAATTCATTTTAAATATCCAAAATTTGCTAAAATTGCCAAAATGATAATTTTAAATTGGCTCGGATTTCCGGGTTATTACAATTCCAAAACAAATTAAATCAAATGAATTGCCATTTGTTATTCATAAGTCACATATGTGTAATTCAGTTAGGAACTTAGACTAACACATAATGTAAACGAAGAAGGAAATTTTAAATTGTAAGAAGAAACCATTTGAACTGATGATAACAATAGAGAGGAAAATGATGAATCATTACCACCAACAACAAACTTGAAAACGTGGAACAATCAATGAAGAGAGCTAGAAATTACTTCCCATTCGTTAATTATAACAAAGATTGAACCGCAAGAACATATAAATTGTAAAAAAAACATAGATGTTGTCAAAAAATAGCATCTGGCTACATTTAGGATAAGGTGGAGATTATATTGAAAGCTTTGCTAAGGAGAGTTTGCTGTAATGGAATAAGATTTGAGTTTAATGCTATTAAAATAGGAGAGGACAAACCTTTTTCTAGGATTGGAAAAGTGGTGAAAACTGAAGAATAAAAAATTTATGAAATGAATCAATAGAGGACATGTTAAACAAATAAAAGAAATGATTTGTTTTCTTAATGTAATATGCTTTGGCACGATTACAAAATGGTATAGAACCCACCTTATCCAAGTTTTATTTTAGGACTATAAAAATTGGTATAGCAGAACGAAGTGAACCGTGTGTAGGCTTTTCACTTCTGATTTATATGAACTACCTATCTTTTCCAGCTTTACATTATGCATGTTATCCAGTTCCTTATTTTAGTCATGCTCAAGTTCATTTAATAACTTAATATGTACCTTTATGTTTCAAATATACTCCACCATATGTTTATTCTTTCCCTTCAAAACTAAAGCACATAATACAAATGACACATGAAAGGCATTCGAACCGATACATACAAACATACATGTGTGTGTGTATGTATGTATTATGTATATCTGCGTGTGTATGTAGTCCGACTACAATTTTCAGAAACCATACCTACATCATTGTTTATACAATAAAAGAAGTTGCATCGAAATGTCCATCATCACATCACAAATCCCAAACAACCATAATATTATCAATATATTTACAAACATAAGTTTAGTTGTAAAAATTCTAGGTGTGTTGGATTATAAAATGTTGAAAAACAGTTGTTGATGGTATCATCAGATTTGTATTATCTAAAACTCATAGAGATAGTTTTACACCTACAATATGAACATAGGACCACGCTACAGATTGTATACAACATAAACGCAAACCCATTTCCCAATGCAAATAACAATGATACTTCTTAGAATAAAAAAATAATATAAAATATAAGGATCGCGTTATTATATTTAAAAATAGGAATCATACCAGAGAGGTGGAAAAATTATCATTGAAGATTACCTAGATGCTGAAGGGGAAGTTTTGAAGCCCACCAAAGAACATGGCCATAGACAAAAAAGAACCATGGTGATCATCGGTGAAGCTAAGCCAAACAACAGCAAATCTAAGAGGGGATGGTGGCATAGGGCCGACCTTCAAGTACATCTATAAGTCGAAACATCCAGCATTAAACGAAAATTCAAATGAGGGGTAGAGAGTAAAGGATAAGACGACTAATAAATCAATCAGGGGGGTCTTGTTTTTATACTAATATAATCTGATTTAGGGTAAAATGTGAAAATCCAACAATGAGCAAAAAGGAGAAAAAAATAGTCAGATGTGAGGTAAAAGTTGGAAGAAACAACGAATGAACTAAAAAGGTGATTAAAGAGAGACGTTTCAATTTCGCTAAAAAACCAAAGTGAAGAAAATGCAGCATTTCATACTTACATATTATAATATAGCATAGATTATCACTCATAAAACAAAGTTACGAAATCTTTTGGTTTCATTACTTGAAAACAATAACAAACCCTTATTCTTTTTAGAATAAACCCTTTCCAAAACTCCACTTTTCATTTCCTTTTACCTCGAAAATACCGTTATAATTTCACACAATCTCCATTTATTTCCTTTTACTTCAGGAATATCATTATATATGTACTCAAATCTTCTCATTTTTGTCACTTTGGAAATCTCATTATATATTCTCAAAGCTTGCAATTAACATTGCGTTATTATTTCTCATATGGAAATAACAAAATTTTCTTAACCTCTTTCCATTACAAACTAATATCATCCTCAGATAATCCTGAAGTTGTACAAGTTGGGGTATTCATTTACCTCTCAGACCTTGATCAACAATGTTCTTATCTTAAGATAGATATGAGTTGTAATTCAAAATACGATATTTATTTTAATATCAAACCAGATCTCAATTAATTGTTTCCCTTAAACCATGATTTTATAATCCATTTCTTATTTTTGAAAATCTTCTTTTCAAATACAACTTTTATTACTTTATTTGTTGATTAAGTAAATGCTTATTAGACATCGCATTTTACTTTAAATCCTTTTAACCAATTTATTTGATAACACAAATTTTTATTACACATTCATATTCTTAAATTCTTTACCCCAAACCATTTCACAAATCCATTTTCCAATCATTTTCTCCTTTTAGAATCATATTTCAATTTCATCCATTTTATCTAATTCCATTGTTAAGTAACATTAATTTAAAATTAATGTTTTAACTCCGCATCTCTTTTATAAATTTCATTTATAAAACTCAGGTTCAATATAAACCCTTTTTATCTCAATTTCCTTTTTCTAACTTCCAATATTAAATAAACATTTAATTTAAGCTACCGTATTCGCTTAAAATCCCTTTTATAACTTCGTTATAAAAACGCGGGTTTTAATAAAAAACCCGTTTATAAACTCCTTTCACAATTCAGTTAGATTTCATTACAACTACACTTAAATTATTATTTATTAAAATAATAATTTACTTCATTATTAACTGCTGTAGAAGTAGTTAACTTCTTTTATTAACTAAAACAATTAGTAAATTCCTTTTTTTAAGATTTATTAAAACTAATATTCGTTAAACTATTTCATTAGATAAATTCAAAATAAATTAATTTAATAATCAATCACAATTAAAACGGTTGGCCTAGTACCAATTCCAATTATCGTGCTTCCTTTAAATTAATTAATAATACAAATAATTTAAATAATTTCATTTAATTGTTTCTTGAAAACAATTATCCAAATCTTAGCCGTTACGTTAATATCTGCTCATTTGCTTACAAATCTTCTTAACATCAAAAATTTCTTTATAAAATCATTTACTAATAACTTATAAATTTAAATAATACGTATTTATTTCCATTTTATAAACTTCCATTCAAGATAACAGATACAAAAAACTCTATCTTCAGTTATAAAATAAATTTTATAACTTCATTTTTACCGATTCATCTGACGGTAAATCAATATTTATAAAACAATTTATTTATAGGCCATATGCTGCCAATTACTTAACCAATATTTCCCATTGGTTGAAACAAAACAAATGTTGAATTTCCAGTCAATGATCAATAATCATATCAATCATCCGATCAGAACAGTTCATGATCATATGAAAATGAATAATATTTCATATGTTTGAGGAATCCAGTTGGATCTCTCCAACCTGTTCTTCCCTGCATACAAATAGGTTGTCTCACATAAATTCATTCAGTTCAATTTAATTGATTATTTCTATAACCATTAATAATGACTATTTAACATCACCCAATTTATTTAACATCAAACAAACAATTCAACCAATTAATCAAATCAAACACGTTTATAATATAAACATGACCAACAAGGTAAGTTACCTTTATTGGCTCCAATCAATAAAATAATGATTTGGCGTTTCATTGAAATTGAACAACATTTAATTTCGTCGGTTCAATCAATATATGAATATATAATTAACAAACAATCAACAAATAGCAGCCATAGTACACAATTATAAAACCCGACTTATATAAAATATAAGTGGGATAAAACTGAGTGAGTTGTACTCACCTTGGTCTCTATTCATTGTCAAACAGTTTGTTTTAAATTAAATTAAATGAGCATTTAATTTAATTAAAACTCCCAACTGCATCCAACTCTGTACAAACCAGCTCTACAAAATGTTATGTGTGTCGATTCGGTTCCAATGTCTCTTGGTTTGTTTCACTCTGTTAACATATGAGAACGTGATACAAATTATACGTTCACTTTTGTAATATAATTTAATTAAATTTTAAATAAATATTGATTTTACAAAAATCATACATTAATTATGTGTTATAACTATTAGCACGATATAGTTCCATTCGAACCCGCATATTAAAAACATGGTTAGGTATCTATATATAAACTTCAAGCTACGTTGTATATTATAATCGTAAATGGGCACGGCAAACAGTAGATCAGGCACGGTTTTGGGTATATAAAAACATAATTAGCCACATTTAGAGGGTTCAGGCACACATGTATATATATATATTAGACAGTTTAAATATTATTCCCTCACAAGTGTTATATTATGTTCGAACATGTTATAATATCAATTGGGCCATGTAATTATACCGGGTTTTATGTACATTTGGGCCACGTTAAAATAAGCATATCTAAAATAGGTTCATGACATATATAAGCTAAAATGGCCATGTAAGTCCGGGTTAATAATAATATACGATCATCCCAGATTAAATCTTCCTACCTGTATTTTATATTCTTCTCCCTCCTGTATCTCTTCTTTCCCACGAAATGTTCGAACAGCTCCAAAATTCTTTAATACCATAGCCACTTCGTCCCATCTTTTCTCCACCGTCCACCACACTGTAGCTTCTCCTTTCAGCGCCACACTGCACCAACTCCTCGTGTTAGTTCACGCACACCACTGCCCCACCAACCCTGCGTTTTCCACCTTAGACTTCAACCACCACCAGAAGTGTTTTCGCCGACCCTGGTCAGTCCATTTGGACATCCCCACATGTCATCTCCTCTTCTGATGCCATGATCATTGTCATGTTCACCCAAGCTGTAACAACCAGGAATTTTAGAACCAATTTAAAATTTAAATTTAAGTTACTTTGATGAATATTGAAGAGAAATTGACTATTTTTGCCAAAGAAAATTTGAGAATAATTTTAAAATTAGTTTTTATATTTTATTTGACTTAAAATAAACTTAGTAAAATTGTTAAAACAAATCAAAAATCCGTAATTTAAAATTTCGATTTTTAAATCATCACATAGCCCACAAAAAGTGAGATTTTACTAGCATGCTTAGGATTCGACGAGACCAAATTTGTTGGATTCGTGATAGCAAATCATTGTTGGGTTTCAAATTTCATGGCGAATGGAGTTAGTGCATGGTCGTACTCAATAAACCCGCTTGGGTTAAAACAGACGATCGATTTACAAAGGAACGTTGTCGATCTCGGAATTGGATTTCACTTTTTTTTGGGATTCGTATCAACAAATAATGGAAGAATCCTAAGTTTCTTTATATATGGAAATGCCATTCGGGCATACGAGACAAAAAGGTATGCTAAAATCCCATTTTTGGGGCTTATTTGAGCATAGTTGAGAATTTAATTGGAAGGCCAAACGAACTCGGAATTCAACGAGGCATGATTTGTTGGATTCGGAATTCCATGTATTTTCTTGTGCCGAAATTTTGTAACCAACGGAGATCGTTTATAGTCAAGCGATCGGAGAGAGCAGAAAGAGAATTCTTACTTAAATTCACTTTCTCTCCTCATAATTTCCTCCTTCTTCAAAAATCTCTCTTCTAAAACAGTGGCCTCCACCATGAAACCCTACCCCCTCCCCTACCCCCAAACATCCCCCTCCACCTGCCATTTGTGCCTACCCCCCCCCCCCCCAAGCAAATGTGCGCAGCACGCAACCCCCTTCTTTCCTCTTCCCCTTCTTCAATTTGCTTCATTCCATGTAAAGGTGCCTTATTTAAGGTTTCTAACCTCTTGTGCTAGCCTCTAGCTCCTCCTTAGTGAACCCTAGGTGCTCCAGATGAGTTGTAGGTCTCTTCAACTCTTTCTTCACTTCTGGACAGCGAAGACCCAATCTCTAGAAGCCTCGAATCGACCAAAGATCCTTCTTTTCTTGCTTTGTGCACTTGTTAGAGCATGTACCGAGGTTGCTATGAAGTTTCAAAACTTTCTGGGCTAAAAAGGCGAGATTATTGGGTGATAACGAGCACCAGGAGATCAGTATTTGTAGTGTGTTGTTTCTCGATGGATTGGGTGAGAGATTCTTGCTTTAATTAATGCATTAAAGTGGTTTAATTAATTATGAAAAAATAATTAGTTAGGCATTTTAAGTTGTTAAGTAATACTGTGAAAATTAGTAAGTTGCAAGTTAGAAATGGCATTGTGTTATCATTAGAACTGCATGTAAAATTTTCATGTAATTAGATTACTCATTGCATATAATACCCTTTTTGGAGTTCAACACATGAATTCTTCACAAATCATTTGCATTAGAAGCGTAGTATGAATTTGTGACACTCGCATTTCACACTACGTGGATGGACACTTGTGGCGCCGTTAATGGCATTGAATGATTGGTTGTGTTGTGATATGAATGAGAATTAAAATAAAGGATGGATTTGACAAAAATGTCATGTCTTTATGGTAATGAAATTGGAATTTAAAATGCATTTACAAGTCGAATGGCTTGTTTATGTTCACCTATATAAATAAAATCAAGGTGATAAAATAAATGACTCATGAAATAATTTTTTGATGGTTGAAAACCCCACACGGGTCTGGAATGATTTTGATTTACACTTCTCACTGGTTTGTAGTTCATGTGTTAACTTTTTCGGTTAAATAGGCAGATAAGCCTAATTAAAATATATTGAAGCTTACATGAGAATAAATGAACATTGGACGTCATTTGAATGTCGGATAATTGTTCGCAACTATGGTTGAATGTATTGGGTTGATATGAGAAATTTTTGCATGAGTTGGTTGAATTTCATTTCAATCCAGGCATATTTTAATAATATAAAATTTTGAGGTGAAAACTGAAAATAATTTCGATTTTGGATGGACGCACTCACATCGAAATATCGATGAATATTCGTAACTACGACAAATGATTTTGAAGTATTTTTAATATACTTTTGGGTATGCAAAGTATTTGAATATAAAAATGAATATTAACTTGAAGTTCGGTTAGAATATGTAGTAAGTGCTTGAGAGGATATTTCGGAGAAGGACAATCACTCGTTCTTAAAATAAAACCAGCATTCTTAAGACCAAAGAGTCGGGTGGAAAAAGGGAGAGAGCACTCTGTTCCTGGTTCTCCTGTAGCTGGGTTCTCCGGAACCATAAGAATCCTTAGAATGAATGGGATCCCAACTCAGCATCTTTTGATATTTTGAGAAGAGATGCTCTTTAGAGAGCACGGTACGATGAAAGTTGTAAGCTGTGTTCGGGGGGGGAGTTATTGTCTATCGTTGGCCTCTATGGTAGAATCAGCCGAGGAGGCCTGAGAGACGGTGGTTTACCCTGTGGAGGATGTCAGCGGTTCGAGTCCTCTTATCTCCAGCCCATGCACTTAGTTTTCTTTCGGAAGTTACTCCTTTATTTTTACTATGAATGTAAGGAAATTTTGGTAATAAATGGAGAACTTTCAAAAAATAATATTATTTTATTCCTTAGAATAATATAAAATTAGACCAAATGACGAAATATTGAATTTGGAAATAAACGGCAGAATTGATTTTGTTTCATTAAATAAAGAGGTTTAGGAATGTTATCCATTTGTTTATAAATTATAAAATTGATTCGCGCTTGAATAGGACGTGTCATGCAACGATAGTTCGCGAACGACAACCCGTAAAGTAGAACTGACGTAGCAGGAGATCCGACCATTGGATATCCTTAAACCGGAACGTTGGGTTTGTATCGAAAATATCTTTTCGATGAATATAGGTGGTTTAAATTTGAACTGTTAGATCATAAAGTATGTCCAAATTATGATTTTGAAAAAGGTCAATATGGATGTAGTTCGGTGACCGATGTTGGAAACTGACTGTAAAGGCCTTAATAAAATTATTAAAAATATAAATAAATTATGATAAATCATAATAAGCGATTTGGAAGGAGTCTGGGGGAAATATGTCATGACTTGAAGTATAAATATCATTTTTGTCTAAAATTCCTATTTTAGCGGTTATGGTGAAATTTAAATTATGAACGTAATGAGCTAATTTGAGGTTCGTTGTATATGGTATCTTTAGAAATATAGTTCTTGAACCCAACCATAAAAAGGAAGGATTTAATAAAGGAAAATTAGAAAATTTTCTAAGATTTATTATATTAAAAGGTGATTTATGAAAGAGTTCACAATGAGTGGGAAATGGAATTTTGGGGTTTATAATGAACAAGGCTTTAAATAAAAGTTGTTCTTTAACCTAGGTAAGATATGATTAATTTATAATATTTGGTTAATTATTGAAATATGACTTTGATATTTGAGGATGTACCCCCGATAAAATAATTGAGAACCGTTTTCTAAAAAGATCAAATATTTAATTAAAAGAATAACCTAAATTGGAATGAAATGAGGGTTATAGTTGTGTATTTATGTATGACTATAAAGATACACAAGTTATTTGGAAAGTCCGGGTTTTGCCCATTCTAAGTAATTATGACGACGATTAAAGTCGATGATGAAGACTGTGGAAGATCGGGGATCTTCACATCGTTTTGAACTGCTACTAATGTCTTGATTGGGTCGTACACCCAAGATAAGGTAATAAGTGGTGGTAGTTTAAAAAGTACTTGAAAATTGGCAGATATGCGAGGTTCTCTCTCCGTATTGGACATATAAGACGAGGAATAAGGTACCTATAATTTCATTCAGACCCGGAACGGACTTGAAAATGGATGTGTGTCTGACATTGTACTTCACGATGTATTCGATGATCTCTGCTAAATATATATCTGTTTGGTAGCGGAGAATTTATTCTCTTGCTTAACACCCTTCTCTAAGACGTACAAGCTTAGAGGTTATGTATTAATGGAAATCAATGGTATGGTATGGATTGACAATGTGGCATTCCAATATGCAATGATCGAGGCTTATGTTGAAAAGCAGAGTCTTGTGGTTGATGATCAAAGCACGGCTTTAATTAGCATAGCTTTGTGTATAGTGTTAATTCGCGAGCCTCACACCCAGGTATGAGTCTTAAACGGGATAGTGACTGCAGAATTGCATGTGTTTCTTTCTAGCTAGGAGTGGTGTCATGGCATGGAGCCCAAACATTTTTAGTTATATGATTGATGGATTGTGAGGTGCGTCGTATGTAGAGCTGACTAAAAGTCTCAAGTTATAGGTCCGATAGGACATGGAAACGTATTGTTCAGGAATAACAAATCCACAAAGGTAAGATTGGACCGGCCCTGAAGATCCAATGACTCACCAGAGTCCGAGTCCTGAGGCATTTGCTAGAGTGTCTCGAAACCAGGAAGGAGCCATCCCTTGCCTTGACTCATGATGGAAATCCAATTTCCAATACGCGACTTTTTGGTTTTGGTTGTAAACCTATATGGCGACTTAATATATGGTACATATTCCGTCTATGATTGATACGTTTATATTTGAAGTTGTGTTTGATACTATGCACCTATAGTATATCAAAATGATTTGTTTTAAAGCGTATCAAGCGTGTTTGGCTATTATAAGGTAAAACTCTATCCTCCGGCTTGCGTTGCATTGTGTGATGGGACCTGAGTCTTATAATAGCTTCATTTTTTCCAAAAAGCATTGCGTTGTTTATAAATTGTTTTATTTTAGAGTATTCATGGGAGTAAATCTGTTCCGTATTATACAGTGTGGTCCCGTGAATTACCTTATTTTTAAAGTAAAGTTTAATAACTGTTTAGCTCTCACACCAGCCCCATGACTGGCTCGGAGTTTATTGTTTCTACCTAAACTTTGGTTGCCCATATTTTCCACACGGGCAGTCAGTAGTTTTGGGTTTGCAGATTCTTTATTTTCCTAGGATCCTGGATTACAGCTGGAGCTATATTCGAAAAGCTCTGTATCCGTGTATTTTTTTCCAGTTATGGTAGTTGATGTATTTCCGCTGTGCATTGTATTTATGCATTTTATTTCCGCTTCTATGTAAATTATTAATATCTGATATTATTTTTCCGTTGTGTAATATTTATTCGTACTCTGATATTCTTGGACTCTTATGTAATTGTTGTAATAACAATGAAAAAGATTTGTTGTTCTGTGTTCTGATGCGTCATGTTCCCACTCAATCTGCGTTCTTGTTCAGTCTAGGCTCGACGGGGATTTCGGGTCATGTCAGGCTTGGTATCAGGGCTTTGGTTTACAGAGAAATGGAACAAAATGCATTAGAACTGAAAGAAAGAATTCCTCAGAGATAGAATTAGTAATATTCTATTTAAGAATACTCATTTGAGATGGGATTAGTAGTATCCTAGGATGAGAAAACTCATTAGGGATGGGGTTAAAAGTATCCCAGGATGAGTTAAGAGTTATGTGTCCATGAGAAGATGTAGGCGTGATCACAACAAGCACATTGTTATGTGCCCAAGGACTCTGCCTGTTATGATGGGTGGATGTTGTAGGATGATGAGGGATTTATTTTAGATGGGTATGGCCACGTGGTCATGGGAGATACCATTCGTATACCCCTTTCCGAGGAAGATGTGATGTTGTTAGACCCACCCCTCCCAGCTTTAGATGCCCTCCCTGACTATGAGGAGATGATGGTTTCTGATCTTGCTCAGCCCTTAGGACTTATAGCTTTACCCTCTTTGGATCTTGTTCCAAAAGCTTTAGCAGGTGAGGAGCCACTTGTTGCTCTGTTACCTTTAGAGGACGATGAGCTGGTTGAGGAGATTCCAGTGGTGGATGAGGATGAGATTGAGATGGAGGATGAGATAGCGGATGAGATGGAGGAAGAAATGGAAGATGAGGAGGAGGATGATAACTGGCCTCTTCTCCCTTCAGGCTTTGAGGATAATTTTCCAGAGGAGTTGTATTTATCAGGGCCCTCTGTACATAGCTCCAACACGGAGCAGTGATGGTAGTTAATAGTCTTATGTATATAGATAAGGGATATCGGTACTCTAGTCCCTTTTTGGTGAGATAGAGGCACGATATGTATATTTATATAGGTGTATTTTGGGATACGTGATATTTTGTGAGCCACCTCAAGTACATAGCAGTGCTCGGGTGAGCATTAGATATGGGCAGATAGACACATATACACGGTTTATACCTTAAGCGACACATCACGCTAGGGTATATGCTGTGTATATGATTTAGTTGATCTTTTTGGTGATGTTTCGGTATGATATTATATATATGATATGATGATGGTTGTTGACCTTATATTATGACTTGTTGGTATTGACGTGCATGCTTGGATATATGTGAATTATGACTACGTCGCATAGCATATATTATGAGTTATGTACTATCCATATGAGCCCACATTACTACTAAGTGCTTATGTGATGAGGGCCAGAAGAGCCATGTAGACCAAAATAAAAACATGGACACCTTATTTCCAGTAAATGCATATATATCTTTTATTGAGTAGGTTATTGACTGAGCGTTGAGTAAAGAAATAAATTACATACCTGACAAACAAGTGCACCTTGATGAGTTGGTTACGCAATTTTATTACATATTATAACTATTGTGAATGATTTAGATGCGTCGTGATGGTTGTTCTGTGTGAAATAAAACGTACACCATAGGATAGTAACAAATAAATTATGAACTACACCGCATAACATACTACTGAAGATAGCATAGCATATCATATTCCATATAAGCACTTGGAGCTTATATGACGATGCATGGATAACCATATAAGCAAGATGCTTGTATGGCGAGGACTGATTTACAGGTCGAACTGAAGACTGATATGGACTTAACAACACATAAAGGAAAAATGACAGGATTAAATAATAAACCATACATATGTCGGGAGATGACAGAATACACTTGTCTCTTTCGTTTTAGTTAGCATGCATGGGTTTGAGGGGAGAGCAGGGCTTGTAAATTATAATGGGGGTGAACATTTGTTCTGTATGTGATATATTGATTTATTGTGTGCCAAATACAGCCTAATAAATTTTTTAGACCACCCCGTGCGAAGGAGGTTATGGCGAAATTTTTCAGAAATGTAGGGTGTTAGCCAAATTTCAAGAAAATTAGGAAGTTCTTAGAAACTGAAAAGTTGAAGAATTAAAGCCAGAATTGTTTGGACCTTAAGGCTACTCAGACATAGAGATATAGACTATATCTATCCAAATTCAAATAAAAAAATAAGCAAGAAATAAAATGCAGTAAAGTAAATAACACCAGGATTTTTATACTGGTTCGGATTAACCAATCCTACATCCAGTTCGGCACTCCACTATGCAGAATTTCACTATAATCGCTTGCTTTCCATAGGTGTCGAGAACACATTTACAATCTTGATTTCACGGACTACAAGATACACCTTCTCCTTATCAACAGCAACAAACAATGGCAAGTAGACGTATCTTCAATACAGATTCTTGCAGATTTGGTACAGTGATCCTATAGACCTCCAATGGCAATATATCTTTGAATTCTTTGAGGGAATAGAATTAAATCAGAGAGAGAATGATATGAATTCAAGTACAACTCTCTGATATTGTGTGACTTGCAAATCAATGAAGAATAGGAGTGAAAGAGAGTGAATTTGCAAGAGTAGTATGATAGTTTTCAATGGAATTTTGTAGAGAATAAATGGAGAAGGAGTAGAAGAAAATGTGAAATTAATGTGTAAAATTCGTTACTAGAGGCCTTTAAATAGTGTATGAAAGGATGTGTCTTTTGGTGAAAGGGTGGAGGGAACTATGCAAATTGAATTTAAAAACGTGGAATAGTCGTTATATGTCAACATACAAAAAAGGGTATGTCGATATACTTATTTTGCAAATAGCACAGCAACACTTATAAGTGTCGCAAATTTTCTACACTTCAAATTTCCTTATATTTTTGGATTTTGGTGATTCGGTTGAGGTCAATGGTTGATTATCTTCAAGTATAATTGCCATGGGATCTTTAACAAGATATTCTAAGGTTCAACCAACTCCTCATCACTTCAAACACCTATGTTCTTCAGCATTCTTCTCTAATAGGCTTTGTTCTTCTTTAGTCTTCAATTATTTTGATTATCCATCTTCTATAATTATTCATTTTTACTCTTGTTTAAATATCTCCATAATATATCTAATGTGACCGCACAACTCAAAGATATGTTAGTATTAATATTTATATGGTTGTTGTCATCAAAATCAGTCCCTAGGGTACCTAGGGTATTAATAATCTCCCCCTTTCGATGATGACAACCATATAAATATTTGAGATATAAAATATAATACATTTTATATTTGACTCCCCCTAACTCTGTGCACTCCCCCTATCATTTTGCCTAGTGTATTTATACCTTTTCTCCCCCTTTGTCATCAACAAAAAGGTAAAAAAAAAAGAATTGTTTAATTAACTGCTAAACAATATGTAGAGTTTGCATATAAATAAAACAAGTGGAGAAATCAAAATATGAAATGAACTAAATAATCATATGAATTTTAGAGTTATCGACTTTGTTGATTCCAATAACAAATCCTTTTCATATTTATTTATGGTTCAATAGATTTCTCATCATATGCTTTGAGCATCGACTATTTGGTACCTGAAAAATTATAAAATATGCGCACTGGTACCTTTTTTATTTCAGGGTCCATGGGATTAAGGTCTGGGATGCCAAACCCATGAGTTTGAATGCCCTTTCAAAATATAATTATTCGATAAATGAACCTTATTAATAAAACTATCAATATATTTCTCTTTTTCAGTATTATCTAACCATTTTGGAAACCATAAGTTAATGAACCTATTTAGAGGATTTAACTTTAGTTTCCTGGGTTTTAGTTTGAACTTGGTGGCTTTAACAAACTTAGTACATTGAGTACTATTTTTCTTCGATTTAGCCTTAGGGGTATATCCAAGTCCATGCTTATTCCTATTGTGTTCAGATGCAGATAATAATTTCACTAGATTATCCTTTCCTTTGTTAAATTTATCAATATCAGTTTTCATTTTATCAAAATCCTTACTACGATTAAAAATAACATTGTCTAGAGATGTTATTTTGTTATTCAGATCGGTGATCTGTGACTTCATTGAAAGATTTTCTGATTTTAAGGACTCATTTTCAGTTTTTAGTTTTTCAAAACTTCCAAGTGTTAAATCCTGTCCATTTTTATGACATTAAATCTTCCAATATCATCTTTTAGACATTGTTTTCTTTACTTAAATTTTCATTAAATATTTTTAATCTATCTATTTCTACCAAACTATTATTGTACTCTTTCCTAAGTATTTCATAACATCGATTCATATTATTTAAAACTTTAGTAATTTCTTTATGAAAATTCCATACCTGGTCATCCATTGCTATGAAGCATACGTTGACGTTTTCTGTTTCTGAATCACTGTCGCTTCATGATGAGTCATCACGTATTGAATTGATTGCCTATTTCCTCTCCTTATTGAAAGTATTTGAAATGTTCTTTGTTTTTCTCAATTTGAGACAGTCTCTTTTCAAATGACCGAGTTTATCACGCTTGAAACGTCTAACAACATTTACATTTCTGGAATTATTGTTGTTAGTTTTTCGAAGTTTCTTTGTTATACAATACTTCAAGAATTTATTGATCTTCTTGGTAATAAACTCAAGATCGTCATCAATAGCATCATCTGATTCATCATTGTCAATCATAACATTAAGTGCAATGATTTCTTCTCATTTCCTTGATTCTTTTTTTCTAACCTGCAACTTCACTTCATAAGACATTAGATTACCAATCAATTCTTCTATTGACATAGTACTAATATCATTGGCTTCTTCAATTTCCAGAGTCTTCTGATCCCGTTCACTAGGAAGTGAATTCAAGATCTTTCTGACTTGGTCTTCTTCAGTAATTTTCTTTCCTGATGATATTAAGGCATCTACAATATATTGAAATCTAGAATACATATCAGAAATAGATTCATTTGGTTTCATCAAAAAAGATGAAACTGGTGAGTTAGCATAGATATCTTAGTCTGTTTTACTTTATTGGTGCCTTCATGTGTGACTTTCAGTACTCTCCAAATTTCATATGCAGAATTACATATAGAAACTCGAATAAATTCATTTCTATTTAAAGAGCAAAATAAAATGTTCATGGCCTTAGAATTATTAAGTGCTTGTGTCTTTTGGCCTGGTGTCAGGCTCTATATATTCTACTTGGGTAATATTCCATATATCTAAACCACTAGACTGCAAATAAAATTTCATCCTACAATCCCAGTAAGTATAATTACTGCCATCAAATAAAGGAGGTCTAGTGGTGGATTCCCCTTCTATAAAAGAACTAATAATGGTGTTACTAATATCACCAGCCATTATAATTTTTCAAAAATTAGATTATGAACATTTTGAAAGACCAGGCTCTGATACCAATTGTTAGGGGTCATCACCAATCAGTGGCCTAGCCTGCCAATGTGGCCTATCAACGATACCTCAAAACTAATTTCACGGTTAGCCTCGCGACTCAACCAACCCACACACAGGGACATGTAGGAGTAAGATTCTCATGCCCGCCACCAAACAGCCAAGCGAGAACCCCCTATCATGTTCTCTAACTAGCTATGATACCAATCGTTAGGACCTTAAGGAAACTCAGACACTAGAGATATAAATTATATATATCCAAATTGAAATCAAAAGAAATAAGCAATAAAATAAAATGCAGTAAAGTAAATAACACCAGGATTTTTATACTTGTTTGGATTAACCAATCCTACATCTAATCTTGCACTCCACCATGCAGAATTTCACTATAACCGCCTGCTTTCCATGGGTGGCAAGAACACCTTTACAATCTTGATTTCATGGGCTACAAGATACACCTTCTCCTTATCAACAACAACAAATAATGGCAAGTAGACGTATCTTCAATACAGATTCTTGCAGATTTGGTACAATGATCCTCTAGACCTCCAATGGTAATATATCTTTGAATTCTTCGAGGAAATGGGATTAAATCAGAGAGAGAATGATATGAATTCTAGTACAACTCTCTGATATTGTGTGGCTTGCAAATCAATGAAGAATAGGAGTGAAAGAGACTGAATTTGAAACAGTAATACGATAGTTTTCAACGGAATTTTGTAGAGAACAAATGGAGAAGGAGTAGAAGAAAATGTGAAATTAATGTGTAAAAATTCATTACCAGAGGCCTTTAAATAGTGTATGAAAGGATGTGTCTTTTGGTGAATGGGTGGATGGAAATAACTACCCAAATTGAATTTGAAAATCTAGAATAGTCGTTATATGTCGACATACAAAAAGGGGTATGTCAACATACTTGTGTTGCAAATAGCACAGCAACACTTATAAGTGTCGCAAATTTTTTGCACCTCAAATTTCGTTATATTTGTGGATTTGGGTAATTCGGTTGAGGTCAATGGTTGATTATCTTCAAGTATAATTGCCATGGGATCTTTAACAATATATTCTAATGTTCAACCAACTCCTCATCACTTCAAACACCTATGTTCTTCAGCATTCTTCTCTAATAGGCTTTGGCCTTCTTTAGTCTTCAATTATTCTAATTATCCTTCTTCTATAATTATTCTTTTGTACTCTTGTTTAAATATCTCCATAATATACCAAACGCAACTGCACAACTCAAAAATATGTTAATAGTAATGTTTATATGGTTGTTGTCATCAAAATCAGTACCTAGGGTATTAACAAGAATGAAAGTTAAGTTGGTTAGTAAAATAACTTTTAGCTTCGTTTCTTTTTCGGGATGAAAAGGTTTTAAGTGAGGGAGGTTGTAACAACCGGAATTTCAGAACCAATTTAAATTTAAGTTATTGTGGTGAATATCAAAGAGAAATTGACAATTTTTGCCAAAGAAAATTTGAGAATAATTTTAAAATTAGTTTTTATATTTTATTAGACTTAAAATAAACTTAGTAAAATTATTAAAACAGTTTAAAAATCCAGAATTTAAAATTTTTATTGTTAAATCATCACACAACCCTTAAAAAGTGAGATTTTGCTAGCAAGCTTAGAAGTCGACGAGACCAATTTTGTCAGATTCGTGATAGCAAATCATTTTTGGGTTTCAAATTTCACGACGGACGGAGTTAGTGTGTGGTCGTACTCGATAAGCCTGTTTAGGTTAAAACGGACGATCGATATACAAAGGAACGTTTTTGAGACGATCTCTGAATTCAATTTCCCTTTTTTGGGGGGATTCGTATCAACAAATAATGGAAGAATCCTAAGTTTCGTTATATATGGAAATGCCGCTCGGCCATACGATACAAAAAAGGTACGCTAAAATCGCATTTTCGGGGATTATTTGAGCATAATTGAGAATTTAATTGGAAGGTCAAACGAACTCGGAATTCAACGAAACTTGATTTGTTGGATTCGGAATTCTACGTATATTCTTGTGCCGAATTATTTTAGCAATGGAGATCGTTTGTAGTCGGTCTATCAGAGAGAGAAGAAAGAGAATTCTTACTTAAATTCACTTTCTCTCCTTTCTCTCCTCATAATTTCCTCCTTCAAAATTCTCTCTTCCAAAACAATGGCCTCCTCCATGAAACCCAAGCCCCTCCCCTACCTCATGTAGCATCCCTCCCCTTATACCACGCGCCTATCCCCCCTCCCCTCAAGCGCATGTGTGCGGCATGCAACCCCCCTTCTCTCCTCTTCTCCTTCTCCAATTTGCTCCATTCCATGTAAAGGAGCTTCATTTAATGTTTCTAACCTCTTGTACTAGCTTCTAGCTCCTCCTTGGTGATCCCTAGGTGCTCCAGACGAGTTGCAGGCCTATCAAAATCTCACTACACTTCTGGACAGTGAAGACCCAAGCTCTAGAAGCCTCCAATTGACCAAAGATCCTTCATTTCTTGCTTCATGCACTTTCTAGAGCATGTACCTAGGTTGTTATGAAGTTTCAAGACATTCCGGGTTAAAAAGGCGAGATTTTTGGTGGTAGCGAGCACCGAGAGAACAGTATTTACAGTGTATTGTTTCCTGATGGATGGGGTGAGAGACTCTTGCTTTAATTACTGTATTAAAGTGGTTTAATTAATTATGAAAAATTAATTTGTTAGGCATTTTAAGTTGTTAAGTAATACGGTGAAAATTAGTAAGTTACAAGTTGGAAATAGCATTGTGTTATCATTAGAACTACATGTAAAATTTTCATGTAATTAGATTACTCATTGCATATAATACCCCCTATGGAGTTCAAACATGAACTCTTCACATGTCATTTGCATTACAAGCATAGTATGAATTTGTGACACTCGCATTTCATACTACTTGGATGGACACTTGTGGCGCCATTAATGGCATTGAATGATTGGTTGTGTTGTGATATGAATGAGAATTAAAATAATGGATGGATTTGACAAAAATGTCATGTTGTTGCTTGTAACGAAATTGGAATTTAAAATGCATTTACAAGTCGAATGGCTTGTTTATGTTTAGCTATTTAAATAAAATCAAGGTGATAAAATAAATGACTCATGAAATACTTATTTGATGGTTGAAAACCCCACATGAATCTGGGATGATTTTGATATATGCATCTCCCTGGTTTGTAGTTCGCGTGTTAACCGTTTCGGTTAAACAGGCGAGATAAGCCTAAACAAGATATATTGAAGCTTACATGAGAATAAATGCACATTGGATATCATTTGAATGTCGAACATTTGTTCGCAACTATGGTTGAATATATTGGGTTGAAATGAGAAATTTTTGCATGATTTGGTTTAATTTCGTTTCAATCCAGAATAAAATGGCATATTTTAATAATATAAAATTTTGGGTGAAAACTAAAAATAATTTCGATGTCCGATTTTGGATGGACGCATTCACATCGAAATATCGAAGAATATTCGTAACTACGACGAATGATTTTGAAGTACTTTTAATATACTTTTGGCTATGCAAAGTATTTGAATTTTAAAAGAAAAGTAACTTTTTAAAGTGAAGTTCGGTTAGAATATGTAGTAAGTGTTTGAGAGGAGATTTTCTTTCGAAAGTTACTCGTTTACTTTTATTATGACTGTAAGGAAATTTTGGGAATGAATGGAGAACTTTCGAAAAATAATATTACTTTATTCCTTAGAATAATATAAAATTAGATCCAATGGCGAAATATTTAATTTGGAAATAAATGACTGAAATGACTTTGTTTCATTAAATAAAGAGGTTTAGGAATGTTTTCGATTTTTTTATAAATTATAAAATCGATTCGGGCTTGAATAGGACGCATCGTGCACCGAAAGTTCGCGAACGTCAACCCGTAATGTTGAACTGACGTAGTGGGAGATCCGACCGTCAGGTTCTCCTTAAACCAGAATCGTTGGGCTCGTATCAAAAATATCTTTCTCATGAATATAGGTTGTTTAAATTTGAACTGTTAGATTTTAAAATATGTCCAAATCAGTTTTGAAAAAGGTCGCTATGGATGCAGTTCGATGACCGATACTGAAAATCGACTATAAGGGCCTTAATAAAATTATTAAAAAATATAAATAAATTATGATAAATCATAATAAGAAATTTGGAAGGAGTCTGGGGGAAATATGCTATGACTTGAAGTATAAATATTATTTTTGTCTAAAATTCCTATTTTATCTGTTATGGTGAAATTTATATTACGAACGTAATGAGTTAATTTGTACCCAACCATAAAAAGGAAGGATTTAATAAAGGAAAATTAGAAAATTTCCCAATATTTATTATATTAAAAGGTGATTTATGAAAGAGTCCATAATGAATGTGAAATGGCATTTTGGGGTTTACAATAAACAAAACTTTAAATAACAGTTGCTCTTTAACCTAGATAAGATACAATTAATTTATAATATTTGGTTAATCATTGAAATATGACTTTGATATTTGAGAATGTACCCATGATAAAATTATTGAGAATCGTTTTCCAAAATATCAAATATATAATTAAAAGAATAACCTGGATTAGAATGAAATGAGGGTTATCGTTGTGTATTTAATGCATGATTATATAGATACACAAGTTATTTGGAAAGTTCGAGTTTTAACCATTTTAACATACACTGCATTAAGGAGGTCAACTGAATCGGTAGACCGCCTGATTTCTCGCACTAGTATAGGGACATATACACACACCTTTGCATATGTTCATAAGAGCACTAGAAATCTTTAAGGACAATGGATGCATGTGACTAATGAATGAGTAGATGGATGTGGATGTTAGGATATACATTCTTCTTAACTTAGAGATTTCGGGGACGAAATCCTTTAAGTAAGGGAGAATTTAACACCCCGTAATTTTAACAACACTAAAAAGGACAAATTAAAGAATAATTAATTTAATTTTCATAATTAAGGGAAATGTACTATGTCATTGCATCCGTCTCGAAATTCTGGTCAAGATAGACATTTGGTTTGCGTAAAACGGACACCGTATGAAGAAGTTATGAATGTTTGAAGTTTGTATACGCACAAGAGAATTATATATATACAAACAAATCAAAATATTCAAATTAATTCAAAGTAGCCGAGCAGGAAGACCAGAAGCGGGAAAACAACGAACCGACCGTTTCTGGGGGTCGATCCGAGACCTCGTTGGGTCGACCCAGGGGTAGACCCAGGCTCTTTGGGGTCGACACCCAAAGAGGGGTCGACCCCTATACAGATCTGGGCAGATTCATGTTTTTGAACGTGGACTTGTTTTGTGGCTTGGTTCTTTGTCTTTAGGCTATAAATAGGACCCCATTTCTCTTGTTTTTACACACCAAAAACAATGGAGAAAAAGATGTTGCCTCTACCCAAATTAAAATAGCCTATTCCTCTTCAACAATCAAGTCTTTTCTTCTTCAGAAATTAGAGTTATTCAAGTTTAGAGATCTGTGATTCAATGTATTCAAGCTTTCTCTTATATTTCTAGATCCAAAATCATTGTGAGTCCATGTTAATTTTAGTCTGAATATTTAAAAGTAAAATGTGATATGATCGTAACTTGGATCTATGCCTATAACTATTTGAATCACATCAGATCTGCCATAATATGTGTATCTATGTTATTCTGACGTGACTATGGACTAGAATTAAGCTTATGCATATTTATCATGTCAGATCTACCATTGTTTGTAGATATAATTCACTGTTTAGATCACATCATACATGTTCCTGTTATGTTTGTGGTTAGATCAGTTGTCAGTTGGACATCTAAATTATTGTTTAGATCTCATTATGCATGTCCCTATTATCTTAGAATCAGTTCTATTATCACTTGTTCATTAGATATATTCCTATATGCCTACTATTATTATGCCACTATATGTTTATACCTATTTCTTACATTCGATGTCAATTTTGCTAGTATGATCATTTATGTTCTTTTTCCCTCCTTTTCCTTTTTATTTTTATAGCCAGGCTACCTTCGAGCCTAGGCATGCCGCTGAAATATGCAATCACGTTAAATTGGAAACGAGGGAAAAACGTTAGAATTGGGGCGTAACTTGAACTGGGAAATTTGGGCATAATGTGAATCAAATAGGTGAATATAGAATTTGGTCATGTGAATATGGAATTTGGACATAACTTAAATTGATTAAAAAACCTAAACTTAGGGCATATGGTTCATTATGAACATAACTTAGGAAATGGGCATAGAAACCTATAATGACATAGGTATAATTGATTAATAATGGAAATGCCTATAATTACAATAACTGAAATTGTAATCGCGCTTAGACACGAGGTTAGATTACACTTGTGGTGGAAGTCTGCCCGGAGCCGCCCGGCATAACCAGCGACCACAAGTGGTGAATCTAATGTGGGTGGTCTAAGTGCATAAACACAGGACGTGCTAAGACATGAGGTTAAACCCGACTTGTGGAAGAAGTCTGCCTGAAGTCGCCTGGCATATCCAGCATCCACAAGTTGTAGGTTTAATGTGAGAGTTCTAGTGCATTACGACCATAAATGGATATATTGTAATGAATTGGAGTAAGCAGGGAATGATAGTAACCTATTATAATTAATTACTCTAATAATAATGTTGAATAATGGGTAGTCTTGTCCTAGGAACAAGTGGAAATTATAATATAGGTTATAATAAAGGAAAGAAAGCTTATTAGTAAACCTTAGTTAAGAAAATTAAGTTAATAAGTAAACAACATCAGTGATACGTTGAACAGAAAATAGGTGAACTGAGATGAAGTATACTTAATTACATAATAAGTAAAACATGTTATTGTAACTATGGAATCAGATAATGAATAATACAAAGGGATTGTAAGATTACTTCCGTTAATTACAATCCAGGGGTGAAAGATTGTAGGATTACCTCTATTAATTACAATCTAAAGAATAACATGTGATGGGGCTTATTAATAAACTTAAATGGATTAAGTTATATTTATATGAAATTAGTAAGCAAGTGGAATTTTGGCAAGTGAAAAGAAGTCAATGTGAATGGGGATAACCTGTTAGTCTGTAATACTTAACCTAGTTGAATCCATAGGGATTGTATGAACATGTTAACTTGAGTAGGGGTTAAGTAAACTTGGTTGAGAACAGTGGGAGGGTTAAGTATATCTGGGTTGTGTGGGTAATATTTACATACAGGCCCACAAAACTTAACCGGCTGGGTTATGTAATTAAAGACACCGTTAGGTAAGCATAACCTATGAAAATGTTGGGGTTAAGGTAATATTTATATATATATATGCCCCCAAACTTAACCGTTAAATAAACATGCTTGAATTAGTGGATGGGTTAAGTAAATCTGAGGGGGTGGGTAATATTTATATATATGCCCACAAACTTAACCTGAGGGGGTTATGTAATTAAAGACACCAATAGGTATACATAACCTGAGGAAATCCTAGTGGGGATACAAGACAAGGGGGAGAGCTTGTATCATCTTGTGTGTGGGACCTGTTTCGGTCGGTAACCCATATAACGGTATCGAACGAGAACTCCGCCCTAGGTCGGAGTCGGGGCATGCTTACTGGGTTGATTGTAAGAGATCCAAACCTGGAGGACGGTATGGGCGGCGCAAACAGACCAGAGCATGTGCGTGCATGTCCGGGCAGAGGGGGATAAGACGACCGTAACACCAGTAGATATGGTTGTGCACAAGGGTTGCCACTTTAGGAAGTGATACATCCTACTTTAGGGCCGGCACAGGGTATTTTGAGCCGATCTACTATGGTAGTAGTTAGGGTACATCTAGACTCTGGTAAAAAATTTAGGAACCTGTTAGGTTGGGCTGTCTGTGGATTGTATAGGGTTAAAACCTCTCACCATAAGTACGCCCAAGTCTACCATCTTAGAGTTGTTGGGATCATCTCATTCTGTTTATACTAGTATGATTGCAGAGAATAAAAGTAACCATTAGAGAAGCATATACACTCTATCATGTTTACCTTGTCATACCTGCCTTTTGTGATGTTATCTTTCTTATCCATTTTATATGTCTGTCATGATACTTTCACTTATTTATTTGCTAAATGTAACTGGACTCGCCAGACTTTATGTCTGACCCTTTTTGTTTCCTCTTCTTTCTTTCATTCCCTCCCCCTCCCTCCCCAGGTTCTAAGGGAGGGAATACTCAAGCTTGATCAGGATATTGCTGTCATTTTACTGGAGTTGCTTATATGTATTGCTCAAGCTCCTATCTTTGCTACTATAACTATGTTTTTATTTAGGGATTATACTTCTTTTATTTTGTACTCAAATGTTTAAGTGCAAGACAGAAGTTTTTATGATGTACTAGTTTTTATGTAATTCAGACATATGATGTTTTAAACCATGATGTTTTATGATCAATAAAGTTAGTTTTTATTCCGCTGCTATTTAATCTGTCTTGCATGTTTCTCTTTCTGTTTACCTATAACGTTTCATGAAACTTAATGCATTCTCTTAATGAGTGACATTAACAGATGTGGGGTGTCACACTTGGTATCAGAGCTGAAGGTTACCAGATTAGATAAAAGTTTTTGAAAACTATTTTCAAAAGGGTTTTTAAAAGGAAGCATTTTCAAAAGAAAAGTCTATTTTGAAAAACATATTCCCCAAAGCCATATAAAATATCTCTCGATTCTCCACTTGATTTCTTTTTCCTTTCTGTCTGGGGAATCGATTCTTCCTAAAAGGTGTTCCCATTGCGGCATGGTTCCGTAGGCATGTTAAAACTACAGCACATGTCGAAGGGCAATGAAGTGCCTAACCTCCATCTGTAGCCACAGTAGTTCATGTACGGCTAATTTTCTCGAGCTTTGTAAGAATTTCCGTGCGATGGAGGCAGCTTTCAAGAGACTTGTTAGCATGTTACGCAAGGATGGTAAAAAGGTGAAAAGAAAGGGGCTAAGGTCGGGGAAACGCAAAACAAGAAGGTATGGCCTAAGAAAGGACAACAACAACAAAAGAAGGGCGGAAAAAAAGACAAGGCTAAGGATAAGAGGAAGTGCCATAATTGCGAACACGAGGGTCATTTGGTAAAGGATTGCAAAAGAAAGAAGAATGCTTACTTCAGTTGTGGAGAGATCAAACACTATGCTAAAGAGTGCCCGAAGAAAAAGGAACAAGGTCACAGGGCAGGAGGTTCTGGAGGGCAGGTGCATGCTCTTGCGACCAGTGCTCCAGATAGAGGTAGGAAAGTTTCTGTGGAAGGTTTAATTTCTCTTTCCAGTCATCCTATTAGAACTCTTTTTAATTCTGGCGCTTCACATTCATTTATATCTAGCTCTGTAGTTGAGTCTCTGCACTTAAATACTAGTATGGTAGTGGATCCCATTATTGTCTCAAACCCCATTGGTGGTTCGGCTCATTTGTCTATGATTTTTCGGGGTTTGAGAATATCTGTCTTAGGCGTAGAATTTGAGTGCGACGTGTATATGCTCGGTTTTATGGGCAACGGTTTGATTCTAGGGATGGATTGGCTAGCCATGTACGGTGCCATTCTCGATTATGAGAGGAGGGTCGTTAGACTTTTGACTTGCCAAGGGAGGACCCTCTAGATTTATTGTGACTCAAAGGGGTCTGTTATGCTTAGTCTCCTAGAGTCTCTTGATGCACATATTGATGATCTGCGATCTGTACCGGTAGTCCAAGAATATTCTGATGTTTTTGAGGGGGTTCGGGGCTTACCTCCGAGGTGTGAAATCGATTTTCGTATATATTTGGTGGACAATGCAAAGCCAGTTGCATTACCTGTGCGCCATATGGTTCCAAAGGAAAGAAGGGAGCTCAGCAAGCAGAGGAGTTACTTGAGAAAGGGTTTTCTTTTGGGTTGGAATGAAGAAAGATGTAGCGGAGTTTGTTTCTCAATATTTGATTTGCCAGTAAGTCAAAGCTGATCATAAGAAGCCCGATGGTTTACTTCATCCTTTGGAGGTTCCGCAATGGAAGTGGGAGAGCGTCTCTATGGATTTCATATATGGTTTGCCTAGATCGAAGAAAGGCAACACCAGTATTTGGGTTGTAGTAGACAGACTTACTAAGAGCGCTCATTTCATTCCAGTTAAGAATAAGAGGACGGCAACTTGGTTGGCAGCAGTTTATGTTCGTGAGATAGTCAGTCTTCATGGAGTACCTTCCAACATCGTAAGTGATCGTGACCCCATTTTCACCAGTGAATTTTGGAAGAGCTTGCAAGAAGCACTAGGTACACAATTGTGTTTAAGCACCGCTTATCACCCTCAGACGGATGGACAGACTGAAAGGGTGAACATAGTTCTTGAGGATCTTTTAAGGCTGTGTATCCTAGATTTCGAAGGGACTCGGGAAGTGCATCTTCCTTTAGTGGAGTTCGCCTACAACAACAGTTATCAAGCTAACACTGGCATGGCCCCATTCGAAGCATTATATGGACGACCCTGTAGATCACCGACTGGTTGGTGGGAATCTACAGAGAGACTACTACATGCACTAGATATGGTTAGAGAAACATTCGAGAAGATTGATCTTATCCGTAGATGAATGAAGACCGCTCAAGATAGACATAAATTCTATGCAGACAAGAGAAGCACTGACATTGAATTTGAAATAGGAGATATGGTTTTCATTCAGATGTCCCCCTTGAGGAATGTGGTTTGCTTCAGATCTGTAGGTAAATAGGCGCCAAGATTTGTAAGGCCATTTCCATAATAGAAAGGATTGGCCAATGGCCTATAAAGTAAAGCTACCAGAGAGACTATTGGCGATCATTATGTTTTCCACGTTTCTCATTTGCTGAAATGCTTGCATGATACCACAGAAGTAGTTGAGCTGAGTATATTGGAAGAAGTAGAGGTGGGACGGGAGGCAACAGTTAGACGAGTTTCAACCTGTATTCTTGGATCAGAAGTTAAGAAGCTACACAATAGGGAGGTCAAGTTGATGAAAGTTCAGTAGGGAGATAACCCAGAGGATGCAACTTAGGAGACCGAAGACAAGATTCATGCTTCAACCCTTTTCTTTTCGAGGGTATGTTCTTAACTTCCTTTCCAAAGTTTTTATCTATGCTTGTTTCTATCATTTGAGTATGTCCTATCGATCGAATCTTCGACCTTTAGGTAGAAATCCTATGGATGTAAACATGTGTTTGAGACATGTTATGTTTGATGGATGCAAGTGTTTACTAATTGTTGCTCGTGGATGCATATACACACACATTAGGAACTAGATTGCTCAATCACTTTCATACTGCATATGGATGTGTGTGAATTTTTCTTTTTCTTTATGGATGGAAATGGATGTATCATCATATGGATGTTGCATTTAGACGGATGATTGTGCGTGCATATAGAACTTACATGTTATATTAGGATTATTTGCATACATGATGGATTCATGGCACTAACATACATTGCCTTAAGGAGGTCAACTGAATCAGTAGACTGCCGAATTTCTCGCACTAGTATAGGGACATATACACACACCTTTGCATATGTTCATAAGAGCACTAGAAATCTTTAAGGACAATGGATGCATGTGATTAATGAATGAGTAGATGGATGTGGATGGTAGGATATACATTCTTCTTAACTTAGAGATTTCGGGGACGAAATCCTTTAAGTAAGGGAGAATTTAACACCCCGTAATTTTAACAACACTAAAAAGGACAAATTAAAGAATAATTAATTTAATTTTCATAATTAAGGGAAATGTACTATGTCATTGCATCCGTCTCGAAATTCTGGTCAAGATAGACATTTGGTTTGCGTAAAACGGACACCGTATGAAGAAGTTATGAATGTTTGAAGTTTGTATACGCACAAGAGAATTATATATATACAAACAAATCAAAATATTCAAATTAATTCAAAGTAGCCGAGCAGGAAGACCAGAAGCGGGAAAACAACGAACCGACCGTTTCTGGGGGTCGATCCGAGACCTCGTTGGGTCGACCCAGGGGTTGACCCAGGCTCTTTAGGGTCAACCCCGGGGTCGAGACCCAAAGGGGGGGTTGACCCCCATACAGATCTGGGCAGATTCATGTTTTTGAACGTGGACTTGTTTTGTGGCTTGGTTCGTTGGCTTTAGGCTATAAATAGGACCCCATTTCTCTTGTTTTTACACACCAAAAACAATGGAGAACTAGATGTTGCCTCTGCCCAAATTAAAATAGCTTTTCTTCTTCAACAATCAAGTCTTTTCTTCTTCAGCAATTAGAGTTATTCAAGTTTAGAGATCTGTGATTCAACGTCTTCAATCCTTCTCCTATTTTTTTAGATCCAAAATCACTGTGAGTCCATGTTAATTTTAGATCTGAATATTTAAAATAAAACGTGATATGACTGTAACTTGGATCTATGCCTATAACTATTTGAATCACATCATATCTACCATAATATGTGTATCTATGTTATTCTGACGTGACTATGGACTAGAATTAAGCCTGTGCCTATTTATCATGTCAGATCTTTCATTGTTTGTAGATCTAATTCACTGTTTAGATCACATCATACATGTTCCTATTATGTTTGTGGTCAGATCAGATCTTTTGTTAGTTGGTGTAACGACCCGGGTTTTCGCGATCCTGGTTATCAACATAAACACAATGTCAACTATCGAAGCATCGGAAATACCGGATAGTTAATGAAAGGAGCTAGAGGGTGAGGATAGATAAGATAGAAAATTAGAATAGAAGAAGAAGATACAATAGAATTAGAGTAACACGAATCTCACAGCGGAACGAATAAATATAACATAACTTTGAAATAAAACCAGTATATGTATACAATAACATTTATTAGAGTACAGCACTTACAACACAGTGGAAATAAACAATTGTTATAAAATCATGAAGCCACCTGCTCCAAGCTCTCAGTATCTGTAAAATCCTGACTACTTGACTGCCCGCACAAATTTGGGCACCCAAGAGTTTAGGGAAAACAAAATAAAGTAAACTCCGGGTCAGTCATGGGACTGGTATGAGTAAACAATTTAAAACAGCTTGAGAAGATAAACGATATCTCATGAGACCACGCTGTATAACACGGAACGGGTTTTCCCCTTATGAGAATCCAAAACACTTGATTTAACATTTCAAAATCCTTTTGAAAGAAACAATGATCTTTTATACCGAAACTCCCTTGATATTATGATAGTGCATATCAACCACAATATAATAATCATCTAGCAGAACGCTTTCATCTCGCGTTCCACATACATAATATATAATCAAAAAACGTGGGCGCTTATTGGTTAATGAACTCCAACTGGCAAGGTATGGGACCACCTTTCGACAGTGTATCCTTAGAGACGAATACACCAGGTTCAACAAGAACATCTTATAACCCAGGTTAAACATGACTGGTCACTCATTTCGCTTGAGTGTACCGAATGTATTATCACCAACGGTTGGGATTAGCAACCGTTTCCCGAAAGGGATAGCATCGAAATAGACTATAGAAGTAAATGATGCTCTAGATAAAGTGACAATACACCCTACTTGGCAGCTAACCACTTAGCCATGCGACCTACCGATTTTATAGCATTTCCTGGTTGTGAGGATAGAGGTCATAATGTACAGACCACACCTTTATTTACTTTGAATGTCACATCGTCATACTCGCCAAATCACAAATTGATTTCCCTAAAAATACCACAGGTATACAGCTAAGAGAAACGAATTCCTCCGCCACCAAACGTAAATACGTTTGAAGAGATCAACTTATGTGATCTATTAAATATACTCTGTCAGACATTCTTCCATACAGGTCGTCCTGGGACTGGACAGACCGAAGGCACTATTCTGTAAACAAGACAGCCCTTGCATAACTCCATCTTCAATTATCTTCATCATATTTGATCGCAACGCTAACGCCCATATAGAGTGGTTTTCAGATAATGAATCTGATCCCGGTCTCTCCGTATTGACAACGGAAAAATGGTCAAAAACTTTGATAGTGGGTGATTTAACTATCAAAGAAAAACATGTGTGCAAACAACGATATTATTTCTAGATGGAAATTCTATCGTTCAATCATCAATCAACATTTATTCATTTCCCCATTTCTCGCTTCCATATATTCATCAAATCCTCATTTTCTAATTTTAGAAAACATACGTTATTAACTTTGGAAAGCATTTCCATTTCTGATTCATGCATCACTATCTTCTCACATATATCAGTCTCTAACTGTAAACTAGTAAGAGAACAACCCTCTACGTATTAATCCCGAAGGCCGAAACCAACATCA
This sequence comes from Allium sativum, assembly GCA_030737875.1. Lineage (NCBI taxonomy): Eukaryota > Viridiplantae > Streptophyta > Magnoliopsida > Asparagales > Amaryllidaceae > Allium > Allium sativum. Next base: position 820,730,269 of record CM060916.1, read on the forward strand.
GATCGATACCCAGAAAGCCATTCAACTCAACTAATTTCTATTCAGTTTCTAATTTCAATAATTCCATTTAAATTCCTAATTCAAACCCCAAAGTCCTTTATAATATTTTATTTGCAAAATATTTACTTTAATCTATTTTTTCACATAGAATGTGAATAATATTTCTTTATATAATCAAAACAGTTTGATTTCATATTTTAAAAACAATATTTCAACCCAAATTCTATTTACATTTTTATTTGTAGAATTATTCATACAAATCTCCTTTTTTTTATTTCTAACACTTAAATCTCATTTACAATTCCCTTTATATAATTCTATTTATTCTATATGAATCCTTTTCATATAATTCTATTCATTTCCCAAATATTTCTTTAATAATATTTTCCAATATTTGTTTTTCCAAATACTACCTTTTTATAATATCCTATTTATTTCATATATAAATATTTCATTTTCAATATTCACTTTGAAAATTTCCTTTTTACATTCTAGTATTTCATATGGTATTTAAAGTACCAAATAACATGACCAGTGTCATCATAATCAATCACAGATTATATATCACACCATATATCACAATATATGAAAACAACAATATTATAATATTGAGGAATCCAGTTGGATCCCTCCAATCTGTTTCCCTGCATCCATAGATGTTAAACAATATAAATAACATCGATTTCATTTCAATATGAAATATTCTGATAAATAGAATCAACATTTGATTAACGATTTATATATATTTCGTTATCTATAATTTCAACCAATAAATCAGCAATTCAACTAAACAATCAACACACAGCAATCAATCATCATTTATCAATACTAGATTATATTTATAAAAATATAAACTGTACAGTGTTAGTGAGATTTACTCACATTATTTTGCAGTTGACGATTCTGCTTTTGTTTTAGATAAAATCAAACAGTGTTTGATTTTATCACGTAATTCTAGTAGCTTTGTTCCCAGCGAAATTGGTTCCATAATGTTGACCTTGTCACTACGTTTTCAACATGACTGATTTCATTTGATTATGTCCACAGGTGAATAAAATATAGTTATTAAAAAATTTATAAGTTATTATATATTAAAAATAAAAATATTTTATCCTAAATTAAATTTATTAATTTACTAACCCTGGTTTACCATATTTTAATACGTAATTAACTCCATGGTTTATTTCGTTCCCAAACAACCGGAAAAAGCCTAACATTCTGCTCCAATTTCGAACCAATCGTTCAACTTCAACTAGACTACTCATTGCGATACTCCACCTCGACCAGGACTAACATCAACAATCTCCTCACAAAAAAATTCCACTCCTATCCTCCATGATGAACTCGGTACGGACCCGAATACAACTCCACGGTTCTGGTTCAAAACCCCACCCTTCTTCACTTCACATAGTAGGACATGTCTGTTTCTTCTCAAAATGTAGGTCTTAGTGATCGTCCCTCCTCCACTTTAAAAATCAAGACCAACGTCAGAGAAACAACACTCAGACATTTAAACACAACATACTTAATCCATGTTTTATAATTTGTTAACCCTTTTTCCTCATATATGAACCCCGCTTCAGGAAAAACTCCTGCCATTTCCATGTTCTTCGATCCATCATCAATCCACTATTCACATCACTGTTATTCAAACACAAACACCACCGTTCTCTTTTCCTTGCTCGTACTTCATCTCCCCACTTCTTTGTATCAATTCGAACTCGCACAGAAGAACCCCAACACCATAAATGGATGTATCCTCCTGTATCTCACTTCTCCTTCCACAAAAACACAACAAAAATCACTACAATCCCTTACTCCTCCTCCTCTACCCTTCTATAACCAATAGAATGAACTCGCAATTCCCATTCAAAAGCCGTTGAAGATCCCATACCCCCAACTATAGTAAACTATCAACAACTTTAATCATGAAACCCCTCCAATCTTTCACAAATCCAACTACTTTATGCCATAACAACAAAACTAACCTCAAATTGAAATCAAACTCCTTTATTTTCTCCAAAGATTGAACCCTAAGCTCACGCTTGCGCAGCGAGAAAAACTGTCGTCGCACCCAAGAAAATGCATACCGATGTGAAGAGCAGCTCACGATGATTACAAATAGAATTGTTAGGATAATTATTTCTTCCTATATGAATTTATACGATTTATGGAAGATGAAGCTTTCACGTTCTAAAGAACTGAGTGGCGGCTTGATGTTTTGACCGTGGAGAATTTTAGTTAGGGTTAGAAATATCCTAGGGTATTTATAAAAAAGGTATAATATTTTTTTATTCGAATATTATATTTATTTTTAGTCAACCGCTATTTGTATTTATCATTAAAAATGTGTATGATCACATAACATATCCAAATTCGACGAAATGTACATACAGCTACAGCTCAACATTACGGACCCAACGAAACTGGTTTTATCGAATTCCGACTTCGTTTGCTCACACAGCGTATTTTTAAAGGTTAAATTATCGACTGTTTTTCACATTAAAATTCCGTACAGCCACGTACTGACTCCAAAAACCACGAAAATTCAAATCTAGCAATAATTTAATATTCCGGATCCAACAAAATTAGTTTCGTCGAAAACGGAGTTCGTTTGCAAAACTGGCTATCTTTAATGCTCTAAATAAATCCATTTAAATATAATTAAAAATAATTAAATTTAATATTAATAAATAAATATTATCGTATATATATATTCACATAGAATATACTATAGCTCCAAAATATTACTATCTTAATTTACAACTCGATATTTCAAATCCAGATTAAATCAGTATTCAATTTATATTGAAAATCCATTTATAATATAAATAAATCATTATAAATTATAAAGGAATTCCATAGCGACTTTTCGAAAATTTGATTTGGACGTAACTCAAAATCTACATGACGAAATTCCAATTTTTCTCTTTCATTAGAAAAATATCGTTCAATAGATTCAAACGTTTCTTGTTTCATAGAAATCTGATTTAAAACGGATTCTGTATATTCGTTTAGAGTTCGAATCACCAAATTACGAACTACCGCACCATTTCGAGCTCAATTATGATTATAATATAATTATACGTTCGAACTTCATTTAAATAATATATTCGTTATTATAATTTAATTCTAAACTGAATTAAATATTATAAATAACATAACTTGAAATTGATTAAAAAACTAAAATTGGGGCATATGGTTCATTATGAACATAACTTAGGAAAGGGGCATAGAAACCTATAATGACATAGGTATATTAATTAATAATGGAAATGCCTGGAATTACAATAACTGAAATTGTAATCGCGCTTAGACACGAGGTTAGATTACACTTGTGGTGAAAGTCTGCCCGGAGCTGCCCGGCATAACCAGCGACCATAAGTGGTGAATCTAATATGTGTGGTCTAAGTGCATAAACACAAGACGTGCTAAGACACGAGGTTAAACCCGACTTTGGAAGAAGTCTGCTCGGAGCCGCCCAGCATATCCAGCATCCACAGGTTGTAGGTTTAATGTGGGAGATCTAGTGCATTATGACCATAAATGGATATATGGTAATGAATTGGAGTAAATAGGGAATGATAGTAACCTATACTCTAGTAAGAATGTTATATAATGGGTAACCTTGCCCTAGGGACAAGTGGAAATTATAACATAGGTTATAATAAAAGGAAAGAAAGCTTATTAGTAAACCTTAGTTAAGAAAACTAAGTTAATAAGTAAACAACGTCGAATTGTAGTGATACATTGAACAGAAAACAGGTGAATTGAGATGAAGTATACTTAATTACATATTAAGTAAAACATGTTATTGTAACTATGGAATCAGATAATGAACAATACAAAGGGATTGTAAGATTACTTCCATCAATTACAATCCAGGGGTGAAAGATTGTAGGAATACCTCCATTAATTACAATCTAAAGAATAACATGTGATGGGGCTTATTAATAAACTTAAATGGATTAAGTTATATTTATATGAAATTAATAAGCAAGTGGAATTTTGGAAAGTGAAAAGAAGTCAATGTGAATGGGGATAACCTGTTAGTCTGTGATACTTAACCTAGTTGAATCCATAGGGATTGTATGTAACAACCCGTAAAATGCGAGCCAGTTTGAAATTTTTATTTTGGCAATTTTAGCGAATTCTGATTATTTAACATGAATTATTTTAAATAATATCGACGAGAAATTTATTTTGAATATAATTCGAACGTATATATTATACGCGTCGTCGTTAGAATATAAATATTTATATATAATTATAAATAGAATTGAAAATGGCGCGGTAGTTCGATAATTCGATTTCAAACTTCAATTGAATGTACCGGGTGCAAAACAATCCGGATTTTAGTGAAACCAAAAATATTGGAATCTAATAGTGAATATCTTTCCAACGAATCCGACCAATCGAAATTTCATAGCGGGAATCAAAAGATATGTCCAGTTGAAAATTCTGAATAGTCGCTATGGAATTCAGGCCCTTAAAAATGGACATTTTGCAAACGACCTCGGATTCCGACGAAACCAGTTTTGTTGGGTCCGCAGAGTCAAGTTATTGCTAGATTCCAAATTTCATAATTTTTCGAATCAATATGTGAGCGTGGCAAAGGAAAACGCGTTTGACCAGTTTCAGTTGATTTTAATCGACTGGAAATTGGCCGTTTTTCAAACGGTCTCAGAATTCGACGAAACTAGTTTTGGTAGGACCGTATCGTCAATACGAAGCTAGAAAATATTTTTCTGGAAATTTTCCAGTTAGTATGTGACCCCGGTAATTTGAAATGTGAGTTTAAAATTCAATATAAGGACTTAAATGTAAATTCAACGGAAACTGATTGTAACGATCGAACCAGCGTACGGTACATATCCCATTGTGTTCGGAATGGGGGTAAAACGCTATGGACGACAGGCGGTGGGCCTCGTTTCGAGGTCGTATATAAAAGTCAACCCTTATGAAAATTTAAATAATAATAATAATAAAAAAAAAAAAAACTTCTCCCCTTTTCTTCTGCCTTGGCCCCCCCCCCCCCCCCGATCATTTATCCAGAAACAAATAAAAAAAAAAAAAAAAACCTAAAACCCTAATCGAGCCGCCGCCTGAACCCATCGCCGACGAACCCTCGACGCCGCCTCCTTCCAGTGTCGAAGCCGCCTTCACCTCAAGACCTCTCGAGACACCCAGTCGCGACGCAATCGAAGAAGACCCCGCCTCCACCATCGAACGCCTCATCGCGACCACCAACCCTGCTGCCGACGCCTCCTCCACTTCGAAACGGTGAGTTTTTTTTTAGTTAATTTATTTTTATTTTTATTTCTGAGTTATAAAACTGTTTTTTTATATATGATTTATAAAACTGATTTCTTTTAGTTTAAAAAAAAACAGAAATTTTTAAAAGGAAAGAAAAACAGAGTTTTAAAAGAAGCATAAACAGAAATTTAAAAAAAAAAAGAATTTTAGAAAACTGAAATTTTAGAAAATAATTTAGAAACTGTTTTGAAAATAATTTAGAAACTGTTTTGAAAAAAAATAAAAACTGCATTTTTTTAAAGAAGTAAAAACTGCATTTTTTTAAAAAGTAAAAAACTGCATTTTTGAAAGAAGGCAAAACTGCATTTAAAAAAAATAAAAACTGCATTTTTAAAAGAATAGAAAAAAAACTGCATTTTTCTAAAAGGAAAAAAAAACTGCATTTTTGAAAGAATAATAATAAAAATATAATCTTTATATTTAATAGCGAAGTCAAAATGCAATCTATATATATTGAATAACATAGTAAAATTCGATTTTTACCTATGTAGAGGATACAGTCAACAAAAGCAACAACAAGGCGAAGTAGACGAAGTTTCTATTAAGGAAATCAATCGTGTGAGTGGATAGCTATTGGTGAGGATTTCTCACTCTTCAATCTCTTTTTATAATTTTATATATGTGTTGAAAGTGGAAGTGAATTGCTATATATAAATACCTATATATATATATACGCCCCTCGTCCACAAACCATGGACGATATTTATTGGTTGAAATTGTTGTGAAAATTGATTGATAGCGAAGTGAAATAATATATATATGAAAAGTGAAATTTATATATATAGCAAAGTGAAAATATCGAATATATGAAAAGTGAAATTTATATATATAGCAAAGTGAAAATATCGAATATATGAAAAGTGAAATTTATATATATAGCGAAGTGAAATAACATATATATGAAGAGTGAAATTTATATATATAGCGAAGTGAAATAACATATATATGAAGAGTGAAATTTATATATATATAGCGAAGTGAATATCGAATATATTGAAAGTGAAAATATCGAATATATTGAAAGTGAAAATATTCGAATTGAAAACAATGTATATGAAATATTCGAATTGAAAACGATATATATATATGTATGAAATGAAAACAATGTATATGAAATATTCGAATTGAAAACGATATATATATATATGAAGTGAAAACGATATATATATTGAAAGTGAAAATATTGAATATATTGAAAATGAATATATCGTATATATTGAAAATGAATATATTGAATATATTGAAAGTGAAAATATCGAATATATCGAAAGTGAAAGTATCGAATATATTGAAAATGAATATATCGTATATATTGAAAATGAATATATCGTATGTATTGAAAATGAAAATATCGTATATAGTGAAAGGTGAATATATATATATATATATGAATTGAAAACGATGTATATGAAATATATATATGAATTGAAAACGATGTATATGAAATATATATATGAATTGAAAACGATGTATATGAAATATATATATGAATTGAAAACGATGTATATGAAATATTCGAATTGAAAACGATGTATATGAAATATATATATGAATTGAAAACGATGTATATGAAATATTCGAATTGAAAACGATATATATATATATGAAGTGAAAACGATATATATATTGAAAGTGAAAATATTGAATATATTGAAAATGAATATATCGTATATATTGAAAATGAATATATTGAATATATTGAAAGTGAAAATATCGAATATATCGAAAGTGAAAGTATCGAATATATTGAAAATGAATATATCGTATATATTGAAAATGAATATATCGTATGTATTGAAAATGAAAATATCGTATATAGTGAAAGGTGAATATATATATATATATATATGAATTGAAAACGATGTATATGAAATATATATATGAATTGAAAACGATGTATATGAAATATATATATGAATTGAAAACGATGTATATGAAATATATATATGAATTGAAAACGATGTATATGAAATATATATATTGAATAGAAAACGAATTCGAATTGAATTGAATAGAAAACGAATTCGAATTGAATTGAATAGAAAACGAATTCGAATTGAATTGAATAGAAAACGAATTCGAATTGAATTGACTAGAAAATGAATTCGAATTGAATTGAATAGAAAACGAATTCGAAATGAATTGAATTGAAAACGAATTCAAATTGAATTGAAATTTGAATTGAATAGAAATGAATTTTAAAACGAATCTATAAAGAAGAATTCAATTGTGATTTGAATTGAAAAGGAAGTTGAAAATGTTTTTGAAACGAATTCAAAACTACTTATATAATTCGTTTTAAATAGAAATCGACGAAATATATATTATATATATATTATATATATAATAAATGGCCTGAATAGAACGCGCCGCGCTGCGGCAGTTCGCGAATTTCGACCATTGACTTCGAACGGACATTACGGGAGATCCGACCGTCGGATTCTCCTGAAATCAGAACCGTTGGGTTCGTATCGAAAAGAGCTTTCTAAGGAATATTAGAAATTTGAAATCTAACGGTTGGATTTGGAGATACGTCCAAATCAAATTCGAAAAAGGTCGCTGTAAGTGCAGTTCGATGGCCATTGATGGAAATCGACCGTACAGGCCTTGATAAAATTATTAAAAATAGTAATAATTTGTGTAAAATCATAAGAAATGATTTGGGAAGAATTGGGATGAAAAACTCCATATTTGAAAAGATAAAAATAGATTTTTATCGAAATGAACTAGTTTTGAACTAGGATTATAATTCTATTTATTTTTAAATAAATAAATTGAATTCGAAAAAGGGTTTTAAAAATAACCAAAATTCCAATGATTGCATTGGAGTGGATTTGAATCGAAATTGTCTTCGGAATATTTCGATGTTGGGATTCGTGATTATACAGGTGTTGTTATGGAAATTTGAAAGATATATATATATATATCGTTATTTCCCATACGACATCTGTTAGTCGTAGAACTCGATATTGAATATAAGCCGATATATTTTCTATTCAGAGCCTTGTATTGAATATCGAATGTGATTTGGGTTTGTCGTGAATGGTGTCTTCACTAACACTGTTCTTGAACCTAGTTGAGAAAAGATTAAATCTTTTTATTTAGATTTAATGAAGTGTACCAATTAAATAATATTTAATTGGAATTGAATTGATATTGATTTTTGGGTTTATCGTGAACAGTGTTTTAAATAACACTCGTTCTTTAACCCGATAATTAATGGAACGATTTTTGGGTTTATCGTGAACAGTGTTTTAAATAACACTCGTTCTTTAACCCGATAATTAATGGAATGTGACTTTGGGTTTATCGCGAACCGTGTTTTTAGATGACACTGATTCTTTAACCCAGTCACAGATTAAAACTAAGTGGAGTTTTAATGAATCTTTAATTAGATTGAAAAGATCGAGAATGGAGTATCACCAGTTTTGCTCCAGGCGATAGTTAAATCTTTAATTAGATTTGAACGTGAAATTTAGAAACTAACTGTCGGTTAGCCAAGCAGAATGGTTTTCTGGATATTGATCTGATGTTGGTTTCGGCCTTCGGGGTTAATATTTGGGGAATTATTCTCTTGATTAATTTACGGTTAGTGACTAATGAATTGGAATGAGGCGTATGTTAAATTTGATTGATTGATGGTTTGGATTGTGCTCGACCAGTTTATGAGCAGAATATGCTTTTACATTTAGCATTGGGTTGGGTTGAAAATATCTGTGTGCTAACGCCTTGTGAAAGACTTCACGATTTGACGATAAGGTGTTTAGCGATGTTGTGTTCATTTCAAATTTAACGAATGATTGTGAAATGATATTTTTCTTAAGTGAAAAGAAATGTATTCCCGATTTTGGACAGGGAATGTTTTATAAAAATGTTTTATAAAACAGAAAGGATTTCGAGGCCCAAAACCCGATGATTTCTAAAGTGATTTAGAAATGTATTATATGATACATTGTGATTATTATGTTGTGAAATGATTTTCCCTACTTCGGGATATGAAATGATTTAGTATGTGGCTAAAGATTCGGGTAACCCTGAGACTAAAAGTATGGGTGAGAGGGCGGTGTATGCTCTCCTGAGTGGGAGGTGCATCGTCGGTGTAGCCTACTCCTATGTGGGGTAGGTGCACATATATATATCGAGTTGCGAGGTGCGTACCCTTTGCCTTGTCGATGGGGAGCACGATATTTGGTTGCATACTTGTTTGTATGCATTGTTATGTTTTGGAATTCACATTTCCAAATGATTTGATTTGAGATCCCGAAGTGAAATCTACTTTGATATAGAAAGTTAGATATGTATTTCAAATGATTTGAAATAAGAAATCGGGAATAAAATCCAAAGGAATAATTTCTGTAAATTGAATTGGATTTGGAAAATCTAAGTGTTGTGATTAATCTAAGTGGGTAGATTGGGATATTGCATGTTGTGTGATGCATAGTAGATCCATATATCTATATTGATTGTTGTTTATACACTGGCTTTCATGGGGGTAAACCCGTTCCGCGAAAGTGGCGTGGTCCCGTGATTTGCCTTATTTTTGAACAAAGTTAACAACTGTTTTTGAGTTCTCACACCAGTCCCATGACTGACTCGTAGTTTGCTTTTCCCTTGCGAACTCGGGTGCCCCTATTTTCCACACGGGCAGTCGAGTAGTTTTATTTTGCAGATGTTTTGAGCAGGATTCTGGATTGAAGCTTTAAGCTGTGTCCAGACATTTACAGTCTTCCGCTGTGTAGTTTATATTTCCGCTGTGCACTGTTTTACATTTATGTAAATTTATCTTCCGCTGTGTATTATTTTCGATACTCTGATATTCTGTACTCTGATGTAACATTGTTATGATGTTTATTGAAGTCTTCTGTTATTTGTTCTGATGTGTTGTATACCCAAAGTTAGCGTATACGGGATTCGAACGGTCTTGGTCGGTTTAACGATCGATTAGGTCCGGGCGAAATCCGTGTCGTTACAACGTGGTATCAGAGCTTTGGTTAAACTCAAATCTTTGGGGTACAACTCGTTTGAACAGAATAAAAGACTCATCAGAGGTAGGATTAGTAATGTCCTATAAAAGAATCCTCATTAGAGATAGAATCAGTAGCATTCTAGAATGAGTGACTCGTTAGAGATGGGGTTAGAAATGCCCTAGAATGAGTCGAGAGTTATTTGTTTATGAATAACGTATTTGTGATTATATATAATCTGATTTTAGAAAATATGATTTTTAAATATATAAAATTATATATTTGAAAATATAATCAATTAATTGATTGATGTTTGTGTTGTTGGTTTATTTGTTTGATAATTTTTAACCATTTAGCCAATTGAACCAAATAGTAAACTGTATTGAAAATTGGTCGCATTTGCTTGCATATACATATACTTACTTTGAACAGGTCATAGCAAGGAGGCTAGAGCAGAGAATAAAATTTGTTTGCCCGACAAATAGGTACATGTTTACTACATAATTTCCTGTTTTGTTTGGGTGATGATGATTTTGTGAGCCTATTGGCTAGCCGCTTGGCTTTTTCTTTTTCTTTTTGAGATCTGAAGGACCGGGGAAGCTATTTGAAATTCCCCGATGCTCCCGGTGCAGGGGAGGTTATGGCGAAATTTTTCAAAAATTTAGGGTGTTAGCCAAATTTTTGAAATTTTGAAAATTCTCAGAAACTAAAGAGTTGGAGAATGGAAGCCAGATCGAACGTAGAGTTGAATAATCAAACCACTTTCGACTTTGTTCCTTTTCGGGGACGAAAAGTTTTAAGTGGGGGAGATTGTAACAACCCGTAAAATGCGAGCCAGTTTGAAATTTTTATTTTGGCAATTTTAGCGAATTCTGATTATTTAACATGAATTATTTTAAATAATATCGACGAGAAATTTATTTTGAATATAATTCGAACGTATATATTATACGCGTCGTCGTTAGAATATAAATATTTATATATAATTATAAATAGAATTGAAAATGGCGCGGTAGTTCGATAATTCGATTTCAAACTTCAATTGAATGTACCGGGTGCAAAACAATCCGGATTTTAGTGAAACCAAAAATATTGGAATCTAATAGTGAATATCTTTCCAACGAATCCGACCAATCGAAATTTCATAGCGGGAATCAAAAGATATGTCCAGTTGAAAATTCTGAATAGTCGCTATGGAATTCAGGCCCTTAAAAATGGACATTTTGCAAACGACCTCGGATTCCGACGAAACCAGTTTTGTTGGGTCCGCAGAGTCAAGTTATTGCTAGATTCCAAATTTCATAATTTTTCGAATCAATATGTGAGCGTGGCAAAGGAAAACGCGTTTGACCAGTTTCAGTTGATTTTAATCGACTGGAAATTGGCCGTTTTTCAAACGGTCTCAGAATTCGACGAAACTAGTTTTGGTAGGACCGTATCGTCAATACGAAGCTAGAAAATATTTTTCTGGAAATTTTCCAGTTAGTATGTGACCCCGGTAATTTGAAATGTGAGTTTAAAATTCAATATAAGGACTTAAATGTAAATTCAACGGAAACTGATTGTAACGATCGAACCAGCGTACGGTACATATCCCATTGTGTTCGGAATGGGGGTAAAACGCTATGGACGACAGGCGGTGGGCCTCGTTTCGAGGTCGTATATAAAAGTCAACCCTTATGAAAATTTAAATAATAATAATAATAATAATAAAAAAAACTTCTCCCCTTTTCTTCTGCCTTGGCCCCCCCCCCCCGATCATTTATCCAGAAACAAATAAAAAAAAAAAAAAAAAACCTAAAACCCTAATCGAGCCGCCGCCTGAACCCATCGCCGACGAACCCTCGACGCCGCCTCCTTCCAGTGTCGAAGCCGCCTTCACCTCAAGACCTCTCGAGACACCCAGTCGCGACGCAATCGAAGAAGACCCCGCCTCCACCATCGAACGCCTCATCGCGACCACCAACCCTGCTGCCGACGCCTCCTCCACTTCGAAACGGTGAGTTTTTTTTTAGTTAATTTATTTTTATTTTTATTTCTGAGTTATAAAACTGTTTTTTTATATATGATTTATAAAACTGATTTCTTTTAGTTTTAAAAAAAACAGAAATTTTTAAAAGGAAAGAAAAACAGAGTTTTAAAAGAAGCATAAACAGAAATTTAAAAAAAAAAAGAATTTTAGAAAACTGAAATTTTAGAAAATAATTTAGAAACTGTTTTGAAAATAATTTAGAAACTGTTTTGAAAAAAAATAAAAACTGCATTTTTTTAAAGAAGTAAAAACTGCATTTTTTTAAAAAGTAAAAAACTGCATTTTTGAAAGAAGGCAAAACTGCATTTAAAAAAAATAAAAACTGCATTTTTAAAAGAATAGAAAAAAAACTGCATTTTTCTAAAAGGAAAAAAAAACTGCATTTTTGAAAGAATAATAATAAAAATATAATCTTTATATTTAATAGCGAAGTCAAAATGCAATCTATATATATTGAATAACATAGTAAAATTCGATTTTTACCTATGTAGAGGATACAGTCAACAAAAGCAACAACAAGGCGAAGTAGACGAAGTTTCTATTAAGGAAATCAATCGTGTGAGTGGATAGCTATTGGTGAGGATTTCTCACTCTTCAATCTCTTTTTATAATTTTATATATGTGTTGAAAGTGGAAGTGAATTGCTATATATAAATACCTATATATATATATATACGCCCCTCGTCCACAAACCATGGACGATATTTATTGGTTGAAATTGTTGTGAAAATTGATTGATAGCGAAGTGAAATAATATATATATGAAAAGTGAAATTTATATATATAGCAAAGTGAAAATATCGAATATATGAAAAGTGAAATTTATATATATAGCAAAGTGAAAATATCGAATATATGAAAAGTGAAATTTATATATATAGCGAAGTGAAATAACATATATATGAAGAGTGAAATTTATATATATAGCGAAGTGAAATAACATATATATGAAGAGTGAAATTTATATATATATAGCGAAGTGAATATCGAATATATTGAAAGTGAAAATATCGAATATATTGAAAGTGAAAATATTCGAATTGAAAACAATGTATATGAAATATTCGAATTGAAAACGATATATATATATGTATGAAATGAAAACAATGTATATGAAATATTCGAATTGAAAACGATATATATATATATGAAGTGAAAACGATATATATATTGAAAGTGAAAATATTGAATATATTGAAAATGAATATATCGTATATATTGAAAATGAATATATTGAATATATTGAAAGTGAAAATATCGAATATATCGAAAGTGAAAGTATCGAATATATTGAAAATGAATATATCGTATATATTGAAAATGAATATATCGTATGTATTGAAAATGAAAATATCGTATATAGTGAAAGGTGAATATATATATATATATATGAATTGAAAACGATGTATATGAAATATATATATGAATTGAAAACGATGTATATGAAATATATATATGAATTGAAAACGATGTATATGAAATATATATATGAATTGAAAACGATGTATATGAAATATTCGAATTGAAAACGATGTATATGAAATATATATATGAATTGAAAACGATGTATATGAAATATTCGAATTGAAAACGATATATATATATATGAAGTGAAAACGATATATATATTGAAAGTGAAAATATTGAATATATTGAAAATGAATATATCGTATATATTGAAAATGAATATATTGAATATATTGAAAGTGAAAATATCGAATATATCGAAAGTGAAAGTATCGAATATATTGAAAATGAATATATCGTATATATTGAAAATGAATATATCGTATGTATTGAAAATGAAAATATCGTATATAGTGAAAGGTGAATATATATATATATATATATATGAATTGAAAACGATGTATATGAAATATATATATGAATTGAAAACGATGTATATGAAATATATATATGAATTGAAAACGATGTATATGAAATATATATATGAATTGAAAACGATGTATATGAAATATATATATTGAATAGAAAACGAATTCGAATTGAATTGAATAGAAAACGAATTCGAATTGAATTGAATAGAAAACGAATTCGAATTGAATTGAATAGAAAACGAATTCGAATTGAATTGACTAGAAAATGAATTCGAATTGAATTGAATAGAAAACGAATTCGAAATGAATTGAATTGAAAACGAATTCAAATTGAATTGAAATTTGAATTGAATAGAAATGAATTTTAAAACGAATCTATAAAGAAGAATTCAATTGTGATTTGAATTGAAAAGGAAGTTGAAAATGTTTTTGAAACGAATTCAAAACTACTTATATAATTCGTTTTAAATAGAAATCGACGAAATATATATTATATATATATTATATATATAATAAATGGCCTGAATAGAACGCGCCGCGCTGCGGCAGTTCGCGAATTTCGACCATTGACTTCGAACGGACATTACGGGAGATCCGACCGTCGGATTCTCCTGAAATCAGAACCGTTGGGTTCGTATCGAAAAGAGCTTTCTAAGGAATATTAGAAATTTGAAATCTAACGGTTGGATTTGGAGATACGTCCAAATCAAATTCGAAAAAGGTCGCTGTAAGTGCAGTTCGATGGCCATTGATGGAAATCGACCGTACAGGCCTTGATAAAATTATTAAAAATAGTAATAATTTGTGTAAAATCATAAGAAATGATTTGGGAAGAATTGGGATGAAAAACTCCATATTTGAAAAGATAAAAATAGATTTTTATCGAAATGAACTAGTTTTGAACTAGGATTATAATTCTATTTATTTTTAAATAAATAAATTGAATTCGAAAAAGGGTTTTAAAAATAACCAAAATTCCAATGATTGCATTGGAGTGGATTTGAATCGAAATTGTCTTCGGAATATTTCGATGTTGGGATTCGTGATTATACAGGTGTTGTTATGGAAATTTGAAAGATATATATATATATATCGTTATTTCCCATACGACATCTGTTAGTCGTAGAACTCGATATTGAATATAAGCCGATATATTTTCTATTCAGAGCCTTGTATTGAATATCGAATGTGATTTGGGTTTGTCGTGAATGGTGTCTTCACTAACACTGTTCTTGAACCTAGTTGAGAAAAGATTAAATCTTTTTATTTAGATTTAATGAAGTGTACCAATTAAATAATATTTAATTGGAATTGAATTGATATTGATTTTTGGGTTTATCGTGAACAGTGTTTTAAATAACACTCGTTCTTTAACCCGATAATTAATGGAACGATTTTTGGGTTTATCGTGAACAGTGTTTTAAATAACACTCGTTCTTTAACCCGATAATTAATGGAATGTGACTTTGGGTTTATCGCGAACCGTGTTTTTAGATGACACTGATTCTTTAACCCAGTCACAGATTAAAACTAAGTGGAGTTTTAATGAATCTTTAATTAGATTGAAAAGATCGAGAATGGAGTATCACCAGTTTTGCTCCAGGCGATAGTTAAATCTTTAATTAGATTTGAACGTGAAATTTAGAAACTAACTGTCGGTTAGCCAAGCAGAATGGTTTTCTGGATATTGATCTGATGTTGGTTTCGGCCTTCGGGGTTAATATTTGGGGAATTATTCTCTTGATTAATTTACGGTTAGTGACTAATGAATTGGAATGAGGCGTATGTTAAATTTGATTGATTGATGGTTTGGATTGTGCTCGACCAGTTTATGAGCAGAATATGCTTTTACATTTAGCATTGGGTTGGGTTGAAAATATCTGTGTGCTAACGCCTTGTGAAAGACTTCACGATTTGACGATAAGGTGTTTAGCGATGTTGTGTTCATTTCAAATTTAACGAATGATTGTGAAATGATATTTTTCTTAAGTGAAAAGAAATGTATTCCCGATTTTGGACAGGGAATGTTTTATAAAAATGTTTTATAAAACAGAAAGGATTTCGAGGCCCAAAACCCGATGATTTCTAAAGTGATTTAGAAATGTATTATATGATACATTGTGATTATTATGTTGTGAAATGATTTTCCCTACTTCGGGATATGAAATGATTTAGTATGTGGCTAAAGATTCGGGTAACCCTGAGACTAAAAGTATGGGTGAGAGGGCGGTGTATGCTCTCCTGAGTGGGAGGTGCATCGTCGGTGTAGCCTACTCCTATGTGGGGTAGGTGCACATATATATATCGAGTTGCGAGGTGCGTACCCTTTGCCTTGTCGATGGGGAGCACGATATTTGGTTGCATACTTGTTTGTATGCATTGTTATGTTTTGGAATTCACATTTCCAAATGATTTGATTTGAGATCCCGAAGTGAAATCTACTTTGATATAGAAAGTTAGATATGTATTTCAAATGATTTGAAATAAGAAATCGGGAATAAAATCCAAAGGAATAATTTCTGTAAATTGAATTGGATTTGGAAAATCTAAGTGTTGTGATTAATCTAAGTGGGTAGATTGGGATATTGCATGTTGTGTGATGCATAGTAGATCCATATATCTATATTGATTGTTGTTTATACACTGGCTTTCATGGGGGTAAACCCGTTCCGCGAAAGTGGCGTGGTCCCGTGATTTGCCTTATTTTTGAACAAAGTTAACAACTGTTTTTGAGTTCTCACACCAGTCCCATGACTGACTCGTAGTTTGCTTTTCCCTTGCGAACTCGGGTGCCCCTATTTTCCACACGGGCAGTCGAGTAGTTTTATTTTGCAGATGTTTTGAGCAGGATTCTGGATTGAAGCTTTAAGCTGTGTCCAGACATTTACAGTCTTCCGCTGTGTAGTTTATATTTCCGCTGTGCACTGTTTTACATTTATGTAAATTTATCTTCCGCTGTGTATTATTTTCGATACTCTGATATTCTGTACTCTGATGTAACATTGTTATGATGTTTATTGAAGTCTTCTGTTATTTGTTCTGATGTGTTGTATACCCAAAGTTAGCGTATACGGGATTCGAACGGTCTTGGTCGGTTTAACGATCGATTAGGTCCGGGCGAAATCCGTGTCGTTACATTGTATGAACATGTTAACTTGAGTAGGGGTTAAGTAAACTTGGTTGAAAACAGTGGGAGGGTTAAGTATATCTGGGTTGGGTGGGTAATATTTACATATAGGCCCACAAAATTTAACCGGTTGGGGTTATGTAATTAAAGACACCGTTAGGTAAGCATAACCTGTGGAAATGTTGGGGTTAAGATAATATTTATATATGTAGGCCCACAAACTTAACAGTTAAATAAACATGCTTGAATTAGTGGATGGGTTAAGTAAATCTGAGGAGATGGGTAATATTTGTATATAGGCCCACAAACTTAACTTGAGGGGGTTATGTAATTAAAGACACCTGTAACGACCCGGAATTTTGATCCATTTATTTTTAATATTTAATATCGTTTTAAATATTGAGTGGATAATATAAATGAATTTTTATATTGAGTTATCGATTTAATAATCGATATACGATTTATTTCGAATATATTGAATAATCGTAATACGAGTCTAGTTAAATTCGAAATTAAAAAAAACTAAATTGAAAAGATTTAAGTGATCAATATAAATTTTATTTGAATTTATAAACGATAATAATAATTTATTATCGAGGAATATATATTTTTGAATTTAATTTATATCGGTTTAAGTTAATATCTTCTCTAGATGATCGAATGAGGTTTTGAAACTTGTCCCGATGTATCCGGAATAGTGGTATAACCCTAAAAATGTCAGTTGCTAGGTTCAGAAAAGAGTTCGAAACCCGTGGGATAATTTATTTATTTTAATCATATCAGTAAATTAAAACTAAAATAAATAAATAAAATTTAGTGGAACTCCTTCTACCAACAAACCATAACTGTGGCCTCTCTCTGTTCAATGGAAAAAATTGCGACTTGGTTTCCTTCCATCCACAAATTTCTTAATAAAAACTGTGTACTCCCAATCCTTCACTCAAAAGGAAATCCATTTCCTCCTTTGTCCAGTTAGAAATCAAATCCACCGTGAAAAAATGAAAAGGGGCTCGATCGGTTATCGCGATAAACATGGGAGTTGGGATCCGTGTTCGAGCTCAAAGAGGTCGCGGTTTCAAGCTCGAACTGCCAGAGTTTGATGAGGGTTGTGACATTGGCAGTTGAGGGAGTACGGCAGTAAATAAAAAGGAAGAAATCAAACTCGAATCCGCAACCGAGTTCGAATCTGAGATCGATTTCAAGACAACCAGGACTAGGAGGTGCCATGTTACGCGATAGTCGAAGTCAAAGGGGGTCGTTCTTCATTTGGGAGTCGAGCTCGATAGGGACTTCAAGGGGTGATGTCAGTTGTTGTTTCCAAGACATGGAAAGAGAGAGGGGAGGATCGATAGTTGAACGGTGTGAAGAATAGTGAGGTTGTTTTACTGATGGATGAGGTCGCTACAAATTTAAGGAGTACGAAGCTGTATTTTTGGCTATGGATGGAGTGAAGTGGAATTGGCACGGACTGATGAAGGTTGGTAGCCGAGTTTGAACATGAAGTGTTCGATGGAATGCCGTAGTATGGTTGATTTCAGTTTGGGACTATTCGGGAATTTGTTCGTCGTTTGGTCGAGTAAATGCAGTAAATGTAAGGCAAGGAGAAATCAAACGAAAATCATCCGTGTGGAGTTCAGAGACTCAAAAATCGATAAAAAGAAATTGAAATTTGTACAAGCGCAAAATAAAAACCCTGGTGAGTAAATCTCACTCACCTATTATTTAGAATTTATTTTTATTCGATAAAAATGATTGTGTTGCTTGTTTGAATGCTTTCTGGTTGATTTAAATATATTAGTTATTTAGGGTTGACTATTATATATATATTGGGTTGATGATTGGATTGTTCCCGCAGTCTCATTAGCGGATGCCCGCAGTTTCATTGCAGATGATTTCCCTATGCGCCCAACAAATATATATTAGTGGATGACCTTCATACCGCGATGTCCTGCGTCGAAGTAGGATGGGTATTATTTATTTTTACTAATATATTTGGATGCAGGAAAACAGGTTGGATGGATCCAACAGGATCCCTTAAAAATATATTATCTGTTTGTTTATTTGTTTGCATATATATTGTCATATATGATGTGTTAGAAAACCTGAAATAAATAATTGGTTGTTTAGTGTTTAAATATCACTAGGGCTAAGTGTTGATATTTAAAAATATCATGAAAAGGATATTTGAGATTTAGAAAGAAAATTCTATTTTTCTAAAATAGAATTTGAAATTCGAATAAAAATATTAACTTGTTTTGAATATTTAAAACAAGTAGTTCATTTATAAACGAATTTTATAAATGAAGTGAAATGAATATCATTAGATAAATTCAGGAAATATAAATACAAGTGTGAATTTGAAAAGGGAAATTTATTTTTCCAAAGTAGAATATTTATTTCAAATGAAGTTGAAATCGAGACTTGTTTAAATATATATAAACAAGTAATATAAGGCGATGTTTACAAAAAAAGGTGAAAAATTATCATTTGGATAATTTAAACATTTAAATTCAAAAGTGAATTTAAAGTGAGAACTTAGAATCGGTTTAAATAATATATGATTAACTTTATTCTGATATTCGGAATATAAATGAAGTTGAATAAATCCTTAGGATTTATGTTTAAATTCGACTATGTCGGATTTATAAAAATAGATTTTTCCCAAACGAGATATTTAAATTTAGTTTAAATAGAGGCTGAGATAAGACACGAAAATAGATCTATATTTATATAGATAAGTTATAAGAAATAGAATACTCCAAAATAACGTTTGGTTTAAAATAGATTTCGAAATGGAAAACTTGTTTTAACTTTATAAAAACAGGGAAGTTAAATTATAAACGAAGTTATAATTTAGTGAGATAAATTATCGTTAGATAATTTAGAAGTTTAAATTCACGTAGGAATTTGTAAACATGAATTGGGAATTTGTTTTAAAAAGGGAGACGACGATTTATATTCCGGGATTCGGAATATAAAAAGATTTGATTTTTCAATTAGATTTGAAAGGAAAACTTTGTTCAAGATAAATAAATAAGCAAGTTAATTTATAAATGTAGTTATAAATTAAGTATAATAAATTATCGTTAGATAATTTAGCAGTTTAAATTCGAATATAAATTTAAAGGTGGAATAGGAAAATGTATTGAAATAGAACAATAGATTTTTATTCCGGAACTCGGAATATAAAATGAGTTAAGTTAAATCGAAGGATTTATAATTAGAAATAGATTATATCGAACTTTATATATAATTTATAAAGGAATTGGAATATAGTATAAAAGATAGAGTTATAAATGAAAGTATAACTGAGTAGTGAAATAATCGACAAGAAAGAAAAATTAGGAATGTTAAGTTGGATTGAAAACTAGATTTGAATATATATTTATATATATTCGAACAAGATTGAAATATAAATTATAAACGATGTTTAACCATTTATATTTTTACATAATCAAAACGAACTCGCCGCGGCGCGGTAGTTCGAAAATTGGCGTTTCGAACTTCAATTGAGTTTATAGAACTCGATTGAAATCGGAATTCCTTGAAACAAGAATCATTGGGACCGGTTGAATAATTATTTTCTAATAAAAGAGAAAAATCTGGATTTCGTCGTATAGATTTTGAGTTATGTCAAAATCAACTTTTTAGAAAAACAGCGCTATAATCATTATAAAACTATAACGGTTTATTTAAATAAATAAAAAGGTTTTAAGTAAATAAAATTCGAATGTCCATTAGAAAAATCTAGATATGAGTTATAACATGAATATGAACTCAACTAAATGGAATGAAATGATTTTTGAAACAAGAATCATATTTTTATTATTTGCCTGGAATCAACCAATTTGGCAAAAGGGATCGGGAAACGATTGCCAAGATAAATCAAGTGATCTGGTAATGATTGCCAAGTTATTTAAAGTGATCGGCACTTGGCAAATCGGTAGATTTAGCAAGTGATCGGACACGAGAAAATCAAGTGATCTAGCAATGATTTCCAAGTTATTTTAGGTGATCTGGCAAATCGAGTTATGAATCGAATTTGAACTTGGATAAGTAAACTGGACTTGTGAATTCGTATTCGAATTCGAATATGAAACTTAAATTGAAATTTGGAATTTCAATTAGTTAATAAGCAAGTTAAAAGTTATTTGAACATATTATGTTCAAGTATAAAAGTGAAATAGACTAAAGAGTTAATTAACAAAGTTATTAACGAATTGAGTTAAAACGATCGGGTATAGCTGAAATAAATTGGACAGGTATAGATATACAGGAGACAGGTATGGGATAAGGTTAATGAAGGTATATAAATAGAATGCTTGACAAAAAGGTACGTATTTAATTCATATATGAGATTTTATGCACCGTATCGGCTAGCCGCTCGGCTTTTCTTTTTGGATTGGAGAGGGTCTGTGTGCCAAGGTTTGTGTTTTCCGGTAACCCCGTACAAAGGAGGTTATGGCGAATTTTTCTGGGAATTTAAAGAGTTAGAATATTTTTAAGAAGTTTGATAACTAGAAATCTATATATCAATATATATAGAAGTCAATAAGGAAATGAACTTAAAAATAAAATAGTATAATCAAAAAGGAAGTCTAAGAATAAAATCTAGTAAGAATAGAAAGAGAAAGTACGTGTTTAAAAGTGAATAATTAGTGGTATGGTATTGATTATTCGAGGAAGTACTCTTACCTGTTTTGACGTTATGAATGTTATTCAGTCAAGGTCTAAGAGGTAGTTATACCCCAACTTGATTGATTTCGTTATTAACAAATAAATAGTAAGATTTCAGGCTCAAAGATCAATGTTGAATAAGAGTTAGTTGAATATAGTATTTGGGTTGTCGTAACGATGTTTTACACAACATCCGTTTTAACCCAAATAAGTGTAAGCTTGGAAATAGAACAATAAGTATTTCCTAAGCATAGAAATAAACAAGTTCATGAAACAGATAAGTAATTGGAATATTTTCCAATTATAAATAGAAGATATTTTCTAAGTACAGAAAATAAAAGAAGACGATATATGGAAATGTTTTCCCAATTAACGTAAAAGGCCAAGACGATTATCGAAAATATTTGGTTAACAAATATTGATAAGGAAATGGAGAAGAGATTTAATTAATTAAAGAGCCCAGTGATTTGTCTGATATGTTGAATGAACTCTTGTTTTTATTCGATAGTTAAATCATAGACTATCGAAGTTTTGACCATCGTTGTTAATATGGAGAGACCGGTTGGATTATTATCCAAAGAACCACTCCGTATTTCCAGTAGCGTTGCGAATCAGATTATATGAAGATAATCGAAGACGGAGTAGAGTGCAAGGACTTTTTCTATTAATAGAAATTGTGCCTTCGGTTTCGTTCAATCCCAGAATGAACGTAAATGAACGAATGTCTGACAAAGTATTTCCAATGATCGCATGGGTTGGTCTGTATAAATATATATGGTTGCAACGGATTTATTCCCATAGCATAACATCCAGAATATTTGTGTAAACCAATTAATGATTAACGGATCTGATAATGTGGCATTCAAAGTAATTGTGTTATCAAGGAGAGAAGTAATCGTAGCCTCAGGCCTCAACAACCGGGAAATGACAAAAATTGGGCAGGCAGCATGGCTATGTGGTTAGCTCCCATTAGGGTGTATTATCACCTATCTGGAGAATATTCATTTGCTTCTTTAATCTATATCAATGCTGTCCCTTATCGGGAAACGGTTGATGATCCCAACCGTTGGTGATATACATTCGATACACTCAAGCGCAATGAGTGGTCGGTCGTGTGTGGCTGAGTTGCAAGATGTTCTTGTTGAACTTGATGTATTCTCCTCTAGAGATACACTAGCGGCAGGTGGTTCCATACCTTGTCATAGTCGGAATCCAATATCCAATAAGAGCCCGCGGTTTATGATATTATATTATATATGTGGAACATGAGATGCAAGCGTTCCACTAAGATTCTATTTATTTGATTTAGACACTATTATAATATCAAAGAGTTTTGATATAAAGACCTTTTGGATTCTCATAAGGGAAAAACCCGTTTCGTGTTATACGGCGTGGTCTTATGAGATATCGTTTGTTTTTCTCAAACTGTTTTAAACTGTTTACTCATACCAGTCTCATGACTGACTTGGAGTTTATTTTGTTTTGTTCTACCTAAACTCTTGGGTGCCTAAATTTGTACAGGCAGTCAAGTAGTTCAGGATTTTACAGATCTATCTAAAGGAGCATGGAGCAGGAGTCTTCAGTGTTAGTTATATAGAGTTTTGTTTCGCTGTGTTGTAAGTGTTGTACTCTGATAAGTGTATGTTATACAGTTGAAATTTTGTATTTCAAAAGTTATGATCTATTATATTTTATTCCGCTGCGATGTGAGATTCTTTGTTGTTATTTCTGTTCTTCTTCTACCTTTTTCTTCTAAAAAAATGATTCATATTTTCATGATATTTGGGTTGGATGTATGATGTATGTAGTCAACTCTGATATTACGGATTTGTGGTCCATTACAACACCAATAGGTATACATAACCTGAGGAAATCCTAGTGGGGATACAAGGCAGGGGGAGAGCTTGAATCATCTTGTGTGTGGGACCCGTTTCAGTCAGTAACCCATATAACGGTATCAAACGAGGACTCCGCCCTAGGTCGGAGTCGGGAACGCTTACTGGGTTGATTGTAAGAGATCCAAATGTGGAGAATGGTGTGGGCGGCACAAACCGACCGGAGCATGTGCGTGCATGTCCAGGCAGAGGGGGATAAGACGACCGTGACACCAGTAGATATGGTTGTGCACAAGGGTTGCTACTTTAGGAAGTGATTCATCGTACTGTGGGGCCAACACAGGGTATGTACGGAGTAGGGAGCCGATCGATTAAGGTAGTAGTTAGGGTACATCTAGACTCTGGTAAAAAGTTTAGGAGCCTGTTAGGTTGTGCTGTCTGTGGATTGTATGGGGTTAAAACCTCTCACCAGAAGTGCGCCTAAGTCTACCATCTTAGAGTTGTTGGGATCATCTCATTCTGGTTATACTAGTATTAATGCAGAGAATAAAAGTAATCGTTAGAGAAGCGTATACACTCTATCATGTTTACCTTATCATACCTGCCTTTTGTGATGTTATCTTTCTTATCCATTTTATATGCCTGTCATGACACTTTTACTTATTCGTTTACTAAAAGCAACTAGACTCCATAATGTTCCTTGCGCAATTTTAAAGCTGAATTTCGCCATAGCCTTTGACACCGTCGACTGGAGATTCATCATGGATTTGCTTAGAGCAATGGGTTTTCCTGCAAGATGGATGGATTGGATTCATAGCATTTTAACATCAAGTAGATCAAATATTTGTGTAAATGGTGTTGCTGGTAATACTATTGTGTCTAAACGGGGTTTAAGACAAGGGGGCCCACTCTCCCCTCTCCTTTTCGATTTGGCAGCGGATGTCTTCTGTCGGATTCTTCAGGTGGCAAGTGCTAACGATATCATTCAGAGCTTTGGTAGGGATCATATTATCGAGGATATTAATTCGTTGCAATATGTTGATGATACTATTATCTTTAGCAGTCCATAATGCAAATACATTGCCTCTTCAAAAAATTTGCTTTATGCATTTGAAATTTTATCTAGCTTAAAAATTAATTTTATAAGAGTAGTGTTTACACTCTGGGTTATAGTGTTGATGTGAACAGGAGTTATGCTGCGATGCTCAATTGTAAGGAGGATTCATTTCCACTTAATTACCTTCGGTCTTGCATCCGTCCAAAAAGATTGCTTGAGCGAGACTGGCAGCTAGTTATTGACAAAGTTGATCGGAGACTGGCGAGGTGGAAAGGGATCTGTCTATCTATGGCTGGAAGACTTTTGTTGGCAAATTCGGTCCTCTTTGCAATCCCCTTGTATTGGCTATCTTTTTACTCATGTCTCGGATGGGTGATTGAGAAGATTGATGCTTTTCGTCGTAATTTTTTCTGGACCGGCACGTAGGATACACGCAAAGTAAGTTGTCTTATGTCCTGGGATCAGGTATGCAAATCCAAAGATCAGGGAGGATTGGGATTTTTAAATTTGAGAAACATGAATTCGGCTTTACTTTGCAAATGGTTATGGACTATGTTAAGCGATAAGAAAGTTTTCTGGAAAGATTGGATTATCAGCACTTGTTATGGAGGAAGATTTGACTGGAATGTAGATGTTCCACATTGTTCAGTTTTTTGGTGTGGCGTAATGAGTAACATTCATTGGATTAAAATTGGTACGGGCATCGTTGTAAAGAGTGGGCGTAATGCTTCTTTTTGGTATGATCGTTGGCTGCTTCCCATTCCTTTGAGATTCGAGTTTGCTGATCTATTTGATATTGCATGCAATAAGCACTTCACGGTCAATGAAATGTACAACATGGATTCTGTCAACTTCAAATGGAGACTAACTTTCTGTCGATTAGTGCCTGGCAATGCATTGACTCAATTGTGTTGTCTGATTCGAATGCTAGAGGCTATACGGCTTTCTAATGACGGGGATGATGAATTTGTTTGGATGCTTGAGTGGAATAACAAATCTTTTCGAGTTAGCCACCTTTATAAGATGATGAATTTTGCAGGAAGGAGATATGTTGGTTTCGAATGCATGTGGAGTTTTAAAGCAGTGCCTAATAAAGTTAAAATTCATATGTGGACAATCATGCATAATAGGCTTAATAAGGTGACCAGATTACGTCAAAAAGGAGTTTGTGTCGCTGGTGGTTGTGCTTTCTGCAATGAAGATGACGAGAATTACCTATATTTGTTCGTTAGATGTGACTTCACTTTCTATGTTTGGGTGAAGTGTTTAGTTAGCCTAAACATTAGTTTAGATTGGACGGACTTCATCACGGATCAATATTATTTTTGGCACACTGTTTATACTTCTCTCCCTGATACTCCCATGCGAAAACTATTTGGTGCTTTGAATTTTGCTTATGTAGGGAAACTTTGGCATGAAAGAAACTCACGAAAGTTTAAATGTAAAATGAAAATGCCCAATACAGTTATTTACTGCATTCTAAAATTTGTTTCTCTCTGGTCAGGCAATGATGAAGTGAAGTTTTTGGATACTACAGTTGCCAGAATTATGGATCGTGCTCGAGGCAGACGTGTTTGATGTTGCTTCAACCTGCTTGGGTTCAGTATGTTTGGGTACTTAGCTTTTACGTTGTTTTATTATGTAATTATATTACTTTTTGATACACTGTTGACATGCCTGCGTGCATGTGTATTTTTTGGCTGTGTATATTTGTGTAAATACATGTATATTGTACTGGAATCTATGATGTATTAGTCTTTTATGTTTAATGAAGTAAGGTGTGAATCTCGCGATTCACTACCTTCTGCATCAAAAATAAAAGTAACTGGACTCGCCAGACTTTATGTCTGGCCCTTTTTGTTTCCTCTTATTTCTTTCGTCCCCCCCCCCCCCCCCCCCAAGGTTCTCAGGGAGGGAATACTCAAGTTTGATCAGGATTCTGGTGTCATTTTGCTAAAGCTGCTTAGATGTATTGCTCAAGCACCTATCTTTGCTACTATGGCTATGTTTTTATTTGGGGATTATGCTTCTTTTATTTTGTACTCTGATGTTTAAGTGCAAGACAGAAGTTTTTATGATGTACTGGTTTTTATGTAATTCAGACATATGATATTTTGAACCACAATGTTTTATGATTAAAAAGTTAGTTTTTATACCATTTCTATTTTAATATGTCTTGTAATGTTTCTGTTTCTGTTTACCTATAACGCTTCATGAAACTTAATGCATTCTCTTAATGGGTGACATTAACGAGCGTGGGGTGTCACAACGATTAAAGTCAATGATGAAGACGGTGGAAGACCGGGGATCTTCACAATGTTTTGTACTGTTGTTGATGTCTTGATTGGGTTGTACACCCAAGACAAGGTAAAAGTGGTGGTAGTTTAAAACGTACTTGGAAATCGACCGGATACGAGGACCTCTCTCCCGTATTGGACATATGGGACGAGGAATAAGGTGCCTCCGGTTTCGTTCAAACCCAGAACAGACATGAAAATGGATGTGTGTCTGACATTGTACTTCACGCTATGTTCGTTGATCTCTGCTAAATGTATATCTATTTGATGGAGGAGAATTTATTCTCTTGCTTAACATCCTTCTCTGAGACGTACGAGCTTAGGGGTCAAGTATTGGTGGAAATCAATGGTATGGCATAGACTGACTATGTGGCATGCCAAGATGCAATGATCAAGGCTTATATTGAAAAGCAGAGGCTTATGGTTGATGATCAAAACACGGATTTAATTAGCATAGCTTTGTGTACAGTGTTAATTCACGAGCCTCACACCTCGGTATAAGTCTAAAACAGGACAGTGACTGCAGAAGAGCATGCGTTTCTTTCTAGCTAGAAGTGGTGTCATGGTATGGAGCCCAGACATTTTTACTTATATGGTTGATGGATTGCGAGGCGCCTCAGATGTAGAGCCGACTAAAGCTCGAGTGATAGATCCGATAGGACCAGGAAACGTATTGTTCAGGAATAGCTAATCCACAAAAGTAAGATTGGACCGACCCTGAAGATCCAACGACTCACCAGAGTCTGAGTCCTGAGGCATTTTCTAGAGTGTCTCGAAACCAGGAAGGAGCCATCCCTTGCCTTGACTCATGATGGAAATCCAATTTCCAATACACAACTTTTCGGTTTTGGTTGTAAACCTATATGGCGACATAATATATGGTACCTATGTCATCTATGATTGATACATTTATATTTGAAGTTGTGTTTGACACTATGCACTTATAGTATATCAAAATGATTTGTTTTAAAGTGTATCAAGCATATTTAGCTATTATAAGGTAAAACTATATCCGCCGGCTTGCGTTGCATTGTATGATGGGACCTGAGTCTTATAATAGCTTCATTTTTTTTAAAAAGCATCGCGTTGTTTATAAATTGTTTTATTTAGAGTATTCATGGGAGTAAACCCATTCCTTATTATACAACGTGGTCCCATGAATTACCTTATTTTTAAAGTAAAGTTTAATAACTGTTTTAGCTGTTACGCCAGTCCCATGACTGACTCCGAGTTTATTGTTTCTACCTAAACTATGGGTGCTCATGTTTTCCACACGGGCAGTCAGTAGTTTGGTTTTGCAGATTCTTTATTTTCCCAGGATCCTGGATTATAGCTGGAGCTATATTTGGAAAGCTCTGTATCCATGTATTTCTTTCAGTTATGGTAGTTGATGTGTTTCCACTGTGCATTGTATTTATGCATTTTAGTTTCGCTGCTATGTAAATTATTAATATCTGATATTATTTTTCCACTGTGTAATATTTATTCGTACTCTGATATTATTGGACTCTTATGTAATTGCTATAATAACAAGGAAAAGTTATGTTGTTCTGTGTTCTGATGCATCGTGTTCCCACTCAGTCTGCGTTCTTGTTTGGTCTAGGCCCGGCGGAGATTTCGGGTCGTGTCACAAGCACTTCAACCCACCCCATCCACGTACTTCTACCACATCATACCTCTTGCTCCAGTCCACAACTCCATCGTCATGTCCCCACATTTACTTCCAGGACCCAGGAAAACCCACGCCATCATCACGTCGACTGCACCGGTCAGCAATGGAAGGGTTGGGGAAGCTTATGACTTTAGTTTCGTGAATGGAGCAAATACATGCATGAAGCTTTGTTTATGAAGAACTAGAGTTTAATTCTAAATCTTGCGTTAAAGGGGAAAAATGTGCGGAATGGTTGTTAGTTTTATGGAAGAAAAAGAAATGCAGAGTGTATACGTGTATATATAAACATTAGTTCCTTTGCAGCCAAGGTTTAGGTAGTAGGACTGCTGCGTATATTCATTCATAGGTTGGTAGAGGCACGTACAAATTTCTCAAAATATAGGAGGGAAGATAAAAGAAATGGTAGTTGTGCGCGTCCTTCATTTTAGATGTGTCTGCACTAGAAACTTTGAGATGAAAGAAAGGAAAATATAGGGTATAGGTTTGCATCTTATTTATCCTAGGGTAGTTGTGTTCTGTGTACTTCATTTCTTAGGCGTAAAGTAGAATACGTATTAGATTAGCCTGCGTTTCTTCCTACTCCTGGGGTCTGCATTGTCGCATTTTAGTTGGGTACTTCATTGTATTAGGTAGCGTGTCTTCCATAGATAGGTAGCTTAGCTTTTGTACCAATTTCTTAAACATGAAGTAGTGTAGAAAAGATGGATCTGCATATACATTTTTCACTTAGCTTAGGGCTAAGTTTGTATATATTTTTTATATATTTATATTTTAATTTAATACGGTATTGAATTTTTTTGCTGCTACCCATTGTTTATCACTAATCAGTATATTTGTACCATCACATACAAACTTCAAACGCAATGAAAATGGATACACCGCTACGTCTTGACGTTCTGGTCCTAATGAAATTAATTTCATTGAAAACCGACTTTATTTGCAAAAATGGCATTATTATGATTCCAATGTATATATTGGTTCAACTTTAAATTGCAAACACAAATAAAACAACTTCAATTAGCTCCAAACTGGATATCTACTAATAATCAGTTATATGTATTCCAATAAAAATCGTTTTGTCGAAAACAGAGGCTATTTGAAAAATAACTATTTTTAAAGCCTATATAATATAATCAAATCCAAAACAATTCTCTTTTAAATAATAATAAATCATTAATACCGTATATTTCCAAACGAAATCCCATACAGCTACAAAATAAACCAATATAGGTTCTAAACCTAACATTTAAAATTCGCGATTAAACGATATTCAAATTATATAAAATTCCTTTATATTTATGAAAAAAATCGTTATATTTTATACACGATTTCCATAGTGACTATTTGAAAATTTGAATTGGACATAACTCACAATCTATAACATGAAATATCGATTTTTCTCTTTCATTAGAAAAATATAGTCAGATGGATTCAAATGTTTCTTGTTTCATAGAATTCCGACTTATATCGGTCATGTATATTCAATTGAAGCTCAAAATGTAAATTACGAACTATC
Organism: Allium sativum; assembly: GCA_030737875.1. NCBI lineage: Eukaryota > Viridiplantae > Streptophyta > Magnoliopsida > Asparagales > Amaryllidaceae > Allium > Allium sativum. The sequence continues at coordinate 820,760,600 of CM060916.1, forward strand.
ACGACGTTACGAGCTCATTTTATAATTAAATTATACATTCAAATTTTATTATATAAACGAATTATATATTATAAATCCATTTAAAATTCCAAATCAATATTTAAAATAATAAATTAAATTAAATATCTGACTGCCAAAAATACGGGACATTACATCGAGTGTCAATAACAATCCCCATATTTTATTTATTTCTGCATTTCTTACTTCTTCCTTTTTCTCATTCCTTAACCTACCTCCCTTTCTTCCAAATCTTCTTCTTCGGATCTTAATTTTATTCTTTTCAATCCTTACTTTCACTTTGTTTGAAATCTTTTTATTTTTCATCGGAACTTTTTCTTCAAATCTTAATCATTTTCTTTTTCAAATCTTTTTATTTATCTTATCTTTCATACCTTTTTCTTCAAATCTTGATCTTTTTCAGCTCTTTTTTTTAATCAAATCTGGATATTTACAAATAACTCTATCCCTTCCAAACCATCATGTGTGTTTGTGTATGTATATAACAAGGTAAGAAATCAAAATGAAAAAAATAGGGAAGAAGTAGAGGATCTATTAGATAGGGTAAGCTAAAATGTGAGTGTTATAACTCATGATTTATGTTATCATATTAATTAAATCTATTGAATTCATGTTATATATTTATGCTAGTTAATTTATTGAACTGTCATTAAGTGATTGAAAATTTACATTAACTTTTAACACCATCGTTGATCAACACCCGATTGTTGATTAGTTGTTGGCATATTTAATAAAGAAATTCAATTTGAGTCAAAAATTTGTCCTATTGAATTTAGAATAATATAAAATCAAAATTTTGTCATTCTAGTTGAAATTAGATATTTAATTTAAATAGAATTTGTCGACATTCAATATTGAATTAAAATAGATTAAATTTCACAAATTTGAGATTTCATTAATTGAATTTTTATTTGATATTAATTTGAATGTTATTGATAGTCAAAGCCATTGATATATGCTTTTTGTGCCATATATATGTGCCTTGGTTATATAAGAAAATTTATTGATCGCTATGCTGGATGATATTGTGTTGTTTTGATATGAAGATAAATATATTATTTCAAGGATCTGAAATAAAATTATGAACTTAATTCAGAAAATATTTTCTTTGAAAGGACTATTGAGTGGAGATAATTAAGCAATTAAATATTATCATATAATTACTGTGTAATTACTACACCTTTATTCCTGGTTTGAATTTACCCACATAAGAATATATAGTCTTGACTTGAATGTTTGATATTTTTTCATTGTGCTTGGGTCAATCTGAGTTGTTTTAGCTATGAAGACCTTAGTTACTCAAAGATTGTATATATTACTATTTTATTTTCGCTGCATTATTAGTATGTTTTGTTAAACATACAACTCTGATATAACGTAAATTAAAATCAAGGTAACAGTCCCATGAACTGTTTATGTTATTACTATATTTTATTATTTCATTGTGATATTCCATGTATTGTGTAGTTCCTTCTCTTCTTATTTCATGTTCTTATATTGAACTCCATTAATAATTCTTCATTTTGGAATTGTTTGAGTTGGACGTGCATGGTTTATTGTCGACTTGAATTGTCCCTAAAAGACATATTGTTATAGTTGGTATGAGAGCTTTAGTTGAGTGCATACCAAAGCCTGTTCGGGGCACTCAATAGAGATAGGATCAGTAGTACATTAGAATGAGTTGAGAGTATTAAGAGGACGTATTTGTATTTTTATAAGCATATTTTAAGATTTTGAACAATTATTACAATTTAAAAATCTTGAATTGAAATAAAGTATATACAATAAGTTGAATATGTTATAAGCCTGGATTTTTTTAATTAAAAGACTAAATGAATATGTTATTGAAATAATGAACTGAGAAGATAACTACCCTAAAATATTTAATTTGTCAGCATTAATAGTGTACTTAGAGTTAATAATTAAAATGTTAACTAATGAAGATCACAAAATGAAGTGTATTTATGTTAAATTAATAACATGTATTAATAAGATTCTAGTGTTAAATTTTGATTTAATAAGAAATTGTGTGTTTAAGCAAATAAATACAATTGTGAAATAAAGGATGCCATGTAGGCCTTGTTGTAACTTAAGAAGTTATCCTACTAAAAAGTTGAGAATTGAATTCCAAAATTCGAAATTGATTTCTAACATGATACTAGTATTATTTAAAAAACATTTCTTGAATAAAAATGTTTCAAAAAGTTTTTCTTTCAAAATGATTCTGAAAGAAATTGAGGATGGAGAACTCACTTTTACAATTGGAAAATAATTTCGGTGATGACGGTCGCATCACCGGAATTTGTTTCCGAGTTTCGAAGTGGGGAAGACCATTATAGTAGCTTTGTTACTTGTTGTTTGATGAAATGAATTTGATTTAATTCTCTGAAGAATTATTTGATATATATATATACATATATATATATATGAGTTAAATGATTGAAATAAAAATCCAGAGATTAATTCTCGAGTTTTGGTTGAATGATATTATGAACACACAAATCATATGCTTTAAGATAATTTGATTTTACATCTCGAAGAGATGATGGATAGATGATTTCCAATTATTAAATTGAAATTTTGTTTTTCTCGACTATTTTGAATAACCTGACCCTTCCAAATGAGATTTCAAATTTTAAATCTAAGTATGAATTTAAATCAATTAAATATTTGAAAAGTAAAATGAACAATATTTTGTCTTATATAAGTGTGAAATTTGTTTTGAAATGTTTTGGTAACTCAAAATTGGAATGACGATAACATTAACTTGAGAATGATTTTGAACATGAATGCTTAAATACATATGCGAAATATATTCTGAAATGAATATTTGAACAACATTTATAAGAAAATTTTACTTTACGAAAATTGAGAAATCTTATGAATAAACTCTATAAGTAATCAAACTCAAAATTAGTAATTTGATATAAAGGAAATTCATATGAGTTATTTTGAAATGCTCCACATTTGAATTTATATGAAAAACGATCTTTATAAGATGTTTGAAAAATCAAAAACGAATGTTATTCGAACATCCAAACTGTTAAACCCTAAAATTTGATGTAAAAATTAATGATCATATATTCACATAAGTGTGAAACTGAAAAGTTTGGAGTTTATTGATTATTAGAATCTTTTAATGAGATAAAGAGTCGATATCGAAAAAATATTGATTCTTATATTAAAAGTATTTTTTTTCACTTTCGAAATATAAGTGAATTGTCTAAACTACTGACTTTGGAATTTTGAAAGATTTGAATATGAATAACATTCGATTTGAAGAAAATGATTGTTGAAATCATGTATGAATTTGAAATTAAACTGATATTGAAATGAATGAATTGAGAGAACCTTTGATCCAAAAAATATTTTAAATAAAATTACTTGAAATTATATGTAAGTAATTTGTATAAGTATGAAGTTAATTCGAGAACTATTGATTTAAGCAGTTATTGATATAAAATGATGGAACTTATATAAGAATGATATGTTTGAAAATTTGATATGAGAAATCTTATGTAAATGAAATTTTATATAAGTATGGTGAAATGAAATACTTTATATAGTATTATATGTTTTCAAATAGAAGATATGGGAAGTACCTCCATCGGATATCGCGATCCAACTCGATAGGGTTGCGTTGGAGCACCACGCGGAGTGTCCGTCGAAAATCGGGGTCCTTCTATGTAGGAACACATATTGAAATTCCACTCGGTGGGGTCACACAATTGGAATCACGCTCGATGAGGTCACTTTGAATTTATTATACTTATCTGATATTTTTTCATAACGTAATTCGAGGGGCGAAAATGCCTACACTTACAAGCAATTCCGCTAGAATAGCGATATAACCGTTGCGTAACTGCGAACTATGAACCGTGATGGAACTCAAGGTTGGTGATGCCCACCGTTACAAGTGATTTTGATGGGATTATGGTGTAACCATTGCATAACTGTGATCCATGGAGGGAGTGTGCTTTCCATTTCTGTTTTTAATATTTTTTTTAAAGTATTTTCACTGGGAGTTAAACAACTATATCAAGTATTTTGAGATTTTTAGTCATACACCCAATTAACATATGCCTAAATTCTGTAAAAATAAACTTGTTAAGACTTTGAGTTATAAAAGTATTTTGACTTTAAATAACGAATCAATAACATGAAATTTAAATACTATATAGCTTCGACATAATAAACTAAGATAGAAGTCTTAAATGTTTTACAAGTTTATAGCTTTGAAATATATTGAAATACTAATTTTCATCCCCAAACAAAAGTGAACCAATGGAATAAGTACATAGTTGAACGTAAATCATTCTTTTCACATGATAGTTTTGATTCATTTTCGAATATATGATTTTAGTTCCAATCAGAATTTGTTCGCACGGTTATTAATGACGAATGCTGATGTGGTTTTTTTGATACGAATCTGAAGGCTTTATCATAGATTATTGCTATGCAAGGAGAATGGAAGTTTCTAGACAAGAAATCAAATCTGTGTCCACACTGAAGTGGTTGGGTTACCAATATTAGTTGGAAGAATTTTTTTGCATTCGAACAAGCAGTCCAACTTGATATGCGCATGAGTGTTATATCGTTTAAATGCTAATTCTTTACTTCGCCATTTTTCGAGGATGAAAAGTCATGAGTGAGGGAAATTGTAATGATTCGAGAATTTCAACCATTCAAATATTGAATTAAATTAACTTTTTGAAGAAAAATTGGTGCTAAATAAATTTTTAAGATGTTATTAATGAATAATCTCAAATTTAAGTTCCAAATAAAAATAAATTTATAATTGGATAAAATGTAAATTATACAAATTTTTAATTATCGATTCTCGTAACGAATATTTGGAATAACAATAATTACCCTATTTTAAAATTTTAAAATAAAAATAAAGCAATAATTAAGGATAATATAAAGAATGTTTTCGGTACGAATACAAGTATAATTATATGAAAAGAAACCGTAACGATTTAAATAATGTACAATTTTAAATAATGTAGTTAACGATAAATTTAACATTAAAAATAACAATCAAATATAATTACGAAATTTTATACTTGGATACATCTAAGTAAATGTTATGGAGGAAATAATTTAATAGTAAATTATGCAAGTTTCATCCATACACGGGATTTTAGTTAAAATCTATATATTTGTTACAAATAAAATGTTTTCGAAATTCAAATATTTCTTTTGTTTAAAATACCATAACATTTTCTGATGTAGACGTCATAATTCGTTTCGCAAAATTTGAACATCTAGCCCCGTATATTCGATTTTAACTCTAAAAATGAGCAAAATCTATCAACGTATATGTTTGAGTTAGTATAATTAGAATACAACCGTTTTATTATATTTCAAGTAATCGGAATTTGTTTTAAAATTTGTTGATAAATTTAATTGCTATTAAATTAATTAGATTCCTTCAGTTTAAAAAGAACTGGACATAATTGTAATAAATAGTTTAAAAAACATATGGATATGTTCAACACGAAAAGAAACATTGAGAACGAAATTATTGGGACATTAATCGGTCGTCTCGTTTATTTGATTTATATTTTCATATTGAATCTCATTTACATTTCTTTTGTTTTCCCTATCTTCCTTTTAAAACCAGAGATAAGCAATATTCGGATCAAACCAAATTAACTGACCAACCGATTCATTTCAGTCGGTTCGGTTTTAAAACTAAATTGATTTGAATTCAGTTTGTAAAATAAATAAAAAATTGGTTATCAGTTTAACAGATTAAAATTTTACGGTATTGTAGTACTTTTAAATAAATGTTTAGTGATATAACACAAAGGCATTTATTGCAAATAGATCAATTTTTATTATAACATAATTTTATTATATAAAATTTCTCCATACATGAATTTATGTTTTACTTTGAGGGAATTCATCACTTGAATAATAATACATCCTTCAAGTTCGATTAAATCGGTTACCGATCGAATTAATCGAAAATAATTTGGTTCAGTTCGTTTTGGTTTGGAAAATTTTCGGTTCCAATTCGATTTAAGTTTTTTACCTCAAAACCAACCGAACTCTCACCCATATTTAAATTTTGTCTCTTCAATTACTTTCCCATTAATAATGTGCGGTCCTTTTTTTGTTTCTGCTTCGGCTTTTATCTACATTTTATTTTGGGAGTTGTTATTAACACTCCAAATATTGTTAAGGGAAGTCAATTTTTTTTTAAATAAATTTTATTAAGGGGAGTACCAATGGAGAGAGCACCCCCTTAACAAATAAACTTTATTTTACCAAATTAACCTTCTTTACAATAATTTCTTTTTTATTTGTTAATAAAAAAAAATTATATGGTATATTAGTCCACTACATCAGATTTTTATATCAAATTATTAACAATTTCATTTGTCATATTAGATGAAAAAAATATCATTGATAGGAAATCGATATACATATATTGAACAATTATTTTTTTAAATACGGTATTACATTCTTTGTTCATACTATTATTTCTCCTCAAACAGTCGCTTTTTTTGTTTTCAAATAATTTAGGGATTTGGTTTCTTGCATTGAAATTGATTTGGATTTGTGATAATAATTGATGTCAATACCAGACGTTATTAGAGGGTAAAAAGGAACGTAAAAAATTAAATATGTGACACCCCTTAACATTATTTTTATGATTGAGTTTTTTTAAAATTTGACCTTCTCTTAACAATATTTGGAGTGTCAATAACAATGCCCCCTTTTTTTTCCTATCTTTTCCTATTTTCCCTTCTTCCTCTCTTTCTTATTTTTCCTCCTCGCTATTTTTCCTTTTTCTTCTTTCATTTTTCCTTTTCTTTTATTTTCTTTCTTTGTAGTCATTTTAAACGCGAGATTCGTTGTTATATTCTTTACTACATCTATGCCCGTCTGATTTCTTTCCCGTTTTGTTTGATCTAAATCTATCGCCTTTTCTCTTTCTCTTTTTCTCCTCGGTTTGTTCCTTCATTCTTCTTCAATTCTCTTCTCAAAAAAAGCCAACTTCATATCCAATTATTTCATTTCTTTCCATTAAATTGATTATGTTTTAAAATTTAGTATGGAAATTGATTGTAGTTAAATGTATTGAAATTTTCCATACAAAAGGAAAGAAGGCGTTAAATGTAACTAACAAGGGTAAATTTTATTTATGGTGTGTTAACGGAATATTAATCGGACCATAAATTCAAAATTTAACTAAGTAAGTTTCAAATCTATTAATGTTATCCCTGGGTCCTCATTAGTTCCATGTGGTTCACCCCTGAATTATATTGCTTAATTTCTTTTTCTTTTTTTCTTCTATTCCCTTTTCATAATTTGTTCATTTCCTTAAACAACCCTTTTTTCTAAGTATTCTTCTTTTCAAATATTTCTTTCACTTCCTTTCAAATGTTATTATTTTCCTCAAATCTTTTTCTTTAAATCTTAATTTTTTTTCTCTTTAAAATCTTTTTCTTCTTTCTTTTTCCCTTTCTATCTTTCAATCTTTTTCTTCAAAGCTTAATTTTTTTTTAATTTTTTCTTTTTTTGTAAACTCTAGATATTTATAATTTACTCTATTCCTTCTAAAACTATATATATATATATATATATATTAGTAAAACAAGGTAAGAAATCAAAGTGAACAAAATAAGGAAGAAGTAGAGGATTCGTACCTAATTAGAAAGGGAAAGCTAAAAGGTGAATGTTATAACTCACGATTTATGTTTTTATGTAAAATTAATCTACTGAGTTCACATTATACATTTATGCTAATTAATTTATGGAACTGTCATTAAGTGATTTAAATTTTACATTGACTTTTGTCAACGTCGTTAATCAACACTCTATATTGAAATTAAACGTAGTGGATGCTTGTTGATTGGTTGTTAACCATTTTAGTAATGAAATTAAGCTTGAACCGGAAATTTATCATACTGGATTTAGAATGAATTGAAATGATAATTTTTTTTATTTTAATTGAAAATAGAATTTTGTCATTTTAATTGAAATTAGAATTTTAATTTGAACTGAATTTACCGACATTCAACATTGAATCGGAATAAATTAAATTTCATGAATTTGAGATGTCATTGATTACATTTTTGTCTAATTTTAAATTAATATTGTTGCCAATTTTAAATTAATATTGTTGATAATAATCCCGTTGATATATGGTTTTGGGGGTTGTTACTGACACTCCAAATATTGTTAAGGGGGGGAGTCAATTTAAAAAGAAAAAAGATTTTGTTAAGGAGAGCATCAATGTAGAGAGCACCCCCCTTAACAAATAAAGTTTATTTTACCAAATTTGCCTTCTTTATAATAATTCTTTTTTAAGTGGTTAATTAAAAAAAATACGGTATATTAGTCGAACTGCATTAGATTTTTATATCAAATTATCAATAATCTCATTTGTCGATCGCTTTTTTTAAATAATTTCATTTCTCATTTGTCGATCACTTTTTTTAAATAATTTCATTTCTCAGATGTTAAATTATCAATAATCTCATTTGTTTCACGTTCTTCGTTTGCACCATTATTTCTACCCAAATGATCACTTTTTTTTTGTTCGCAATAATTTAGAGATTTTTTTTTTTTTTTTGCATTTAAAATTAATAGGGATTTGGGATGGTAACTGATGTTATTAATAGGGTAAAAAGGGAATGTAAAAAATTAAGTATGTAACTCCCCCCAACGTTCTTTTTATGATTGGAGTGTTTTCAAAATTTGACCTCCCCTTAACAAAATTTGGATTGTCAATAACAATGCCCATGGTTTGTTGTCATATTTCGACATGTACATTGATTATGTGCGAGAATTTATTGTTTGTTATGATGGATGATATTTTATTGTTTTGATATGAAAATGAATATATTTTATCAAGGATCTGAAATAAACTATGGATTTAATTCAAAAAATCTTTTCCTTGAAAGAACTATTAGTTGGAAATAATTAAGTAATTAAATACTATCATATAAATGACCTTGTAATCATTGAACCTTTCATGATTTGAAATTAATCACATAAGAATATATAGTCCTGTGTTTTGTTTTGTTTTGGATCCGACAAAAATGGTTTCGTCGAAAACGAAGATCTATACTGGCCATTTATACGGGCTATAAATTATATTAAATTTCATAGCGACTATTCTGAATATTCAATTGGCCATAACTTTTTATTCCCGCTATGAAATTTCGATTTTTCGAATTCGTTGGAAAGATATTTTTAAACAGATTTAGATATTTTTGGTTTCACTAAAATCCGTTTTATTTTGAATCTTGTACATTCAGTCAAAGTTCAGATTCAAATTTTCAAACTACCATGCTATTTCTAATTCCTTTTAAAATTAAAATAAATATATTCGTTCTAACTTCTATTTAAATAAATTATAAATCGTTATTATTTAAAACAAATTATTTTAACTATTCAAAATTCATTGAAATAGTCAAAATAAAATTTTAAATTGGTTCTGATTTTCTGGATTGTTACAGGTTGGCCCGTGCCCAGAGCCAGGGCAATGTGGACTGGGTAGGGTTATTGACTACAGACCAGGGCAGTGTGGCCATAACAATAGTTGTACGAAGTCTAGGGCGACGTGGACCCGTCATGGCCTCAATGGATTTGGTAATCAAAGCGGTGAATATCGTATGCTTTACGCATTGAGTGATTGATGTGAGGATGATTGCTATGTTTGATGTTTACTATCACCATGACACACACACTTCCAATTTACACTCTATGTTAGTGTTACCTTAGAGTATTGTATATCTTGTTGTGCTGACTCTTTGGTTGCAGGTCCATGTCAGGTATGATTATTTATATCTGTTATTGCTTTATTTTATTAGGTTCGGTACAGCCTGAATTGTTTAAGTTATGAAGACGCTATTTACTTGAAGATGAAGATAAAATTTGAAGATCATATATATTACTATTTTATTTTCGCTATCGATATGTTATGTTAATTGTATGACTCTGATATAATATAAACTGAAATCAAGTGTAACATTTCCATGAACTGTTTATGTTATTATCATATTTTATCGTTCCGCTGTGAGATTTTATGTATTGGTCTAATTCCTTTTTTTCCTAATTTATGTTTTTATATTAAACCCCATTAACAGTTCATCATTTTAGAATGATTTGAGTTGTACATCCGTGGTTTATTATAGACTTGAACATTTCCAATAAAAACAAGCTATTACAATGAAACTTGACGTTCTTCAAATTATTATTTTTTAATTAAAATTTGTTATTCTTCCTAATTGTCTCTGTTTATTAGTATAAAATCATTTAAATATATTAGTTTAACATCAATACCAATTTTTAGAGGCAATAATAATAAATATTTTAATTTTATTTTAAAAGGAATATAAGCCGAGTAACACGAACTATATAACTACTACATTAATAATAATTTTAATTTATAGCTTACTAGACTTTTATTGTACGTTGTATAACTAGGCTGATACATTTCCTCCAGCCGACTATCTGGACAGTATCCGCGTACACTTTCACTTTTCCTTTTTAGCCCTTTTCCTTTTCTTTATTTAAAAATCAATAATTTACTATTTTCTCCGTTCTCGGTCTTTCCTCGATTTAATCTCCCTATAAATTCCTTTTCAAACCTCTCCATTTCAAAACTTTCTCAAAGGTACAACGCCCCGTGTCATCTGGTAGATAAAGGATTCGCCTGATTCGTTTAATATAGTCGCAAAGATCCACTTTTGGTTGAGCGGTATTGCTACTTCAATGATTTGTCGACTTCGTCTGCTTGAAAGTTTCAGTCTCCTGATATCCAGGTGAAAATTTTAATGCCGAACCTAATTTGGTTGATATTTAGTAGAATTTAAATTTAGAATTTATTGCAAGTTCCTGTTGAATATTGTACGGTTGTAAGAGGTTAAGTTTCTACATTGTCGGCTTTGATTTGGGTAGAATTTATTGATTTTCGTTATTTAGCATGGTTTCAGTTTAATTTTATGAAAAGGAAAACAAAATCGTAGCTTTGTAAATTCATCGGAGCGTTTTCTGTATAGTTTTAGTTCTCCGAAAAGACCCGATCCTAATTGATTTTCTGCTATTTGCTCTTTCGCTATTTAATCGAGAACTAGTCTGTTCACCTTGATTTCTATTTTATTTTTTATTTTTATATTGTAGTCCCGTAGTAACGGTGGGTTTGAGGTTTACTGCCCTTTTTTTTTCCTTTTGCTTTATCCTTCTTTTGCTTTAATTAACTTTTCTTCTCAAGCAAGCCATAGATTTTTCATAATATATACAGTGAATAATTTTTAGTTGGATTTTTGCAAATGTTAGGGTATAAAAGAAAATATTTTTTTCCAAAGATATCCTGCTTTAAATTGTTTATAACTAGGTATGTTGCTTGAGGAAAACCATATGGAAAATTGCTTGCATTCTGAAGAAAAAATAAGCAAAGAGAATAAAAGGCACATTATGCATTCATCTGAGCCTTTAAGTACTAAAGACTTATCTCTGGATGGTTACTCTTCTCAAAATGGTGAAGTGGATAAAGGAATAGATACCTATAACATTGAAGAAGCTGAATCTTCGTTGCGTGAGGGAGGCTGCTTAAATAATGAGGTTTGTATGTGCTTTTCATTTGTGATCTTAAATTTCTCTTTTGATAGTTATGAATGAAAATTAGTGCTGTGAACTAATGTTCAGTGTGCGTCAATGCATTTGATTCATTTTGATTTCATTGGCTCCAGTTACAGCATTGTTTTGAAAATGTGTGACATTCGCAGGAAGCACGAGCATTGCTTGGAAGGTTAGAATATCAAAGAGGGAATGTAGATGCTGCACTTCGTGTATTTGATGGAATAGACATTCGTGCAATCATGCCTAAAATTAAAATTTCTATTTCGAAAAAAGCGAAAAGTCGTAAACTACGTTCACATTGGGATGCTCCACCAATGTCGATACATGCTGTTAGTTTACTTTTTGAAGCTATATATCTTAAAGCATGTGCACTCCATGACCTTGGGAAATATAAAGGTATGTTCTGTAATTAAATTATGGTGATGAATATCCTTTTTATCAATCAATTTTTGTTCCCTTCACTAAAAATATGATACTCATATGTGGGTGTTTAGAAACTTGTGCCAGTCATTTAAATGGTAATCGACAACTGTCATACTGAACATATATGGGGTTATGTGCAGCACAATGTGTCATATGAGAATCCCCCCCCCCCCCCCCCCCCCCAAACACACACAAAAAAAAAAGGAGAAAGAAGAGAAAATTAATGTATACATTATATATCTCAAGGTGCCCTTGCTCCCATGAACTGCTAGATGCCAAAACAAAACATATGATACTGCCTTATAAGTTATAACTAGGTCATTCAAGAAGTTGACTTATTATTCGTCTTGCTTAATGGCAGTATTAATTATTATTTTAATGTTGGCAAGTGGGTTATATAGTTGTCAGACTGATGAATCTTGAATTTCCCTCATCTTTGTATTTTGTAGAAGCAGCTCAATCATTGAGCATTATTCTAGACACATTAGAAGCTGCATTGCCAGAAGGCCTTCCAGATGACTTTGGTAGTGATTCAAAATTGCAAGAAACAGTAGATAGATCTGTTCGGTTACTTCCAGAGCTATGGAAAATAGCAGGATTTTCTCATGATGCAGTTCTATCATACCGCCGTGCTCTTCTTAAAAATTGGAATCTGGACAATGAAACTATTGCAAAAATACAGAAAGATTTTGCAGTCTTCCTTCTTTATAGTGGCTATGATGCAAGCCCGCCGAGTCCAAATCTTAGGTCTCATATCAACGGTTCATTTACTCCTAAAAATAACATAGAGGAGGCCACCCTGTTGCTAATGATTCTACTGAGAAAATACACTCTCAAGAGAGTTAAGTGGGACCAATCCATCATCGATCACCTATCATTTGCATTATCCGTATCTGGACAGTTCAATGCTTTAGCCAAGCAATTTGAAGAGTTACTTCCTGGTCTTGTAGAACGTAAAGAGCGCTACTATAATCTTGCATTATGTTATTTAGGTGCTGGTGATGACTTAACTGCTTTAAATTTATTGAAGAAGATATTAAGTTCAAGTGAGAATCCTAATTGTGTTGAAGCTCTATTACTAGCTGCTAAGGTTTGTAGTGAGAAGAGTGATCATGCTAAAGATGGTGTCGCCTTTTCACGTAGGGCCCTAGCTAATATACACAATGGTTGTAAGCAAGTTGGAGGTATCGCTAATTGTTTGTTAGGCATCTCTCTTTCTTCACAGGGAAATTTTTTGACTTCTGATATAGAAAAGGATAGGAATCAGAAAGAAGCACTAGAAGCTCTTGAAACGGCAAATAAGATATCACAAGGTAAGGACTGTCAGATTTTATACAGTCTTAGTATAGAATATGCAGAGCAAAGGAAGTTGGATGCAGCACTTCGATACGCGAAGCAGCTTCTGAAAATGGAAGGCCAATCAAATATTAAAGGATGGGTTTTATTGGCTAGAATTTTATCTGCTCTGAAGAGATACATTGATGCTGAAACTATTGTCAATGCTTCCTTGGATCAGACTGGAAAGCTGAATCAATGTGGCTTACTAAGAACCAAGGCTAAAATTCAAATTGCTCAGGGAAAATGGAAAAATGCAGTTGAGACATATACTGATCTTATTGCTACTGTCCAATTGAAATCAAAGAGCTCCAGTGTTGGAATCAAGTCCTTAAAGGTTAGATATATAACAAGATATGACTTACTGATTTTATATTATTTTTGTTTAGAAAAAAAATCTACAGTTAAAATTCAAAATCTTGAAAATTCATACTGGATAAATATCCTGAATTCAGGTGAGATGTGACAGACTTATTGCCACTGGCAAATAGGTGTGAATCAAGGAGCTTGTGAACTATGGATTGTTTATATGTGGGGTTTTATCTGATTTCATCCTTAATTAGCCATTATGCTATTAGTGATATTAACCTTATGAGAATATACATGTTAAGACAGTGATAGACTATCGAAATATTTCCAGACATCTGAATTTTGGTGTTGGTTATCGGATGTCTTGTAATTCTGTGTTTTAACTCTCCAGTCGATTACATAGATCAACATTTCTATTAGTTTATATGGTACCGTAACTTAAAGATAAGTCCTTTTGTTTATGTAAATTTATTCAATTCTTTATCTGTTTCGTCTGCAGGGAGGAAGAGAGGATAGAAGAATTGAAATTGAAGCGTGGTATGATCTTGCCAATGTTTACATAACAATGATGCAGTGGAAGGACGTTGATGGTTGTATTTCAAAAATGAAGTCTATCAACCCATATTCGGCATTAGTAATGCATGCTACAGGTGACTTTCTTTTCTATTGTATATTACAAATTATCATGACAGCCCAAAATTAGAACTTCACATGCATGAGCATTGAACCAACCCTCCTTTTTGAGCAAACTGAATATATACCACATACACAAAGCAAGCCCACGAGATTGGTTGCTCGAGTTCACTCTGATTTTTTTTCCCCTCCCTTTCAAATGAAAACTCATCATGGTAACATGCGTTTTCCTTTTTCATGTATAATAAATTTAGCTTAATTTCATATATCTGGGCGTATGAAAAGTTCTTGAGATAAATACAGTCCATGATCCAAAACTAACGCTTTCAGTATCTATTAGTTCTGCTTGATATCGTTGAACATGAAGAAATATGTTTTAGTATCTTATGTGGTTGCATCGATGTATTATTCAAAAGAATTTCATATGAAAAATAAAATTGGCAAATAATTTTACCAGTTCTTTTTAAAGCTTGGGATGCAATTATCAATATGTGGATCGAGATCGTGAAAGAGTTGAAATGTGAAACTCCACCGCTTATCATGTTAATTATGGATGCAATGAGTGGAACAGTGTGAAGACTTGAAGAAGTATCGCCTAGGCAATAAAAATGGAAGGTATCAAACAATAGAGAAGGAAGAGAAATCAAATGACAACTCTAACTAAAATTTCTGGGGGATAAGGATAGGGCTGTCAACGGGTACACGAAAAATCCGATATCCGTCTGCATCCGTATCCGAAAATACGAAATATATCTGTTATCCGAGATGCCGATACGGATATCCGATATCCGAAAATCATTCTGGATACGGATATGGTTATAGTGGTATCCATATCCGAAAAATATCCATCCGATTTTCTGATATGTGTATGCATGTATATATTATATAATTTTTAATTTATATTTATGATTAAATTAATATATAAATTTCCAAAATAGCTAACCCAAACTCAACTATTGAATTATAAATGAATGCTGTATTTTGTATTATGCAACATTTTAAATCATGTACTCATTTTATTTTGTGGTATGGTTATAATTAAAACATAATTGTGTATGTGCTTCTATGATTTATGTTTTGTTTTATTTTATTCTTAGGGTTGTGTATTTCATATTTAGAACACTTTATCTCTTAAAATATTTGTTTGTAAGAAATTTATTTGATTGATGTCCTACTTGTAATTTTTAAATAGATGTATTCACATTTTCAAAAAAAAAAAAAAATTTATGAGCCAAATTTGCATATGAGTGATGCATTTGTAAATTTTTATTGTTTTATTTTCGGATATTTTTTCGGATATTTTCGGATAACCACATCCAATGTACAGTTTTAAGTTTCGGATATGGATATTTCAGATATTTTCGGATATCCGTATTCGCTAAGGTGGATACGGATATTTTCGGATATCCGAAAATATCCGCGGATACGGATACGGATATTTTTAACTGATATCCGCGGATATCATATACGGATTTGGGTACGGATTTTCATTTTCGGATACGAATTCGGATACAGCACTATTCGTATCCGACTGCATCCGTTTACAGCCTTAGATAAGGATTGAACAAGCATTAAGTTTGGACATCTTTGGGTCCCAAGGACATTTAACACTTGCAAACATTGTAAACATCTTCACGTGCAAATAGGAATTCCGTTTTCTTATTCAAGTCCCTGACGAGGATCGAAGTCACACATGCTTTTGGACTTCATATCCAAACAGACATTGAACGCTTGCATATTCACATCCCAAAACCTTGTTCATCGCCGATATTTGTGGTTGAACGATTAACTAGATGTTATAATTATACCATTAATACTTGTTTAATATGAATTGGTTGGCAGTTCAAAATCGTATACCATGGTTTCGTGTTGCTTAATCGTCTAATTCTTGGACGGTTGCCAGCTCTTGGCGTCCCCTTAGGCGCTTGCCTGCTTACCCTTGGAACCGACTTTGTACGCACATATTGTTAACCATACCATGCTGTACATTTGAGAGGTTTTGTGTAAAATAACGAACTTGTTTGCTGCTGGAAATCACAGAGTGAAAGCAGAACAAGTTAGTAACAACATGAGGATGGTTTATATAGTATTCACCTATGGAGGCGTGAATTTTCTTTTAAAAAAACTTATAAATTAAGATGTCAATAGATGAAAAAAATCCCAAATGAGTGGTGAAGCGCATGACAGTACCA
The DNA here is from genome assembly GCA_030737875.1 of Allium sativum. NCBI lineage: Eukaryota > Viridiplantae > Streptophyta > Magnoliopsida > Asparagales > Amaryllidaceae > Allium > Allium sativum. The sequence continues at coordinate 820,777,114 of CM060916.1, forward strand.
CTGTATAATAATAATGGAGATATGCATAATTGTGGCAATTGCGGTGATGGCAGAGGAATCAAATTAACGAGTCTTGCAATGAAGGATGCAAAAGACTGATAAAACAAAGATTAAGAAAAGAAGCATCGGAGTGGGTAAACCAATTGGGTTTTGTGTGGGTAGGTTAACAACGGAGGCTATACATTTAATGATATGATTAATAGAAAAACTTAGGAGCAAACAGAGATAATTTGTTTATCATACTCGTAGATTTTGAACTATATGATAGAGTACAATGGGGAATAAGATGGACGTTAAAAAAACAAATATCGAAACGCATAATAGAACTTATTCAATGTATGTATGTAAACAAGGAGATGATAGTGTAATTGACATGTAGAGAGACTAGTAAGTTTCCTGACAAAAGTACAGCTACACCAAAGTTGGTTCTAACTCCTTGTTTGCATTAACCTTGGATGAATTACCGAATCTAAATAATAAGCGGATAGAAAAATATTAGGAAATGACATAACAAAGATTAATGAATGAACATCGATATCAAACAATCAAATTGATTTTATGTGGATAAGTTGATGATGGAAGCTATAGCTTAAAAATATGATTAATAAACAACTTAGGAGTAAACAAAGAGATCTACATGTGATATTCTTTTATATATATATATATATATATATATATATGAGGCAGGTTCAATGGCACCCCAAATAGTGAGCACCCCTTTAGCCTCCTACTTTTCCACCACTCATTTCCCACTAACTCCCCTTCTCTTTCCTTCCACTAACTCTCTTTCTTCCCACTCGCTTTTTTTAATATAAATGAGAGGTGGAAAACAGGGGTGCTATTGGAGTGCTCAATTTTTGGGGTTCTCTTGAATGCTTGTCTATATATAGGGGCAGGTTCGAGAGCAACCCAAAAGCCCCTCAACCACAACCAATTATTTCACACTCTCTCTCCTTCCGCTCATTCTCTCACTTCCCACTTACATTCTTTAATATAAATGAGTGGTTGTGATTCCGGTGTAAATGGGGGGCTGAAATTCAAGGGGGCTCTCTGATCCTATCTTATATATATATATATATATGTGTGTGTGTGTGTGTGTGTGTGTGTGTGTGTGTGTGTGTGTGTGTGTGTTGTGTGTGTATGTGCATAATGAAGTATGAAGAGAACTAATTTGGTGACCTTTACGTTAAAAAAAAATTAACATACATAATAAAACTAATTCAGGGTATGTATGAAAACTCTGAAATGAAAGTACGATGTCCATCAGCATGTCAAGAGACTAGCGAGTTTATGGTGAATATGCTTGCACCCAAATTGGGTTTTGACAAATATGTATTAACATTAACCTTGGATGAATTATTATTTAAAAAAGAAAAGGAAAAACCGCACACACAAATCAGAAGTTGAACAAGAAAAGAAAAAATATATCTCAACCAAGGTACTTTATGGTGCATGAAGTTTCCATATGATATCATGCTAGCAGACGCCTTTAAAAAAGGTAGAACAAATATTGGAAATATGATCTTGGAAGCACTGTTATTACGGCGCTCGAGTAGTCGGCGACTAGTCGATTAGTCGACATTGGAGCATCGACTGGAAGAGTCAACTTGCCATTAGTCGAGCTCGAACCATAAATCACGAAATCGAAGCCCTAAATCACAAAGTCGAAGTCGAAATCATGAAGTCGAAGCCTTAAATCATGAAGTCGACCCCAAATCACGAAATTGAAGTCGAGTATGAGTCAAACCATGACGGCAACAATTGAAAAAAACTGCAATATAAAGACTGCAATTATCTATATTTATAACACGAAGTGGTAGACTTGCAATTATCCATTATTAACAAACATAATACAGTGCAAGTCGAATACGAAGTGGTATATAAATGTTTTATAAACTGCAATTATCTATTAATACACGCAAAGATGCATATATTTATTTATTTATATACTGCAATTATGTATTAATATATACATATTTATTTATATGTATTAATATAAAGACTGCAATCTCTTGGAGTTGCACCTATTGAAGAGAAGTTAGTCCAATACCGCTTGAGATGGTTTGGACATATCCAACGTAGACCATACGATGCACCTGTACGCATTGGAATTCTAGGCCGCGCTGAAGGCCCAAAGAGAGGTAGATGTCGACCTAAAACGACATGGGAGGAGATAATAAAGAGAGATTTAAGTAACTGGAGTTTATCGGAAGAGCTGGTAGTTGATAGAAGTGCATGGAAACTGGCAATCCATGTACCAAAACCTTAGGGGGTTTTTTTAGACTTTATTTCACGTTTACTGAACCTTTTTACTTTTTATTACTATTTTAGATTTTATTTCACTTTTATTGAACCTTTTTACTTATTATTATTATTATTTAAAAAAAATCCTTTATCGGACGACTTTTTTATTTGTTTGGTTATTTTAAACCCTTATATTATTATTATTATCATTATTAATTTTATTTTAATTTTGGGTTCCATATCTAGTCAACCCCAACTTGTTTGGGATATATGGCTTTGTTGTTGTTGTTGTATATTTATTTAATCGGCTAGTCTATGACTAGTCCGACTAGTCGACTAGTTGGACCTCTATCGACTCGACTTGCCGCCGTAATAACCTTGCTTGGCAGTTATGAACATTACAGCAGAATCAAAATGATTGAAACTTAGTAGGGCTAAAACAGATTGTATATCATACAACTTTGGTTAAGGAAGTTAGGATAATAATATTATTATAGATTTATTAAAGCAAATGATTAAAAAAAATACGTTTGAATACATTAAAAAATTTGCAACTGTGCATAGAGAAAGCAATGAAAATGGATGTTTAGGTTTAGCAACAGACAGGTTCGAGCTCTGCCTTGCACGCATTCTCACAAAAAAACAGTACTTGAGAATTGTAGGTGTCATGGATTGAAGTAGACAAACACAACTTAGTTCCCCTAGGGAATTTATAAATCCCTCGGGTTCTCGCATTCAACAAATAAAATAAAAAAAGAATTGAGAAAAGAAAACCTAATTGGCACGAGAAAAATATATAAAATTATTTAAAATAAATAAATTTAATAAAGATACAATTGAAAACAGAAAGTTGTGTTTTTTCCATTAACTGATTCCACTGTACAGTTATGAATATCAGAATATACAGAGTCATCATTCTGATCTGTCTTATGTAACATCTGGGCATAACTTCTACCACCATGCCCAAAAACGCACATGCATATCATTCACCTATGCTTGAAACCAGTGTTTTCGATGATTTTTCAAAGTTTGGGTTTCTAATTTGTATTTTTTTTTTCCAACTCCAGGAAACTTATACGAAGCAAAAGGCCTACAGAAAGAAGCACTAGCTGCTTATTACAAAGCTCTTGATCTTGAGCAAAGTCATGTACCAAGCTTGATCTCTGCAGCTACAGTACTCGGACAAACTGGCGCTCACCTGCACGTGGTTAGAAGTTTTCTTACAGATGCATTGCGGATAGACAGAAGTAACCATGTTGCATGGTACAAGCTTGGCCAGCTTTACAGTTCTGACCCCAAATCTCGTTTTGAGGCTGCTGAATGTTTTCAGGCTGCTGCGCTTCTTGAAGAATCCTCTCCTGTTGAGCCTTTCAGATGATATATTTGTACCAGTGGAGCTTTTTTTTTTTTTTACCCCATATAAATCAGATGATATAGTTCTTTATAATGCTATAAATGAGTTGCTATTTACCTGTATATTTTACACATTATCATTGTATACGAATTTTATAAATGCTCCCAAGATGACCCATAATTTATTAAAGAATTTTTTTTATAAAGAAAAACAGGTTCTTGTGTGCTTGCTTACATTATTTCTGTTATAACTTGATCTTGTTGATTGAGTGTAGCATTTTCAGATAAAAGTTCATAAAATTATTAGGTTGTACTTCAACATTTGGTGAAACTCGAGTTCTAGGATTGGAATAGGTTAGAGTGATTGAAGTTGGTTTGAATGTATGGTTTTATTTTATTATTTAAAGTCATTATTAGTTCATGAATTATTTAAATAACTAATACGAGTGGGTGAAAATTTTAGAACTAAAGATTTTTAAGCAGAAGTCTGAATACCTTGAATGAATAATTAGTATCCAGTGGGTGATCTTTTTAAATGCAGCAGCAAATGTATTCTTACTAGCAACAAGTCAGTGTCAAAGCTTCAGTTAACTGGTAATAATTAGGGGTTCAAATTACCTGGACTCAAAATGGCACGGTCCTCTGGACTTAACCAATCAGGAGGCCCTAATTTCAACATTTAACAATTAAATCCACATTCTTTCAGAGGTTTAATTGCAAAATAAAGAAAATCAAAGTCCCCCTGATTGGCTGGATCAGGAAACCATGAAAAATTGGGTCCAGGTGATCTCGCCTCAATAATTAAATGGCCATTTTCTTATAAATACAAAAATCATCAGCTGGATAAAAAAGGCTGACAATGGAGGTCATTGGTTAAAGGAAACTATATAAAAAGGCTCAGCAGCATTATTCATAATATTATCTGCTGAATCCAAATCAAGCCGAGTCCACTGCTCATTTATACAAACTGAAATTGCCAAACGAAATAGAGCCTAACAGCAAGCAAACACAAAATAAAATACACTGGACCAAATGCATATTTATAATTACAGGCAACTGCACATTCACTTTTGTTTGTGCAACATTACATTTGTTCGATTTTGTTTATGCAACAGAACATTCATTCACTTTTGTTTGTGCTTTGAGACCATAGCTTCGGATTTCTGTGTATACACAAGAAAAAAAAAAAAAACAATTATTAGCTGTGTTTACAAAAGGAAGGATGATATAAGAAAGAGTTGCCTTTGCCCTATAGGTAAAAAGTAATTACAAACTGTGTTTACCTGCTCACTGTATGGTAAATATTTGCCATCAAATGTTATAACCACACGATCTTTCCCATCAACTCCTTGAACCTTGTCGACGGAGCAGTAAAAATCTATGGCCGACATGCTAAGATGGAAAAAAAAAAAAAAGGATTATTCAGATCCTTGAACCTTGTATGTTGTATCTTTAATTTCAATGACCCATAAACCCACCGAGTCTCTAGAACAAAAATTACAAGTAGTTTAGCCACATAGGCTATGCACACTATAATATAGATAGATATAGACTCGCATGATGATTTTGTACTTGCGAATTTTAATAGTATCGATGCACTTGTCAAGAACGCTAAGAGGCTCATCAATCGTCATTAGTTTACCTATGCATGAAAATTGAATAAGAGATATTCATATCAAGGTTGGTATACATTACAACAAAGATGTTTCATATGACGACCACAATTCCCTGTAACAATCATTCGAATGTTAACCCACTAAACTCCGAATGATTGATTTCAGCTAGGGGTGCATTTTCAAACACTGGATTCAGTGAACGATGGTGATTAAGGCTTGAGTTTCCAACCGAAACACCAAAATTCAAGTTGTTCTATTTGAGTTTTCAGTAGGGGCTGAAATGAAACCAAACTCCGATTCAATGCAAAAAACTATTTAGCTTCAAATTTTTACTGAAAAGAACCTTTAAAAAACATTATATTATCCGTTTCAAATACAGGAATATTCTAATTTTTGGCATTTTAACTTAGAGAAATATAAAATTACAAAATATATAATAATGTAACTATAAAGGGTTAAAAACGAAGCAATGGATAAACTTTTTTTAATATTATAGATTTATGACTAATCAGTGTTCCTCATTTATACGTTGTTTTCGAATTAAAGCTAAATTATACATTTCGTATCCATAAATTAAATAAATATGTGCACAATGTTTTGAAATCAAAATCGAAACCTAAATTCGTAGATTTTATGAATTAGACAGAAATTTCTAAAATTATAAAATATCAAAACCGAGACGGAAACCGTGATCAGAAACGATGGGTGATTTATTTATTTTGCATTCTTACACTTTGAACGGCAGGAGTTGAATTTGGATGCAATGTTATGTGGTTTATTTTATTAACTTAATCATTTATTTACTAAATACTATTTAAATTACAAATAATAGATAAAGATTTACAATTTACCACTGATTAATTAAAGCATAAGTAATAAATAATAAACTATAAATAAGAATTGATAAGTAAACAAATATTAAAAAAAATAGATATTATATAATGGCTAATGAATTATAAACGATGATTTATAATTTATGACTGATAAAGTATGGATGATGATTGATAATTAATAATAATGATAAACTAACAAGAGAAATAATTACTAATTTAATCAGTAATACCAACAATTGATAAATAATAAACAAAGTAGTTAAGACACTAAGGCGCAAGGCTTTGTGCCTTAGGCTTGTTTGGTGGAAAAAAAATACACTATAAATACAATAAATTTAGTGTTGATAACCATTTTTTGCAAATAAAAAATATATTAATAGTACGAAGGCATAAATGAAAATTCAAAACCAAAACGGCCATAAATTCAAGTTTTAACGTCAGAAACATAGAAGTTATAAGTTACAGCAGCAATAACAAAAGGCTAGAAATAATTAAGATGTTCAAGTTCAACTTCTACTAATTTTAATATCCAAACTATCGTAGTCATCATCGTCATCATCCTCCTCCTCCGAACAATCCCCTGATTCTACGTCTTAGTTTTTCTCCTCCTTCGAATCATATTCAAAATTCTCATCTTTTGGATCATCATCAATAGTAACTTCGTCTCATTTTCAACATAACTATGTCCCATAGTATAAGTTGAAACATTTTCTTTTCGTTTTGACTTGGCAATGACAAGTTGCATGGTCATGTACAACTCCCGCTACGGTTGTGCATTACATCTCCCCATGTCAATGTATTTCCTTCGAAAACCAACACATCCTCAACAGCCAAATTATCCTCTTCCACGTGACCAGTCATAACTCATTTGAAACATCAATATCTTACAAATTAATTGGATCGATCATATCTCTTCGCCTATAGCAATTCTTAGAAATTCATTAAGCCTGATTAACACTAGCTTTTGTAGTCTTTGTTGTCCAACTGTATTATGTTAATTGCTATGGATCTAATTTTAAAATAAAATACAAATGGAAAATTGGCAATATGTTCAAAACATAAAGATGCGAACACTTAGAATTAGCACGAATTGTTATGAACTTACATGCTATAAAAATGTTCCAATTTCTCTTGTAGTTGGATGTGCTACAAGTCAAACTTAAAACTTCTATTGTAAAGTTTTGAAGTGTATGGATTGAATTTCCATACAAGCTTTAGTAGTCAACTAAGGAAAAAGTATAAACAAGTCAATATCATTTATCCAAAACATTGCCGATGTAAGTTATGATGTATGAACTGATGCTTACCAGGGGATTTTGTGTATTAATTTGATTACCAAATTGTCCCTCCACTTTCATATATAAAAATAATTCATCAATCACCTTCTCTTGATTACCTCTAGAAAGAAGTCTCTCAACATACGTGTATAATCCACAATTATTACATCATGCTCAATGGAAGGATTTTTGTAGAAGAACAGTGGATTGAGAAAATAAGCCGCTGCATGTAATGGATGATGAAGTTGAAATTCTCATCTTCTATCAATTATAACAGAAATATCTTTGTACTTCTCTTCATTTCCTCTTAAAGATTTTTTTTTTTCAATGGCTTCTTTAGCTCTATCTATTTTTATATATGTATTTCATAGCCAATTCTTTATCACCATCAACTAATCGAAAAACACAAACAAGAGGATCATCACTCTAAGAATATAAGAGAAATTATTCCAAGAATATGCATTCAAAACTGTATCATAGGCTTTTTCCCTTTTTATTTCTTTTGCCCACTTAAGGTGGTGTCTGGCGCAACGGTAAGGTTACCCGGCTGGTAATCTGGAGCGCGCAGGTTCGAGTCCCGAAATCTTCACATATGTGAGGAAAGACTTTGGCACTAATCGACCACCCCCAGAGCCCGGAAAGCCGTGAGAATAGTACAAGGACGGGAGACTGACTCGAGAAGTCCTCTCGCGCTTGAGTACGGGAGCCTTTGGCACTGGGTATCCACCATTTCTTTTGCCCACTTACTTTTCTAACCCACTCTTTGAAAGTAAACATAGCATCAACATGATATTATGCAAACTTTGCAAATATAGAAAACTAGTCGCAAAACGTGTAACTCCGAATATCATATATTCCTTGTTTCCATTAAACATCCTTTATCATATTAAAGGCGCCACCATGGTTATAAATAATCCTATATGAGCAACTCTTTTTTTAATTGTGTTTCACCTTGTTTGTTTTCCAAATATCATTGAGAATAAGGTCAATGCAACAAGTCGGATATGGCAACGCACAAAGGTAATAAAAAGTAAATATATGAATTTGATTAGCTCCAACAAAACTAAGTAACTAAAACTTTGTAAATAGATATTCAAAAGTAGAACTCATGCTAATTTAAAATTAATTCTATTATCTGTTATAATTTGAAGAACATTTCCCATGCCAATTCTTTTCACAAACTTGTCAAGCAACTCAAATATCCTCCCTCTCAATTAGACATTATAGGATACATTTATTGATTCCACAAACATTACCCCTAATGAACAGTTTACTAAAAAAAATAACCGATGTTCTTCCCCTCCGATCCATCCACACATCTGACAATACGGAAAACCACATTTCAGTGATTTAGATTTGTGCCCCTTCGTCAATTCATCTGTATAATTTAACTTTTTCTTTAGCAATGATAACTAGAAGGCTTTATGTTAAGTTCATATATATCAATCGCTTCAACCCTGTCCTTAAATGAATCAATACAAGAAACATTTAATGCAATATCAGCTTGGTAAAAAACAAGCAATTTATTGATTGGTTCTAGCTCTCAATTATTTATCATATGCATCATTTATACTTGATTGTCTCAACTTAGATAACTTTTTTTTTAATTTGTTCAGGAGGGAAACTGACCGGAATCGTAAAACCCTTCTTAGTGCACCTAGTCTGGTCCGAGAGCACCACATAAGTGGTCGATCTTAGCATATAGACATGGTAAACTCTTAGCATGCTATTTTGGGTTTTGAACCCATGTCGATGTTACAACGGCACAAAGTCCTTAACCGCTGGGCAATTGTTGTGGACGTGATGATCCTAAAACTACTTGTTCTTTATTTTGCTTTATTGTCATGTTACCCATGTACAAATCAATCGGGCTTTTGCATTACCCCTTGTCAATTTTGCTTTCTTTCCAACGTTCCTTCCACCAATGTTTACTCACTTGTGAGTTAGTGCAACTTCTTCCATTTCATGATCTTCCAAACCATGGTTCTCCAACTCATCGCTTATATAAGCTTTAAAAGCACCCATCTTCACAGGTTGTTTACTAACAATAATATCTAATGATATAGTTCTCGTTTTAGGTGGACACTAAGGATTGGCATTTGCATTTCTAAAGCCTCTAATTTGATGTTGTTTTGCTTTATATTTCATCAAATATCACTTTCAAGCAATACAGGCAAATCACACTATTATAGCTCATTTTATCTGCTAAATTTTTTTAAGTCAACCCGCCATCTGTTCTGCGATTCTTAAGTGCAGCGTAAGAATCCGCTGAAGTATGTGTTTGGATCCATGTCAACCTAAAATGGAAAAAGTAAAATAAAATTGTTAAACTATTTTATTAGCTAAAATGTAAATTTTGTTATTTTATTTACTAATTTTTTTTACAATACATTATATAGATTAAAATTTGTCAAGGACCTCTAGCTCAAATGGTTAGGGGTGTAGCAATATAGGTAGATGTTCTAAATGTAACGGTTCGAGCCCCTAAGACATAATCAATGCTTTACTTGTATATAGATCGCTCATGTTATAAAAACAACTTTTTTTAATAAACTAAAATTTATATTTAACTATACAATTTAAATTTTAAACCATATTTTATAATTCATTCAACTATTTAAATATTTCATTAAATAAAACTATAATTCATTCATCTATTTATAGTATAAAAATATTTCATTAATTAGAATCCTAATGTTAACTATTTATAATTCATTCAACTGTTTAAATATTTTACTAAGCTATTTTATTAAGTAAAATTTGGATTAACTTGTATTTTATAATTTATTTAACTATTTTAATATTTAATTTAACTACTTGATCAAGTAAATTTTTAATTTAACTATTTCATTGACTAAAAAAGTCTACAATTCAAATTTTAACTATTTAATTAATTAAAATTAAAGCTATATTTATAATTTATTTAACATAACCATATAAATTATAACGTAAATTAATCAAATTAACTTTATAGTTTAAATTAATTTAAATTAACTTTTAAAAGTTATTTAAAATAACTTCAAAATGTAAACTTTAAACTAATTAAAATCAATTTCAAAGTTAACATTAAAACTTAGAACTAACTAAACACTTCTGTTAAACTAATTTAAACTACTAAATAAATACAAAACCTCCCTGGCTGCAGATCAGATTCGACGATGGAAAGTGGCGATGACAGTGGTTAGGTGGCAGCAAATGGGGGCAGCGGCAGAAAAAAAGAGGATTGCATCTGTCCTTTTTTTTTTTTTTTCTTGTTCTAAGGTATTAAAAACCCTAAAAGTAAGGTCAATTGTAGTCGACTTTCAATATCAATTACAGAAGACGGGTTCAGATAGGTTCACAATTAGGGTTGGTCTGCAAAACAATGTTCGAATACACGGGGTGTGCTTTACAACACTTTATTGCCTTGGGAATGTCGTGCCTAAGTGTGCTTTCCATGTTCCTCCTATAGGGATGGCACCTTGACATCGAGAAAGGCGCAACAGGTAAGCCTACGCCTTACTGGTGCCTAGGCACGCTTAAGGACGCTCCTTGACAATTTTGATTATATATGATAATTAATAATTATAAAATTTTAACCTAATATTGTAGCGATTGTTGAATAAGACGCTTGTTGCTAGAGGAAAAAAGGTAGCTATATGAGCTGGTTCTTTTTAAAAAGTTGATTCAATTGACTTTGAATGTGAAAATATGTTAATAGAAACCACTTTTTATATGGAAAATATTCAAAACGCGAAGGCGTTTACGTTTGATGGTCTTAGCTTTACATCGTATCAGTACTAAATTATCCATGATGAACCACTCGAATGCAACACAATTGTCTTGAGCTGTAAAGCTTAAATCCAAGGTGACTTGGCTAACGTTTAATGTAAATCGTCTCCGATCGGCTGAACTATGTGCTTACACGTCAAAAAATACAAGACTTTGACTTCAATTGAGCTGATCGGTTGGCATGCGATATAATCAACCGACTAAGTCACAAGTTTGAACCTTGTAACCACCAACTTGAGCATAGGTCACAACATATGCTTTGTTCTCTGTGATTCCTTAAAATAATGACCAAGGAAAGCTTAATTCTCTACAAAACTAAGATTATGGACATAGATGTGTATAAAGAGAGAGAAGTTGTAGCAACGGCAAAATGTTTGAAACTATTCGACTCCACAGGTCAATGAATGTGATTTGTGTTCAAAATTTCAAATGTCTAATGTTGATATATTGATCTCTCTTCTTAACATAACAACAACTAGAAACATCAACTGATTTGTGTTCCGGGGGTGTAATTTCATAACTCATGGTCACAAACTTACCATAGATGTGATTGACACTCAAAGACCATGGACTTTATTGATATTTAATGCACAAATATGCAACTACAACAGAACATATATTTATAAATACATAAGACTTGCAGTATCAAATGAATAAGTCATAATAATAAATAATTAATATGTAATAAGGCATTCATGTCTCCAACAAAGTAATGCAGTAAGGCAAGTGATGGTTGTAATGAGGAGAACAATACACATACAAGATGTTTTTTAATGCCCTTTTTGTAATATCACTAGTTATGAAGACTTCGGTTCTTATATGTAAACCAACATAAAATATATATTTTAATATATAACCGTGTATCAAAAAAGTTAAATCAAATAACATAGCATTATTCCAAAACAGCCATAGTACCAAGTATACATGAGTCGTGATTATCATTAACTGATTAATTACATAGTTATCTTATAGGTATCCAAGTAATCTACAATAACAAGGCATGTGAATTTTGTAGTGAGGATTATTGTATACATATAATATAATGCTTCTCTGCACCCTTTTTGTAATACCACTAACTGTACACATAGTTTATCTAATTAACTTGGTCCCATCATATTGCCTCTATGGTTTGACACCATTTCTTTTTTATCCAAATCTGTATAGGGCAGTTTTTAAGACAGAGAGAGATGAGTAAAGTTTAAGCAAGTTGCAGGAGCTAATTCTGCTGTTTAAGACGAATCATGAATATAATATTAGTTTCATGTAATTTAAATAAATTAAAAAACAAGTAGCACACGAGTTTGAAGAACATGAATACGAAAACGGACTTACATCCCATCACCAAAATCTTCATTGATGATTTCTTTGATGCTTTCTCCAAAGTGCATTACAGCTTCATTCAATCTGTAATTTGTTTGTATGTAAAACCATGGTAAAATTCATAACAGTATACGTAAATATGAAAGAATATACACACTGATGACCCAAAAAAATTGTACGACCTTTGTGGTATACAATTCAACTCAAATGATATAATTCCGTTCTCTTAATATACCTTTATCCAGAAAACATCATATGCATACAAAGCAATCAAGGAATTCAGTGTTGTAGAATGGAAACCAATATTTGTAACACAGTTCATATTACCCACAAAATATTGAATACCTGTATTTCATGTAATATTGGAAATTTATCAAGCTGTTATCGGGAAATTGAACTGGATGATCAACAGACATTGCACAAAGATTGGAAGAAGTAGATAGTTTTATGCTAAGGGTTATTATCATCTGTGCAAACAGTACATATTAACTAATCACACGTCCTCCACGAGTAGAATTTGTTAGTAACTAAGAACGCGTAAATAGACAACTCTATCAGCCATATATTTCTATATAAGTTTAAGTTGAGCCTGTTCGATATTTACACAAGTTTTGCACAAGTATGGCATACTGACAATTGCGTAAAATCTCTACTGCTACCGGCGAAAATGTCTGATTTGTGTCATAATTCAACACAGCTTGTTTAAATCTTCTAATTTCTAGTACCTACCCTTGACGTGATTTCAGGATTCTCTTCTGATTCGTAGTAGCTAACCTTGATATGATTTAATAATTCTTGACAACTGGGTGACAATCAAGTATGCATATAAACAATGGAAGTATAAAACTAGCATAACATCATCCTCATGCATGTATGCACATATGGGCATATGAAATAAGTTCACTGAATCCATGAAGAGCCGATGCATTTTGAAAAAACCAAGATAATATATACCTAAGGAAACAACAATAGGCCTTCCCTGATCAGTTTCTACAAATAAGATAAACAAATGACAATTGGGTTTTAGTGAATTCCACCTTTCATTTATAATAGTTTAAGTTAGTGGGAGGTGAGAGAGCGAGTGGAAGGGGAGAGGGAGGGAGGGGTGGAGAGAGAGAGAGAGAGAGAGAGAGAAAGAGAGAGCGAGAGAATATGTGGTGGAAAAGAGGGAGGCTATTGTGGTGCTCCACTATTTGAGGTGTCACTGAACATGCATATATATATATATATATATATATATATATATATATATATATATATATATATTATGGCCTTTTTCCTCTCTCTCCCTCTCTATTGGAGAGAGGGAAGGGTGGTTCCTTCAGAAATTGAAACCGCCCCGGTTTCAAGCAATGAAACAAACTTCAGCGATTAGTTCTCTTAATCGTTGAAAAGCCACTTTTGCAATTCCTACTAAAATTCCAATTTAATCACTATGTAATTCACTTTTGTTCAAGATCGGGGTAGGAAATGGAAGCTCTCCATCTTCCATTCGTCTTACACTTCGATAAATCGAGATCTAAGTTTTTCCGAATTTCAGATGATCAATAACCGATCTTTCTGAAGGACTAACTGTCGATTTCGATCCAAATAGGGATTCAGAGGCGTTAAATCGCTCCTCAACTCAGTTCATCGGATATGGTAATATTCTTTGAATTTCAAAGGGTCAAGACATCAAGGATGGGTAATTCGGCGAAATCGGTTCTTACAAATTTCAAGTTGGAAAATTCGATCCTCTTAATTGATCCTCTGCACAAACGCATTTGCAATGCCGGTAAGAAACTTCTATTTTGGTCTTAACATCTAGGATTTGGAGTGATTATTCTAATTGTTAGCCACAGAGTCTCAACTATCTAGTTGATGGGCTTTTTAATTCGATTTAATGGCAAGTTCGGTTTCACTGCAATGATATATACCACTTAATAGGAAAGGAAATTTTAATAATCCGATTTACATCTACAGCAACTGCTGGTTGTAAATGAAACCTTAGTGTTTTAGATGCTGAAGATTTTGGTAATGGGTTAACTGAAATGATGCAAATTTGTTTATACTTATGGAATGTAACAGATTCACACTATCTTGGATATGGACGTTGCTAGAACGACCGAAAAATTTACAGTGAAGCTCACCGTATCTTGAGTTGTGCGGCAGGAGAAGAACGCAATTCACGGAGGAAAAGAAATCAAACGGCTGTTGCTCTTGCCGGTTAAATTGACCTACGTGTTCCCGGTCGAAGCACCATAAGCGCTTGGATATTTGTGTTTAGATGGTTGTTAGAGCTCGTGTAAAGAATATATGCTACTGGATTTTCAAATTGATGACGCATCAAACTGTTTCTCATATATTTTGGTGAACGTGGGATGTGTATTAGAACAAGCAGCCAGTTGTGTGATTTACAGCTCTTGAAATAATGGATCGTCCAATCTTCATGCCATTTTTTACTGCTGAATTAAAGCCTGAGAAGATTCTTGGAATTTATAAGTGAATTTTCTACTTACTGGATATTGAATTCTTTGCTTATCGGGCATGTTTCATACACTGCGATTTAGTATTTGTTTCAGGAGTTTCTACATTTTTTAAAAAGGATATAGACGCTGTGCCAATTTCTTCTACTGATTGGCCTACAGTAGAATCAAAATGGTTGTCTCGCCTATTTCCACTTGCTGTTCAGAAACATGCCATGGTTTTGAATAGTAGGATCTAGAAATATGTTAGAGATGAGTGCACGGTTCTTACATGCGGACTTCATCAACAAAATAAATGTCAATTAATCAGTAACAGGGAAGCATAGATTTTAGTTATTAAGTTGTTCCTGATTTTGAAGGCGTTATCACAAATACTTCTG
Source organism: Allium sativum (assembly GCA_030737875.1). Taxonomy (NCBI): domain Eukaryota; kingdom Viridiplantae; phylum Streptophyta; class Magnoliopsida; order Asparagales; family Amaryllidaceae; genus Allium; species Allium sativum. Next base: position 820,792,373 of record CM060916.1, read on the forward strand.
GTTGCAGATACGTAGGTTGTTAAGTTGTATTCCTTATGTTTAGGGAAAGAACGAAAAGCTTGACTTGAAGAATATGAAACCTATTTCGGATGAACAGTTGCTCAGTGAAATGGAGCACATGATGCGTAATATCTGGCTCGGAAGACAAAGGATCGTGGGTTACTGCGTACAAAGTGGGGTACCCGATCCGTTGCTCGCTTTACAATGTGATGTTTAAAAATATTAATTAACGACTCTTTTGGTTTTCTTTGGTAAAAATATGTTAATAAATCGTCAATATAATAATTTATTGTAAACAACTTTTTAAATATAAAATAAATTAAAATTACATTGTTAAATTAAACGTATTTACAAGAATTATTCCAGAATGGGTAATGTTGGAAGAAAATATGAAAAACAACCAAAAGCCAACAATTTGATAAATTGAAAAAAAGGACTAAAATTACACTAATGGTTTTGACTGGTTTGCACGATCATTCCAAACTAAAGCTTTGAAAAAGCCTTGTAATCATAGGTTCTCATAATCCCTCATATATGGAACAGACCATAAAAGATAAAAAAATAATGTGAAAAAAAAAATCCCAAGTGGATCTAAGAATTAATATACTTGGACTTCAACCAAAAGCATAGATTTTTTTACTTTTGCCTAATATTATTTATAGAACAGGTACACAAGTAGCAAAACAAAGATTTTAACTAAAGTGTGGTGCAAAAGGACCACGGTAGCCTAGGGTGTCATTAAACTGCCTCTCTAGGGCATCACGGCCTTCTTTTCCCTGATGCACCTTGCTTGGTCAGCGGTTTTATGCCGCCCTATACACTGTGACTGGCATTTTTCGGCCAACCGTGATGACCTTAGCAAAGGCAGATTCGATTTGAACTCAACAATTTGCTGAGTTGGCCCCTGCTTATACAACAACCAAAAAATTGATTACAAAAATACCCATTACTTATTTTCTGGTTAAATTTATGTTTTTATCTTCTTCAGATTTTCTGTCCATGCAGTGACACTGTGGGGTACCTTCAGGGCACCATGCAATGATCCTTCGTGGTGCTCTGAAGGCGTATTTGGGAAGATGTTTTTGCAATTTTATTTTGGGATGGGGTAACTAAGCTAAAAGAGGGGTTTTCATTTTATTTTTTAAAAATCTAGGGCAACTCAGCCATTTCTCATGCTCAAATAGAATCTGCCCTGAGCCAACAGGGCAGCGCCTTTTGCATCATACTTTAACTAAAGCCATCCGCAAAAATCATGGATTGACGAAATATACAGCTTCCCTACAAATATTCAAAAGAATTTAACTCAAACCTTTCCACTATTATCAATTGTCACTGGCTAAAATTCTACAACCTTTTTGCGTTAACTATAAATGCGCACTTCATTCACACACAGATGTCGGCCCTTTAGCCAAAATTGAATACAAATCACTTAAAGGAACCAAACAGAGTCACAATTTCACTCCCAACGACAATTTTCACATCCAAAAAAGAAAAGAACAGGAACCTGTAAACCGCAGGCTCTTGAAGAAGATTGGGCTTATAAGAACGGAAAGGTGGCTTCATCATCTCATGGATAACGTCATCGGTCAAAGCAGGAATTGAATTTTTCAAAGCTGGAACAGTTTCAGGCTTGAGTTGAGCTTGTCTTTTGAATAGCTGAGCAACGTACACGTTTGTTAATCCCGTTTCCTCTGCGATTTGCGTGTGGCTTTTTCCTGATTCATCCTTCGCTTTTAAAATCTTGGTAATTATCGTTGCAGGTTCACAGTTTGCATCCATTATCGTCTTCGTTCTTTAAATTTCGTAACGGTGGTACTAAAAACCGATGATTATCTGTGAAACACAACTCAAGCTTGTGCTCTACAAGTTGCCTTTCACACTCCATTCAAAACTTTATAAAACAAAATAAAAAGTTTGCCCTTTTATGTAATTCAAGCTATATTATTCACTTTTCCATTCTATTATACACTTTATTAATTAAAAAATACAACAATATTAATATATTTTAAAAAGACAAACGATTCCGAGGAAAAATAATAGTTTTTTAAAGAAAATGGTGTTAATTTCAAACTTGCTCTTTTCATTTTTACGACTTTTTCCTTTGATTTTATGATTTTTAGTATAATATGTATTTCGATTATTTCTAAATTAAGCTGAAATATAACAATTTTTGTAGATTGCACAAAGTACGAAAAAAAAATATAGATTATCTGTTATTTCTTTTCGTTGTTAATGTAAAAGTATTTGTTTTTGAAAAGAATAAATTAAATGGTAGTTCGGGTATTTTTTGGGGTGGAAAAAACAAAAAGTGGGATGCAATAATTTTTGTTTAAATGATGGGGTGAGAAAAGAAAAAAATGGGGTGCAAATAGATTTAGCCCTACTTGTAATACGTATCTACCTGAAATACGGCTATCTTGATTACATATGGCTATGTAAACTAAGAAATCTCCAAACTATCGTGCAATTGATGGTTATTTTCATGCTTCCTTTTAAAATTTTAAAGTAATAGTTTTAATTTTACCTTTTAACAATTAACAATACATTTTTCAATGTGTCGATTCATATTCACCATTTCTGACTATAATTTATGGAAAAGTCGATGAAATTTGTATACATAATGGAAGCAATGATTCAACAAAAGTCACGTTACCTTAGGGCATTGCGTGGAATCTTTCTAAGCTTATCTATCATTGAACGTTGGGATTGTGAAAATGCATAGTATGCAGGGGAATAAGAGAAACATAGGAGTGTGTTGTGGCAATCTGCATTTCTCCACACATCAATCCAAAATTTAGCATGACTTTCAGACTCCCGCCATGTCCGAAATTATGAGCTATCAGATTTATAACACTGTAGAAACTAGAATAATGGATATAGTCTTTGATATAATATACTTTTAGAATTCACAATGGAAGATACTCTATATGTGTGTGTAATGAAAATGAGTATGTATGGTGTAACAACCTAGATTTTAATGTTGAATTTTAATTAAGTTTAAATATTTAAATTACTGATTAAAAAAGGTTTAATGAATTAAATTCAAATTTATGGATTATTTTTAGGTTAGTAACTAAAATTCTAATAATAAGACTATTTAAATTGTTTGAATGGTGAATTTGATATATGTTCGAAGTTTGATCTTAAATATATAGAATTAAATTTGAGAAATACAGAATTTAACAAATAACTATGTTTTGTGATTTTTTTTTCTTCAAAATTCAATAATGTGTGTACATTATTATTGTTTTTGGATTGTGTCGAGATACCGAGTGCGACATTATTTTAGTTAGGTCATTTGGAATACATATGTGATTAGAAGTGTGTGCAGCATGGTACAACAGATGTTCAAATTAACTCACCTCTCGTACATTTGATTTGGAGATGTACGGAATTGATGGGGTTGACCCTTACCCTTTCAAGCCGAGAATTCATTCTTCAATATGAACCTTTAGACTTGATTGTATATTATTATGTTGGAACTTGAGATGCAAGCATTTCGACTATTATAGTGTATTTATTTGTGAATTCTAAATATTATTATAATATCATTGGATTTATAATAAAAGCGTTTTAGTCATCGTAAGGTAAAAACTAATCCATGTTTATATGCGGCGTGGTCTTACGAGATGTTCTTGATTTCAAAGATTTATAACTTAAAGAATAAATTGCCTGTGATTTCAGTTTTCCCATACTGGTATATCAGACTGATCCGAGTGTTATTTTATTGTAATACTTGGGTTAGATCTAGTATATTTTCATGTTAGATTATATTCGGTTTGATTCGACGCTTCAGAAGAGGAGCTGAAGGGCCAAGACATATTCTCGTTTATTTTTGTATTTTTCCACTGTATCAATTTGTTGTATTCTTATCATTGTAAGGACATGTTGTTATAATAGTTTAGATTGCTTCATATATTAATTTTCTGATGTATGTATTAAATTTGAAGTTTTTATTTGTGTAAAGATCATTGTTACATTATAGGTTTTCATTCCGCTATGAGATTATGTTATATATCTTCTTTCTTTTACCCTAACAATCTGTCTTTTCGGCACTTGATTGTTCGACACGTGAATACCATGGATGTATTAGTGTCGACTTTTAAGGGAAAAAAGGACGGGTCGTAGCAAACATCTAGGTTTTGGTGGGGATTACTCATTTGAGATAGGGTAAGCGAGACCCTATAATGAGTTTCAGGGTATGTATATTGAATATAAGCGTGTGTGAATGTAAAAATGTTTTATATTGATATGTTAATTCTAAATTCTGGATTCAAATCAATCGACTGATCATCGTTTTTTTATAAGGATTCCAAAATACTTGATCAAGTCCTTTTAAAGAGAGATTGTTTTCAAATGTGGTAAATGAAATAATGCTACCAAGATACCATATATTTATATATAAAGGAAAATTTCAAACTATGTATAGTTATATGGATGATTAGTTTGTTAGGAAATGATGATATTTAATTATTATCATTTATGGCTTGATCAGTTATGCTCACTCACTTATAAGTTGTTTTTTGTTGTCGCTTCCAGTTTATGGCTATTGACTACTTTCTTTGGATAATAACAATCTTATCACTCTTGCATGGGTTAGGTAGATTGATAATTACTAGAATATTGAAAACGAAAGCCTTGTGAATTCAGTTTCAGATTTGAATATAAGGCGTTCGATGGTGATGTTGGATAAGAATACAACCTTAATGCAATTTTTTCAGTATGAATTTAAAACAAGGATTAACATATGTGAAATTATTTTATGTAAATACATAAATACATCCATATAAATAATTGTAAATTTATAAATGGGATTTATAAATGGAAAATGGATTTAAGCAGAGAATAAAAGAATTTGAATTTCTGTAAGTTCAAAGTTTTAAAGGAATAATAAGATTATTTGAAACTGTTACGAATATAAATGGATTTTAAGGATTTTAAAGCATTGATCCTGCTTTCGTTGTTGGAAAATAATTCTGATAAATCGCGATGTCATCGGTGTTTATTTTCAAGTTTCTAAGTAATTACTTGCTATCGTGGATAATTGTTTGGGTTAGAATGTATTTAGTTTTGAATTTAAAATACACGGTTCTGAAATAAAATCTTAAAGTTAAATTCGGAAGTTTTCAACCAAGTTATGAGATGGATGCATATATTCTAAGTATTAGAATTATCTAATTGTGCATTTCACTTGATATGATGTTTTATATATTTATTTCTAAATGAAATGGTATGTTCGACAATTTTGTATACACGATATTTCCATGTTAAATTTGAAACTTAGTTAAGTTTATGTTAAAACATTAGTGCATATGTTTATAATTTATTAACATAATGAAGTTTGAGCATATTGATTAAATTAAATTAAATTGAGCTTGTCGTGTAGCGGTAATTTGTAAATTTACGATTTAAAGTTCGAATCTGTACTATTATATTTCAAGAACACACAAGTCGTCTAAGGAATTTTGCGAAACCAACTACCAGGTTTTCTGTTCTCTTTTGTATCTTGCTCTTTGCTTCCTTCCTTTAACCCTAACCCTAATATTAATCTCACTGCCTTCTTCCATCCACCATCGCCAACCGTTTCAACTTCAATTTTTTACTAGAACCCGCCCTTCTTCATCGGGTTAAGCATTTCGAAGCAATTCAACACTCTTTCGGATATTTAGGTCCGCCTGGATAGATCCTAATCTGCTTTTCATTTCTTATCAATCTCCTAGATTTCTTTAAGAATCGTTTTCTATTAATCAGATATTTCTTTCGATTGAGTTCATTTGGTTTTCATATTTATGTGGTTCTTTGATTGAATGATGAGCGATCACAAAATTGGAGTGGCAGATGATGGAATATAAAAATCTTTTATTGATTTTCAAGGCTCCAAAAGCAGTATGTTTTTGTTTGGTTACACTAGCTATGTCTTTTTTTCATACTTTTGTATATGAATTTACCTAATTTTATTTGAAAATCATGTATAATTGAGTATAATGGATTGTAAAGCTTTATATGAAGGTAGTGTTTAGAGAGTCAGGGTTCATCTTCCAGGTTCCATCCTTATGAATTACTATACGTTGAATTTGTAAAAAAAAAATGCCATCCATCTAGAGTTTAGGAGAACCGAAATATTTTGCCCTATTTTCGTGTTAAGTTCGTTGTTAGATTCTTATAGCGTTCTAATTTTTTTCCCCATGCTTGCTTCTAGCTCGAGTTTGGTTTGTTCGAATGCGCTTAATCAAACTTAAGCCCGATGTTTGGTAAGCATCATTACCATATGGGTTGTTTTTTAGTGTAGGTATGAAAACCATTTTTTACCGCGTAAGTCTAAAATAAGCAGCTATACTACTAATTTTTGTTTAGTTATTTTCTTTGTTATACTATTTGAATTTTTTAACACGCTTGAATGCTAGGGAACGATCCCAATATCCATGGTCGTTTTACATTTAAAAACATGTGTTTCAATATGATTTCATTTTTTAGTTTTGGAGCTTGCCTTTTGATGGTTGTTCTTCCATTGTCGCACTACATGCAAATTTGATATTTATGAGCTTTTCAATTTGTCACTGACACCGATACGTGATCAACTGTACTAATATTTCGACTGTCACATTACAGTAGTTTTTTTTTTTTTTGCAAGGTTGACCAATTTTTAAAGCGATTCGTAACATTTTTTATTTTAAAACTAATAAAATACGGTGAAACCAGGTGATATATGTATAACATATCAGCTGAAAAGAAGGTCTCCACATAGGGAAACGAGGCTGAAAACAAACCAGCCAGCATGACTTGAGAAGATACCCTACAACAAACATACATGTCACAGAGAAAATTACATAACTTGACTGACACACTTGTGTTACTTAATACAATAGCAAGACTCAACTCCCAAACGCGAGTTAAAAAGGCAATAACCATTGTCATAAAGGCTTCTTAACAGCTCCTTCTTCCTGCTACTCATAATTGGGAGGTTATCACCAATAAGAGCAGCAATAGGAGAGCAAGTAGATGTTACCTTGACTACATCAGAGTTTGGAGGAGGAAGCTTAAACGCTGGAGGAGGAGCTATGTGTGCATAGGGGTTGAATTGTTATTGTTTAAGCTTTTCCTTATCTGAACCAGAACGAATCTCACAGCTAGAGGAAGCAGTGTGTTGCACTTTAAGAGGACTTTGACAGTTTAAAAACCCGGGCTTAAATTGAAAAGGATACGTTTTCTTTGGGCTAATGGTTATAGAAAGCAAAGGAGAAGTACTAGAAAGATGAACCTTCCGCTGCACATTTGCAGTCATTTTATTCTGAAAAGTGATAACATCACTGAGCAGTTTTTCTAGTGTTTCTCATTTGCCATCATCCGAAGCAACCTGAACACCATCACTACTGTCATTTTTTCTAGCTAGTTCTTTTAAGATATACTTATACATATTAAAAGAATATTAATTGAGCGTACATGATTTTTATTCATGCATTTACAGTGTCAAATAGGAAAAATAGTTTGTCCGCATTCGTGAAAACAATATGATATCTTCTTGGATAGTTTCATACTTTTATGGAATTCAAGCTATGACATCTATTTAGGGATTTATTCTCATGGTGCACTGCTCTTATGCAATCCTATGCCATATCCTTTCTAGTAAAGGAAAGATGTAATAAAAGGAAAGCTTGCATGGATATGACAAAGGGAAATATGTGATAAAAGGAAAGCTTGCGTGTACAATATATTTCAATATTAAGTACTACCGCATATAGCCTGTGCAACGGTCACCTGCACTAATAAAGGAAAGATGTGATAAAAGGAAAGCTTACAATATATTTCAATATCAAGTATTACTACATATGGCCTATACAATGGTCACCTGCATGCACTTGCCTATTTTTACTTCTTTCATTTTGTTTTGTATATGAGCTGAACCATTTATTCTACTTTACATTATTATAAATAGAGGATACCACTCTATACAATTGATATCAATCTTTTACAATTATGAAATACTAAAAAAATTCTTCAATGTTGCCTCTGTTGTTCTTTATTTCTTTCACTTTCATATATCGAGCGATGACTAATTTCTCTAGGTAATTACATTGTCTAACAGTTCCGTTTTTTATTTTTCATCCATTAGTATAATAAAAGTGATTAAGTCGCAAGCTTAATATGGGTTGAATGGCCATTGTATTGATATATGTTATTTTGTACACATTTTTAAAATTAGTTTGTTACCAAAATTTTGATGTTGCACTGCACCTGACCTTAGCCATAGCTGTTCCATTTTTTAAATATCATCTGTTAAGGCAGTAGTGATGATTTTGTTGTAAATTTAATATGGGTTGAAAGATCATTGCATTAATATATATTATTTTGTATATTGGATTGGCTACCAAAATTCTGGTATTGTATTACCTAAGATCCATGTATATATTACTATGATATTATTCCTCAATTTGATTTCAATTGCTCTGAAGCCTTCTTACACATAATCATTAATTTGATATGTTGTTGTATTATTTCTAATCAGTGCCACACACATTCTCTTTCTTTTTCCTTGTCTCGACATTATCTAAAGACATTTTTTGTAACTCCATATCACTATTATACCCTAATTTTCAATCACTAGACTAGCCAAACCTCGACCAATTAAATCTTTGCCTCTTTATTTACAAGACATCTTGGCTATTAGCATGCAGAATATGGACTGTTACCGTCATCGAGTATAACACTGATCTGCCTTTGTACTGCTTTCGACATTGATTTTAGTTTGATTTCTGGTTATTTGTTCTTAAGTTCCAATTATATTTTGATCAACTCTTATACAGGTTCTTTTATATCTAGGTTTCAATTACAATGGGTATACGAGCAAATCCACCAAAGACTTGGATTTCCAAATTTCAGAAATCTACACCAGTTTTGAGCTCCAACGGAGGTTGGAAACACCAACCAGTTCGGAAATCTGGGAGAATAGTTCCGGAATCTCCAAACTCCCGAAGCGTTTGTTGAACAAACGCGAGGAAAAAGTCGTCTACTCAACAACCGCGCGTCTGTTGAACAACCGCATGTACTCACGCGGTTGTTTAACAGACGCGTGGAGTGTTTAGATGAATTTTTTTGATATTTATCTTCCTTCAACCGAAATTTAGACACGAAGATGTAATTGAACAAAATCGATCAACAATCATACAAAAGCTTAAGATACATGATTTCACTAACAGATGCGTGGAATCAGTATATGAAATTTTGTGATATTTATCTTCCTTCCACCGAAATTTAGACACGAAGATGTAATTAAACAAAAACAATGAACAGTTATACAAAAGCTTAAGTTACATGATTTCACTAACATTTAACGGATACATAGTTTCAGATATTGATTAAAGGATACAAAGTACAGTATTAGAACTACTAAAGCAACGAAAACACAACAACTAAGGGTAAATAGTTTTACTGACTTCCAACAAAGTTCCATAGATGATCTGCTAAATCTTTCTGGAGTCTTCGATGATTGTGAGCATTACGGTAGGACATTTGGCTTTCGACGTGAAACTCAAGCTCTAGTTCGCTTTCAATCATATTTTCACGCCAAATCTCAGGTGGTGGAGCAGTGCAGTCGTAATTGAAATCATCCTCCATGTCTCTTTCGTCCTCTATAATCATGTTATGTAAAATAACACAAGTATACATTATCCTAGTCATTTTAATTGGAGACCTAAGTCTACATGGATTACTGGCTATGGCAAATATGGATTGTAAAACGCCAAATGCTCTTTCTACATCCTTTCTTTGTCCTTCTTGCATTGCTGCAAACCTTGCTTGTTTATTGTTTTATGGGTTCGGTATTGTCTTGACAATAGTACTCCACTTCAGATATATACCATCGCCTAGATAATATCCATGGTCATACTCGTGACCCTTTAAAGTAAAATGATGTGGAACCGATCTACCGTTCATCAAATCGTTAAACAATGTTGAGCGTTCAACTACGTTCAAATCATTGTTCGAACCTGACATTCCGAAAAAAGCATGCCATATCCACAAGTCGTACAACGCTACAGCTTCAAGTATAATAGTTGATGTATGTGACTTACCCTGATAAGCTCCAGCATATGCTTTCGGACAATTCTTCCACTCCCAATGCATGCAGTCTAAAGATCCAAACATCCCTGGCCATCCTCTGCTACCGTGCATATCCAGTAACATTGCAATGTCGGCTTCGTTTGGTCTATGCAAGTATTGATTACCGTAAACGTCTACGATTGCTTGGCAGAAATGGTCTAAGCACTCTAGTACTGTGCTTTCTGCCATTTTCAAATTTTCGTGTTGAGCGTCAGCAGGACCTCCATAGGCTATCATACGCAGTGCAACTATCATTTTTTGAATTCCGGTGAGCCCCATTGTCATAGACGCATTGCGTTTGTAGATAAAGTAGGAATCGTGTTGTTTAATATATTCTAGGATTCGAAGAAACAAAGGACGCCTCATTCGGAATCTCCTTCTAAACTTCGTACCTATATACCTCGGATTTGAAACAAAATAATCTTCCATTAGTCTCTTGTTGTGTAATGCATGATGTCGATTTTTATATCGACGGCCTACAACAGTTCACCATCTCCTAATGCAGCTATAAGTTGTCTTTGTCGACGAGAATGATCATCCACCATAATATCAAAGTCTTCGTCACTATCATCGAACAAAAAACACTCTTCGGTGGCCATTGTGGACTTTTGAGTTTTTGAGTGTATATACTAAAAATAGGGGACTGTGTCTGAGTAGTGAATGCTACAAGTTTTCCTCCTTATATAACATAGTTTTTCTACATTCTGGTCTTCATTGGATACCGCAGTATGCTTGTCATAAAGCAAGTCATGCATTGGTTACCGCAGTATGCTAGTCATAAAGCAAGTCATGCATTGGTTACCGCATTATGCTTGTTATAAAGCAAGTCATGCATTGGTTACCGCAGTATGCTTGTCATAAAGCAAGTCATGCATTGGTTACCACATTCAAATTTTTGAAATAAAGCTGCAGTATGCTTGTCATAAAGCAAGTCATGCATTGGTTACCGCAGTATGCTTGTCATAAAGCAAGTCATGCATTGGTTACCACATTCAAATGTTTGAAATAAAGCTGCAGTATGCTTGTCATAAAGTAGCAAGTCATGCATTGGCTACCACATTCAAATGTTTGAAATAAAGCTGTAGTATGCTTGTCATAAAGCAAGTCATGCATTGGTTACCGCAATATTCTTGTCATAAAGCAAGTCATGCATTAGTTACCATATTCAAATGTTTGAAATAAAGCTGCAGTGTCTGTATCACTAACATAAAGCAACACTTTTTCTATAATCTGGTCTTCATTGGATACTGCATTTTGTCATTCATATCCATTCAAATGTTTGAAATAAAGTTGCAGTGGTTGTATCACTAACATAAAGCAACACTTTTTTTTAAAGATACACAAGCTTACGATACAACAATAAACTTAAGGATACAACTATAACACCAATAGATCCAACAATAAGCATAAAGATACAAAAGCTTGTAAAGATACAACAGCTTACGATAATAGATTCAGTACGCAAACACATTAATTGTTACGCTCATTCTGAAGGGATTCTAAAGAGGTTCGAAGTCGCCTATTCTCTTGTTCTAACTCGTTGGCGTAAGAAATAGCCCTTGGACAAAAACGGTCGTCTATCCACTCAAAATAATTGCATTCGTTAGGCCATAGCGAGCATAACTGGATCCTACTCTCTCCATCAGCCCGGACTACCACCTCTACCGCATAACCACAGTGGCAACAAATGGGATGGGAGTCAACTCCCTGCTCGTTAGGAGGCTGGTTAACTGAAACTCATCGTACCTCTCGATGACCTACATTTGGAACAGTCGGAGGACGAGGGACTGCAGCCGCTCGTAAGTGTTCTTCATTTACAGTTTGGTCTACTTGGTGACCTACATTTGGAACTTGAGCAATTGGCGGATGAATCGTCAAGCGGGCCAGCTCTTGGTAATCGACGCAGTCACGACGCAGGTCCTCATAGTGCCGCTCTTGGTATTTGATATTCCAATCAATATCTGTTCTTGGACTTGAAGGCGGACACTCAGGAAAGTTTTGATCATAGTTCGAATCCATTGACGAAGGCCATGACCATGAAGACATTTTATATTTTTGTTGAAAATTTTGGTTTTAACTAAGTTAAAAGTAGTAACCGTATATATTTATACGTTTAATTTGTGGAGTAAACATACATATGATGCAACAAGGCATGACACTGATAACAATGTATGGAATATTGTAGGGAATACTGTAGGGAATCTGCTTTTGATTGATAACGTATGTCGAGGACGACCCAAACATGACAAAGGACTAAGGAATGTAGTAACATCAACTGCTGAGGACAGAGAGTTGTCTTGTCATATGTCTGTGTCCTACTGCTCAATTAATGATGACAGAGCTTTACCAAAAAGCAACCCCCTTGTTTAAATAGTTTACACTTCGTCCCCCCAACCATACCTACGAAATTGTGTGTTCTACATCAACCACGATGATAAGGTGAGAAACTAGCACTCTTTTTCCTTCTATGTGTTTACGTATTTATTTGTGTACATAATATGTTTCTTGTTTGTGTGTAGCTTAAATGGACGATTGGATAATAAGTGATGAACTCGTAGATAAAATGTTTGATGAGTATGAACGGAACAAGGAGAAGGAAAAAGATGGTGGTTTCGTTCCAGATACACAAGTAGAAGAGGCGGAAGAACCAGTTCAAAATGAAATTGTTCATGGTACTCAATAAATAGTTGAAGTTCAAAAACCAAAAGGACGTCCACGCAAAAACATAAGAAGGCAAGTGGTTAACCGTAATCGTCCCAACCAAAGTGATGCTAGCTCCAGTGGTACTACAACATAATTCACTCCTCAGGACTTACTTATCGTAAGCTCCAGTGGTACTACAATAGAATTCTCTCCTCAGGACTTACTTATACTCGTGAAATCCTATATCGAAGCTTACGATAGATGAGATTTGATGCTGATGAAAAATGGAGGAGGGCTTACCCACGAAGAATTTTGGTCCATGATAACAAGATTACATAATAATAATCGTAAATGCACCGCTACACGAACTTCTGCTGAAATTCATATAGCTCATCGGCTTTTCGTTAATACTTGTGAACGATACCAGAAGATTATAGAGACAGTTGAAGATGAAAACATATTTAAAACGAATTGGGCAACTTTTGATTCTCGTTACCTTGCAGAATATGGGACTGATTTTGTTGGGTACGAAGCCTACAAACTGCGCTATAGTTGGATAACCCGATACGGTGCTGAATAGGCAAATGATTTTGCTTATTGCTTGTAGGTGCATCATAAATTTTAGTACTTATTTCATTGTTATCTCTTGTAAGCAACTTTGTAGTCAAAATTTCGGTACCAGTTATGCTCTTCCAATATGAATATAAATTCAAATCAAATATGAAGCAGTATATAAACATATTTTTAAATAAATAGGAATTGTTAAAATGAGTACAAACAATATATTAAAATAGTAGTAGAAAATTTTAGCATGATTATATTTAGAATTGGAAAGAAAATTTGAAATTTTAAACCGAGGAACCACGCGTTTGTTTAACAAACGCGGGATCTATGCGGTTAATAAACAAACGCGTGGCCTATGCGCTCGCTCAACAAGCGCATAGATCCACGCGTTTGTTTAACAACTGCGTGGTCTCAAAACTGTTGGGATATTTGCCTGATCTGATTATTCGGAGTGTAGAAATTTGGATTTCTACACCCAAATTGTAGGAGATGCCCTAAAAGGTGCATTTCTCCATGGCAATTCAATTTACTTATTTCTATTGTTAAATTCCCATTATACTTCTAACTCTTCATACATGAACTTAATTAGATAAAGATCTGCCAACCATTTACCATTCGAATATGTTTTCAGTTCCACTACACATACCAAGAAACGTGTTAGAAAGAAGAAGATTACAAAAGTGACAAGTAGAAGAGCTCTGTTGTTAATTTACGCTACTTTGAACTTTTTTATAAAATGTTTTTTGAATTTGATATAAGCATAAAACCTTACGATTGATTCTTACTAATGATCTAACCCATTTATTTTCATAGGAAATTTTATTATTTTGGTCGAACCATGCATGATTTGATCTTCTAGTAATGATTTTTCTATAGCCATAATGTACTTTTCCTTTTAATTATTTGATGATTTTTCAAACTTAATTTAGCTGTAATCCTACATAATTCGAGTTTCCTTAAATTACAACGTTGAATACATATTTATTTCATGCCTGCAATTTTTATTCGTATACACATTTTCTTGATTGATGATCGATTATTTGTAAATGTCACTTCTAAGACTGTTTTATTATGCTTCAAAGTCTTACCTTTTCTTCTACTAGGTAAACGACAAAAAATTGACGTTTACATATCAAATAATTAAGTCCTTTTTTGCTATTGTATTTTCTTGAAAAATACATGTTTTTCAACACATAATTGCTGGCAAAAGATAAAGATGATGAGATATAGATTGCAGAATTCTTACGATGGAGGTAGCTTCAAAAGCTTTCGAAAATGAATCATATGTACGTAATAGGAAACATCAACCATCTTATCAAAAATATATTTTTAAGTTATAATTGATGTTTATTTTTTTTCTTTATTCATTTGTTGGCATGGTGTCTTTCGTCAATATCTAATCATTCATAGTGATGTGTTTTTAGCAAGTATATCAAAGTTCGATGCTTATGTGCACATAACTACTATCGAGAAACTTAATTCTATCAATTGGTAATAATGGGCCATTAAATCAACAATAATTTTTGACTGTTTCTCTAACGTTTGATGTAAATGGGGAAATTGATACATACATAATTGTTTAAACCATTGATCTTTTTTTCTTGTTTTTTTGTTCTTCTAATTTATTCTACTATCATGTTAATATAAATTGGAATGATTCTGTGTTTCTCCTTAGATAATTAAGAGAAGTAAATAGTCAACCGATTGATTATCTTTAGTGGTTGTATTTGATGCACGCTAGCTAATTCGTAGAAAATATTATTCTTAAGATTGGAAATTTGGTACTATAGGATTTCACAGTGAAATGTGTGAAAATGTAGGTTAAAAAGAATTTTGATTGTCTACTAATTTTTGGTTGAACTAATAGTACCTTTTTGACAAAGGTAGTTTAAGATTCAAAACAATCCCTTTTTTTATATCACTTCATGTTGGGGAAAAACACACGATTGAGATCACTCAATCCAATCCCTAACGCAGTGGAAAAATATGTTAGACCATGCTAGATAGTTCACAAACAACCAATCTATGATTAAACCATCCTCAAACGAATCAAATACGATCACAAACACAAAACAAGCTATATTAAAGAACGGTATAAATAAACTAAATCACATCAAGATATATAGTGGTTCCGCTAACGATTTGTTAGTGTACATCCACTTTGAGAGAGAGCTTTTATTATCACCAAATGAGAAGAGTACAAGAGATTGATTACAATGATCCAATATTCAATAGAGAGTATATGTTTGTGGAGATTAGAATTGAAGAAACAATAAGGATTGCCAACCCCTAATTAATGGAGGACTAAACCCATGCTTTGATGGATTAATCAAATCCTCCCTTTTAGATCTGAAAAAATAGATTATATACTTGTATAGAAACGCCAGGAAAATGTCTGAAATGCCCTTGCAGATTCACAAATCAACACCATGCTTCCCAATCCTGAAATCATCCTAGGTTCCGTTCCAGACATCTGGCCCTGATTTCCAAACGTCTGGAATCACTTTTGAAATACTCTCTGGCTTGTTTCAAACGTATGGATTTCTTCCCATACGTCTGAATGGCTTCCCAAACGTTTGCAATTCTTCCCAAACGTCTGAATGGCTTCTTAGATCATTCACAGACAGATTTCAGACGTCTGAAACTGCGTCCAGATCACCACTTCCTTCTTCCTTCGCAATATCTTCCACGTACGAGCTTCGATTTGCAAAACATCTTCTCCTACATCCTCTTCAATTATGTCATATAGTGTCGCAAAAGTTCATTACTCCAGCTCGACACTATATCTATCTCCAACATCAATGGTACCATGTCATCATCTACAATCGATAGTACCAATTATCACCACTTCTACCTTCACCCAAGCTTGAATGCTTTCCCAATGAGTTCCGGCAAAGCCATCCCTCATTGCACTTCATCGACGAGTTCAGGAAAATCACCTACCCGCTTATAAAGCGTTGAAAGCACTCAACTCCAAAACCGTCTCAACCAAAGACTAAAGTACTTAGGATTGTCAACTAGTACTTACAAGAAGATAGAAATCCAATCGTGCACCACTACTATTTCTCACCAAATTAAGCTCCTCTCTCACCCGTGCCAACTAATGACATCTAGAAGTTCTCCAAGGGAATCAAGTTCGAGCAATGCACGAACTTCCCAACCGGCAACTTCTTTGTGAACATATCTGCTGCATTGTCATTTGTGTGCATTTTCCAAAGATATACTTGCTTATCTTCATCCATGACTATCAAGAACGACTCTCTCACTTTTGTGTTCTTAGTCTATGAGCTAAACGCCAAGTTCTCCGCCAAATGGATAACACTTTGGTTATCACAATAAACATCGATGCTATTGTGTTCAAACCCCAAGTCACACAACAAACACTTTAAATAGAGTGGCCCCTTTGCCGCCTCCACCGCAGCTGTAACGAGCCGACCAATTCCCGATCCTGATCATCGACACAAATACCATGTTAACTAACCAAGCACCAGAAATTTTCGAATCATTAATCAAAAAAAGTTAGAGGGTGATAAATAGAAAGAAAGAAAGTTAGAATAGAAGAAAAGAAGATCACAACAGAATAGACACAGCGGGGAATGAATAAAATATATTATATAACATAACTTTTGAATCACAAATCTGTCTGTCGTCAGAGTACAACACAATATATCACAGCGTAAATAAACAGTAACTATCTAATGTTGAAGCCTCCTGCTCCAAGCTCCACCAAGTATATCTGTAAAATCCCGACTACTTGACTGCTCATACAAATTGGGACACCTAAGAGTTTAGGGTAAAAAAAACCCGGGTTAGTCATGGAACTAGTGTGAGTAAACTCCAACCACTTGGTTTAACTTTTTAAATTTTTTTCAAAAGAAAGGATAATTGTAAGACCAATCCACACATAAATACAGATAGTTTTTACCTTACGGTAACCAAAAACATCCTTTGAAACGATACTATTCTGATCTTATAATAGTGTCTAAATGAAGTAAATAGCAATCTAGCAGAATGCTTGCATCTCACGCTCCACATACATAGTATAAAATCAAAACAAGGGGTTCTTATTGAATAATGGATTCCAACTATGGCAAGGTATGGGACCACCTTCCGACAGTGTATCTCTAGAGAGGAATACACCGGGTTCAACAAGAACATCTTGCAACCCAGGCTAAATATGATCAGCCACTCATTTCGCTTAAGTGTTCCGAATGTATTATCACCAACGATTGGGATCAGAAACCGTTACCGAAGCATAAAACAGCGATAGAATAAATAATCAAATGAATTTTCTTTAGATCATGTGACAATACATCCTAATGGGAGCGACCCACATAGCCATGCGACCTACCCGATTTTATACCATTTCCCGGTTGTGAGGCTTGAGGCTACGTCTTACCTTTTTAATATCATAGCAATCATTCACTTTGAATGTTACATCGTCAAACCCGCCAAATCATTTATTGATTTCCCCAAAAATATCACAAGTATAAAGCTAAGAGAAATGAATTCCTCCGCCAATAAACGTAAATACATTTGAAGATATCAATGTATATGATCCGTTAGGCATACTCTGTCAGACTTTCGTCCATATAAGCTGTCCTGGGACTGGACAAACCAAAGGCACCATCCCATCAGTCCATCATAGGCGATTTCTACCTAGGATTAACATAACAGCCCTTGCACTTTACTTTGTCTTCAATTATCTTCCGCATATTTAATTCTCAATGCTTATGCCCATAAGGAGTGGTTTTCAGATAATAAATTTGATCTCGGTATCTCCGTATTGACAACGAAAAATTAAAATACGTCAAAACTTTGATAGCCGGTTATTTATCTATCAAAGGAAACATCCATACAACCAACGATTCTATTTCCAAATGAATTCCACTAATCAAACATCAAGCAACAATGAGCCCTTTTTAAATAAATTTCTCATTTAAGCCTCTTTAATTAACCAATCATAAATTAAAACTTCTAAATCTTCCAATATTAGGAAAACATTTCACTTTTTTCTCATTTAATATAAGAATATTCAATTATCATTTCACTTCTACTTTACTTATTTCCACTGTAGATTGGTAAGTGAATAAATCTCTAAGACACTATCCTGAAGGCCGAAACCAACATCATATTGACACCTCGAAAATTACTCGACTCAACCAACGTACAACAGGTTCCAATTTCTTAAAAACCACATATATTTCTTTGGAAATCATTTCTCATAACAATAATGTTACGGTATATGAATTTCTTATTATATACGAAAACAATAATATTTATAACTTAATTCACCTAACCACTTTATTCAATTTGGGTTTTCTGTTTTGATTCCATTTCATAGTCCATTTTTACGTTTATAACTTTAATAACTAGTTCCAATAACATATTCAATAAAACTTAGGATTTCTTTATCACTTCATCCAACTTGGATTTATAAATTCTAATTAAATAGAACTCCATTAAGAATTCAATTTAAACCTCAATCTAAACTTAACTTATATTACAATTAATATAAATTCGCTTAAAAATTCATTTAACTATAAATAAGGCCTTATAGTTTCATAAACCTCCATTAATTTAATCCATCACTTTGATTATTATTAAATAAATAATAATCAATTTTAATATTATTAAAACGGTTTACTTGATCAATTCCCTTTAAATTCACTCTTGAATTTATATTCCTAATTTATACAATGATAATTATTTCACTTCATTTATAAGCATCGTTTTATAAATTAAACCACTTGTTTTATTATTAAAAGCAAGTTATTATTTTCTAGCTCATTCATAAATCAAATTTCTGTTCTAAAAATAGATTTTTTCCTTTTAAAACCCCATTTTTTTAAAATTTCATTTGAATAATATTATTATGGTATTTAAATACCGATTATTCTAGGGTAGTGCCATTCAAACATCTTGCACAACGAATCTATCGTAATTATTTAACACATCATATATATCACAATATATGAAAACAAACAGTAATGATTTTGAGGAATCCAATTGGATCCCTCCAGCCTATTTCCCTGCATTCACATATGTTAATCAACGTGAATAACATCAATTTCATTTCAATATGAGATATCATGATAAATAGAATAAATATTTAACCAATGATATATATATATATAACTATATCTATAATTTCAACCAATTTAATAGTAATTCATCTAAATAACCATCACAAGTCATTCAAACATACTTTATCAACATTAAAATACGTTTATAATATTATAAACTGGACAGAGTTAGTGAGTTTACTCACATCGGTTATTAATCGTTGAACAACGATTAATTTTCGATAGTTCAATCAGGTGTTTTATTTTGCCATAAATTATAACGAGCTCCAAATCCCTCTAAACCTATTCCATTACGTATCCTGCGTCCATACGGTTCCAACAGTAACCAAATTTGTGCAATTCTGATAAAGAACGAATAAGTTATACATTTTTCAAGTTCATAAATATTTAAACATTAACTTAGATTAACCAATATTTAATTACAACCTTAATTAACTTTTTAAATCATCATTAGCCGCTCCAAATCCAACTTCCACTTCAAAGACCTAACTCCAGCTCCAGTAAAACCTATGGCCGCTCCTTCTTGCTTCTCTTTCTCCCCATCCTCTCCATAATAAAATTAAAAAAATCACCAAAAAATTTCCTTCAATCTCTCTTCATCTCCATCCCAATTTTACACAACTTGCAAACCTCATTTTCTTACTCGTGACTTCATACCTTGCCCGAACGCAACAGTAATATAATCCACTATTTTATTTTGTTTTAAATCCCAAAAATTCATACCAAGCTCTAATCGGCCTCACAAATTTAATTGCAAACTCAAATTTGCAAATAAAAGCATCTATCTCCCATTATTCTCAACCCTAGGCTGTAGCTTAAAAACGACTATGAATAAAAAGGTATTGGAAATCGAAACCACTATCAGGTTGTAGAGAATCACCTTAGAAGCCCAAATATACTTGTATTGTGATTTATTGATTTACTGTGGATTTTCGAAGATCAGGATTATGTTTTACTGAAAAAAACATGGCGGCATCGATTGTTGACCAAGGAAATGAAAAGTTTAGGTTAGGGCGAGGGATGGTATATTTATAGGTAGGTTTATGTATTTTTTATTCGATTATTATATTCATTTTTATTGTATTGTTACCGCCGTTCATTATTTAAAAATTCATATGGTCACGTACAATATCCAATTTCGATGAAAATGGACATACAAGCATAAGTTGACATTACAGACCCAATGAAACTTGTTTCGTTGAAATCTGAGTCTGTTTGCTCACACAACGTGATTTTAAAGTCAAATTATTGATCGATTTACATTTAATTTCGCACGGTCACAAAACAACTCTGATTGGCGCAAAATTTGAAATCTAGCAATAATTAGTCATTACGGATTTAATAAACTTCATTTCGTCAAAAATGAAGGTCGTTTGCAAAATGGTTATTTTTAAGGCTTAATTAAAACCAAATAAAATATTAATATATTAAAAAACAATTCAATTTAATAATAATTATCCAAATAGAATATCATATAGCTCCAAAATAAAAAAGTTTGGATTTTGAACTCAACATTATAAAATTTCATTGTAACACCCCACCTCCACTAGGGTCACTCACAAAGGAATGCACTAGTTTTGGAGGGGTATTATCGAGATAACATCACAGAATTATCACAAGACAGAACATAAATAAATAATTAAGTAAGCAGCGGAAGAGTTTTTGAGCAAAACAGAACTTCATTTTATTCCAAAATAAAACATGTCTCTTACAATCATTTCAGATAACAACTTCCTTACAACTGTCTTGTAATAATAGCCAAATAGCAATGACTAAAAAAAACAGAAAAACAGCTTATTCCCCAAGTTTAGTAAAAAGAAGCAGCCATAGCAAACCGTACATGCTGAGCCAAAGCAAGTGATATCCAGGCTAAGAGCTAGTGTTTCCTCCCTGAGAACCTGGGGGGGGAAACGAAAGAAAAAGAGGCGAAAGGAAAAGGGTCAGTCATAAAGACTGAGTAAGTTCTAGTGACTTTCAGTGTAAAAACGGCTTAAAACAACCTGTCATGTATGAACTGGAACTAGACTTAAGAATGGTGTCAAGGTGAACAAGGTAGACTAAGGTGATCAGGATAAGTCAAGACAAGTCATGCAAGCATCACATGTTCGAGGTTCGTTGCGTCGACTGTACTAGTATACTAAGCCCATTTCACAAGTTAATCACGAAATAAATCCCACAGCCCAATATCATGAAATGACCCTGAAACGGGGTCTGACCCAAGTACGGGGTCCTACGGAGCGATTATCTAGTCGATCGGCTCCCTACAAGTTCTAGCTCGTCAAGTGTCCATGTCATACGGCTAATCACGAATGTAGTCACCTGTGCTGGGTCCACCTTCGGGTGTATCAGCCCTAGGGTGTCAACCCCTGACACGATTCAAGATGCACAGATAAATCTACGGATACCCAGTGTCTGCCCCGGATACGTGCACGATCGTAGTCCGCCGAACCTACACTGGCGTACCCTACTGCCGTCGTTCACCTCTTACAATCAGCCCAGTAATCGTGCCCCCACCCGGCCTAGCCCCAGGGTACCTTGATACTTCTAGAGGGTTACTGCTGAAAGGGGTCGTGTCTAGGGTTTCGCCTAATAGATTAGGTCATGTAATTCATGACCTAACCCGCCTAACAGATTAAGTCATGTAATTCGTGACTTAATCCTTTTCTAGTCTAGTCATGTCAAGATGGTTAAGTATGTCATTTCAGTTCACAACTTAACCCGCCTACGTGTCATGTCAAGTTGGCTAAGTGTTGTCGTTTTCAAGTTCATGACTTAGCCCTACAAATCGTGTTCAAATTGGTTAAGTTGTCTTTTCATGTTCATGACTTAACCCTAATTGGCATTAATTGATTCGTTAATGCACCGAACCACTCACATTGGATCCTATTGTTCGTAGCCACTGGATTTGCCGGGCGGTTCCGGGCAGGTTTACGCTACGAACTCAACCCAACCTCGGGTTTCAAGCGCGATGTGACCAACTACCCACATTGGATCCTATCGTTTGTAGCAACTGGATTTGCCGGGCGGTTCCGGGCAGATTTACACTACAAACTCAACCCAACCTCGAGTTGGCCACTTTCTTGTTTTCTAAAGTCATGCCCATGTTTTTATCAGATTTTGCTATTTCCACATCATGTTCACATGTCAACTTCGTGCCCAACTAAGGCATGTTTAAAGTCAAGTTATGGCATGTTCAAGTCAAGTTTTCGTGCCATATTTCATGTTCTATTTATGCCAAATTTCATAGTTTATGCTTGTAATTAATTCAAGTTTTGCCTATTCTACCCAATCGTATCCCCAACGTATATAAACGTACTTCGATCACAAGTATAAATAATTCAAGAGATAAAGGGGAATAACACCAAATATGTGATAGGCATATGTGACAATTCCACATTACTTGCATAATAAACAGGCTATAACATATCACATGGTTTCAGTACTAGTATGATGATAACTTGGCATAGTAGTGATTCCAACTTAACTTAACATGATGATTTCAACTTTACATCATAGGCATAATAATCATTGCGGCATAATAATAATTTTTATTATAAACATGAAACATTACAGGCATAGTAATCCTAATAGGCATAGTGGATTCCAATTTAGCATTTCAACATAATAATTCTCATAGACATAATGATTCCAGTTTAGCATATTTTTTTTCACAATGATTCTCAATTAACATGATAGACATAATGATCCCAATTTAGCGTTTTTAACCTAATGATTCTCAATCAACATGATAGACATAATGATTCCAATTTAGCATTTTTAACATAATTAACATGATAGACATAATGATTCCAATTTAGCGTTTTTAACATATCTAACATTATAAACATGATAATTCCAACTTTTCATCATAACCTAGCAATACCCTATTTTCATTTATCATGATGGGTATAATAACATTATAGGCATAATTCCGTCAATAGTCATAGCCATGGTTTAATTAGCACCATAGGCATGGTTTAATTAACATAAAGATTTCAATAAACATAGCGATTCCATGGACATGTATTAGTCCAACTTGCCAAACAATTAAGCCCAAGTGATTCATAACAACATCAAAATCATGACAAGTTTAACTTGCAACGTTGCCATAGCAATATCCCCAAATTATAATTCAAAGATAAACAATATAAACAATGGATTAACAATAGTTCCTAAATCCGATTTCAATTCATGGCATGTCCATATTGTTTTAGCGTTTTTGCCTAAAAAGTAACATAGAACTTACAATATGAAGCAAATAACCCAAATAAAATAGTCCCAAATTCGTTGTCTAAAGCGTCGTAGTTGTAGCTTCTAGTTGTAGCCTTCAAGAATCGTCCTCCATCTTCTATAATCTTATTCTTTGTATTTTTAATTTAGAGCTCTAGGTTTAATGGCGGCGGCCTGAGGCTTAAATGAAATAGTATGATTTAGGCTAGGTCTTAGGTCCTTTTTATAATGTTTGTGAGTTGTTTTAGACCGTCGATGGAGCTTGATTCAACAATAGCCGTTCGTTTGAAGGAGAGGCCAATCCGGTGCTGACACCTAGCCCTAGTGACAAGGCAAGGCTCAGAAAATCGACTAAGCATAGACTAGGCCAGCCAGGGTGGGCTGGGTTCGACCTGGCTCTGGGTCCAGGTCGACAGCCCTGTCGACAGCCATGTCGACCTGGCTAGCCAGGTCGACAGCCCTGTCGACAGCCATGTCGACCTGGCTAGCCAGGTCGACAGCCCAGTCGACCTGGGTGCCTTAGGCGGGAATTTACCCGCCCTGGCCAATTGGGCCTGATTTTGAATTTTGAATTGTTTTTCTGAGCAGCTTTTCTTATGTTCGAATTTTAAACTTAATTCAGAAACTTCCGGAGGCCATATCTTCTTCATACGGACTCCGTTTTTCGAAAACTCGGACTCTATTTCGCGTATTTTTCCGAGACGAACGCAATGGCGTATCCTGTTTCCCTTAATTCTTTGATTTGAAATTAATTATACTTTAATTTGTGAATTTCACTGTTATAGAATACACGGGGTGTTACATTCTCCCCCACTTAAAAGGATTTCGTCCCCGAAATCTTCAAGTTCAGGAAGAATGTACATCCTAACATCCAAACATCCATCTACTCATCCATCAAACACGAGCATCCATTGTCCTTAAACAAAACTTCTAATGCTTTATGATCATATGCGAAGTGTGTGTATATGTTCCTTAGCTAATGCTAATGATCAGGCCTGATTGATCTTCTAAATGCAAAATATGTTTAGTGAAATGAATCCAATATGTATGCAA
This sequence comes from Allium sativum, assembly GCA_030737875.1. Taxonomy (NCBI): domain Eukaryota; kingdom Viridiplantae; phylum Streptophyta; class Magnoliopsida; order Asparagales; family Amaryllidaceae; genus Allium; species Allium sativum. The sequence goes on from CM060916.1 coordinate 820,817,044, forward strand.
ATTTTTTCCTATTATAATTCATAATTTCTACATGAGTGCTCGAACATTCAATCATATGCAACAACCATATGATAGCACAGCCAAATTTCCAAAATAAACACTCATGCATATGCAACATGAAAATGTGTCTGAGCCGATCTAGTGCCTAAAGTGTATTCATGCATCCACGAGAAACCACTTGCGACCACTTGCAACCATTTCGCAATCATAACATGTTTCAATTACATGTTTACATCCAAAAAGATTCTAACTATGGTTCTCAAGATAGGATCGAGGAGAGAAATAAGATAAAACAAAGCATCTAGAATAGGTTAACGATGTACCGCCAGAAGGTCCGGTCTGCTTCTCAGGGTAGTCTTTGCTGATGTGTCCAGTCTTCCCACAATGAAAACATTCACCTTGCTTTCTCTTCCTCTTTCTACAATCCTTGGCTATGTGCCCTTCCGTACCACAGTAATTGCATTTCCTTTTATCGCGTGAGTTGTTGTTCTTGCCTCCTTTCTCGGAGTCTACCTTCTTATTCTTGGAATCGTTAGGCTTGACCTCTTTCTTCCCTTGAGAGTTTTCTGCCTCTGTCTCCTTCTTGCCCTTATCTTCCTCGTTCAGCAATGCCATCTGCACCAACCTTTCGTACGTAGCTCCCATGGGTATATGGGTCATGGCCAAACTGTGTAATGGCTCATTCAACCCTTTGACAAAGCGGAGAACCTTTTTGTGCGGGGTGTTGACTAGGTCTAGTCCGAACCTAGCCAGCTCATCGAATTGATTAACGTACTCTTTGACTGTCATATTTCCTTGCTTAAGAAATAAAAATTTCTCCAACTGCAAACTCCTTTCGGCTTCTGAGAGAAATTTAGCCTCAAACCTTGCCCTAAAGTCCTCCCATGTTTCCACTGGTCTTTCTGCATTAGTGACTTCCCACCAGTAGGAAGCCTCGCCCTTTAGTAGCCACACCGCCAGTTGTACTTTCTGCCTATCTTCTACCTCAAAGATGACGAATAAGTCCTCGGTTTCTTTTAGCCAATTTCTAGCTGCCACGAAGGACTCCGTTCCATGAAAGTCCTTTCCTCCCATAGCCTTAAAATCTTTACATACCTTAGCAAAAGTGTTTCCCCGCGGAGGAGGTGGAGGAAGAGGTGCTGCTGCAGCTGGATGATTTCCTGCAGCTGGGGGAGGAGGAACGGTGGGACCTGGCTGGGTGGCCCTTGCTTCTAAGAATCGTCTAAACCAACCAGGTATTGGTACACCCTCTGGCAAGTTAAGTTCTTCGGACATGATGCTGAAAGAAGAAGGATAGATTCAAACAAGGAAACAAAGGATAGTGCTAATGGCTTTTGGGGAATAGCCTTTAAAAACTTTTTCTTGGAAAATGCTTCTTTGTAAATGGTTCCAAAAAAAAAATTCAAAAGGTTTTCAAAACTTTTGCCCAGTCTTGGTAACCTTCTGCTCTGATACCAAGTGTAATACCCCACCTCCACTAGGGTCACTCACAAAGGAATGCACTAGTTTTGGAGGGGTATTATCGAGATAACATCACAGAATTATCACAAGACAGAACATAAATAAATAATTAAGTACGCAGCGGAAGAGTTTTTGAGCAAAACAGAACTTCATTTTATTCCAAAATAAAACATGTCTCTTACAATCATTTCAGATAACAACTTCCTTACAACTGTCTTGTAATAATAGCCAAAGAAGCAATGACTAAAAAAAACAGAAAAACAGCTTATTCCCCAAGTTTAGTAAAAAGAAGCAGCCATAGCAAACCGTACATGCTGAGCCAAAGCAAGTGATATCCAGGCTAAGAGCTAGTGTTTCCTCCCTGAGAACCTGGGGGGGGAAACGAAAGAAAAAGAGGCGAAAGGAAAAGGGTCAGTCATAAAGACTGAGTAAGTTCTAGTGACTTTTAGTGTAAAAACGGCTTAAAACAACCTGTCATGTATGAACTGGAACTAGACTTAAGAATGGTGTCAAGGTGAACAAGGTAGACTAAGGTGATCAGGATAAGTCAAGACAAGTCATGCAAGCATCACATGTTCGAGGTTCGTTGCGTCGACTGTACTAGTATACTAAGCCCATTTCACAAGTTAATCACGAAATAAATCCCACAGCCCAATATCATGAAATGACCCTGAAACGGGGTCTGACCCAAGTACGGGGTCCTACGGAGCGATTATCTAGTCGATCGGCTCCCTACAAGTTCTAGCTCGTCAAGTGTCCGTGTCATACGGCTAATCACGAATGTAGTCACCTGTGCTGGGTCCACCTTCGGGTGTATCAGCCCTAGGGTGTCAACCCCTGACACGATTCAAGATGCACAGATAAATCTACGGATACCCAGTGTCTGCCCCGGATACGTGCACGATCGTAGTCCGCCGAACCTACACTGGCGTACCCTACTGCCGTCGTTCACCTCTTACAATCAGCCCAGTAATTGTGCCCCCACCCGGCCTAGCCCCAGGGTACCTTGATACTTCTAGAGGGTTACTACTGAAAGGGGTCGTGTCTAGGGTTTCGCCTAATAGATTAGGTCATGTAATTCGTGACCTAACCCGCCTAACAGATTAAGTCATGTAATTCGTGACTTAATCCTTTTCTAGTCTAGTCATGTCAAGATGGTTAAGTATGTCATTTCAGTTCACGACTTAACCCGCCTACGTGTCATGTCAAGTTGGCTAAGTGTTGTCGTTTTCAAGTTCATGACTTAGCCCTACAAATCGTGTTCAAATTGGTTAAGTTGTCTTTTCATGTTCATGACTTAACCCTAATTGGCATTAATTGATTCGTTAATGCACCGAACCACTCACATTGGATCCTATTGTTCGTAGCCACTGGATTTGCCGGGCGGTTCCGGGCAGGTTTACGCTACGAACTCAACCCAACCTCGGGTTTCAAGCGCGATGTGACCAACTACCCACATTGGATCCTATCGTTTGTAGCAACTGGATTTGCCGGGCGGTTCCGGGCAGATTTACACTACAAACTCAACCCAACCTCGAGTTGGCCACTTTCTTGTTTTCTAAAGTCATGCCCATGTTTTTATCAGATTTTGTTGTTTCCACATCATGTTCATATGTCAACTTCGTGCCCAACTAAGGCATGTTTAAAGTCAAGTTATGGCATGTTCAAGTCAAGTTTTCGTGCCATATTTCATGTTCTATTTATGCCAAATTTCATAGTTTATGCTTGTAATTAATTCAAGTTTTGCCTATTCTACCAAATCGTATCCCCAACGTATAAACGTACTTCGATCACAAGTATAAATAATTCAAGAGATAAAGGGGAATAACACCAAACATGTGATAGGCATATGTGACAATTCCACATTACTTGCATAATAAACAGGCTATAACATATCACATGGTTTCAGTACTAGTATGATGATAACTTGGCATAGTAGTGATTCCAACTTAACTTAACATGATGATTTCAACTTTACATCATAGGCATAATAATCATTGCGGCATAATAATAATTTTTATTATAAACATGAAACATTACAGGCATAGTAATCCTAATAGGCATAGTGGATTCCAATTTAGCATTTCAACATAATAATTCTCATAGACATAATGATTCCAATTTAGCGTTTTTTTTTCACAATGATTCTCAATTAACATGATAGACATAATGATCCCAATTTAGCGTTTTTAACCTAATGATTCTCAATCAACATGATAGACATAATGATTCCAATTTAGCATTTTTAACATAATTAACATGATAGACATAATGATTCCAATTTAGCATTTTTAACATATCTAACATTATAAACATGATAATTCCAACTTTTCATCATAACCTAGCAATACCCTATTTTCATTTATCATGATGGGTATAATAACATTATAGGCATAATTCCGTCAATAGTCATAGCCATGGTTTAATTAGCACCATAGGCATGGTTTAATTAACATAAAGATTTCAATAAACATAGCGATTCCATGGACATGTATTAGTCCAACTTGCCAAACAATTAAGCCCAAGTGATTCATAACAACATCAAAATCATGACAAGTTTAACTTGCAACGTTGCCATAGCAATATCCCCAAATTATAATTCAAAGATAAACAATATAAACAATGGATTAACAATAGTTCCTAAATCCGATTTCAATTCATGGCATGTCCATATTGTTTTAGCGTTTTTGCCTAAAAAGTAACATAGAACTTACAATATGAAGCAAATAACCCAAATAAAATAGTCCCAAATTCGTTGTCTAAAGCGTCGTAGTTGTAGCTTCTAGTTGTAGCCTTCAAGAATCGTCCTCCATCTTCTATAATCTTATTCTTTGTATTTTTAATTTAGAGCTCTAGGTTTAATGGCGGTGTAACAACCCGTAAAATGCGAGCCAGTTTGAAATTTTTATTCTGGCAATTTTAGCGAGTTTTGATTATTTAAAATGAATTATTTTAAATAATATCGACGTGAAATTTATTTTGAATATAATTCGAACACATATATTATATACGTCGTCGTTAGAATATATAATAATTATATATATTTATAAAAGGAATAGAAAATGGCGCGGTAGTTCGAAAATTCGATTTCTAATTTCAAATGAATATACAGAATTCAATATAAGTCAGAATTGAACGAAACAAGAAATATTTGAATCTGTATAACTATATCTTTGTAACGAAGTTAACAAACTGAGATTTCATCTTAGAAATGATAGGATATGTCCAGTTTAAAATTAGAAATAGTCGCTGTGGAATTTATATATATTTTTATATATATAAGGCCCTTAAAAATGGACATTTTGCAAACGACCTCGGATTTCGACGAAACCAGTTTTGTTGGGTCCGGGATGTAAAGTTATTGCTAGGTTTCAAATCTCGTAATTTTTCGAATCAATATGTGAGCGTGGCAAAGGAAAACGCGTTTGACCGGTTTCAGTTGATTTTAATCGACTGGAAATTGGCCATTTTTCAAACGGACTCAGAATTCGACGAAACTAGTTTTGTCAGGACCGTATCGTAAATACGAAGCTAGAAAATATTTTTCTAGAATTTTTCGAGTTAGTATGTGACCCCGGTAATATAAAATGTACATTTGAATTGAATATATATAGATTTATATTTTAATTTAAATGAAAACTGATCAAAACAGCCGAACTGGCTCACGATACAAATCCCATTGTGTCCGGAATAGGGGTATTATGTTAGAGGCAACAATCGTTGGGTTAGATTTGGGATTCGTATGTAGGGACCGTATTTTTTTCAAATTAAAAGAATTAAAATAATATAAATATAAGGTATAACCCTAAAATCGAGTCAACATGGTCAAAATCCAAATCCGTGGTCAACGAGACCCTGCGCCCCTCTCTGGGATTCAACGACCGATTAGCTCCATTCCTTTTCAATTTTTTTTCTCCTAATCTAGAAATCGAATTCAAGAAATTTCAAAAGGAGCAACCAGGAGCTTTTCGAGCTCTTCAGAATGATGTGGGTTGTTCGATTTTTGGGGGCGTTGGGATCTCGAAATCTGTGTCCAAAGTCCCGTCGTTCGCCGCGGATTCTGGAGAAGTAGGGTGGCGCGAGTTGCACCCAATTCCGGCCGCAACAAGGCGGCGCTGAGCTCTTCACGGGGGTGGCATCAGATCTCGCTCCGGTGGCTCCAACGTCGAGGCGCAGGTGGATTTTATATTCGAGCTGGTGAGGGTTTCTGCGTTCGGTCCCCAAGCAATCCAAGGAGAAGACAGTGTAATATTTTAAACTATGTAATTTGTCTAATTACTTTGATAATTAAAAATATGTAACCTGATTTTAAAAAATATAATGTGATAAAAATACGATTCTTATTTATAAATACTTTGTTTTAAATAGGAATATATATATATAACTTTATTTTGAAAAAGTTGTTTTTAAAATATAAACAACTTTGTTTTTAAAAATAGAAATAGGATTTGTTTTTAAAAATAGAAATAGGATTTGTTTTTAAAAATAGAAATAGGATTTGTTTTTAAAAATAGAAATAGGATTTGTTTTTTTAAAATAGAAATAGGATTTGTTTTTAAAAATAGAAATAGGATTTGTTTTTTAAAAATAGAAATAGGATATGATTTTAAAAATATAAAAGCAAGGAGCTTTAAAAATATAAAAGTAAGGATTTTTAAAATAAAAATAGCCTGGGTTTAAAAATATGATTTTTATATATTGAACTTCGAAATAAAAATATGACTTTTAAATTAAAAGTGAATAAATAAAAATGTGTTTTTTTATTTTAAAAACATCAGAATATAAAAATGTGTGATTTTTATATATGTAGTGAATACGGGCAACGAAGATGACGAAGAGGCGATAGCAATGAGGATTTCTATCAATGAAGAGCCGTGGAGCTAGGATAGCTATATGTGAGAACTTCTCACCTTTCAATTTAAATTTTCTAGTTATATATATATACTAGGATGCAGACGGTGCTTATTAGAAGCACCCGACACCCGTCCACATACCATGGACTTGTTTGTTTGGTTGTGTAGTTGGTTAGATTATTTGGTTTGAACTGAATTGTTTGGTGAAATAAAATTGATTTGATTGATGTGTGAATGGCGTGGGCCTTCACTAGACCGGGGATAAGGCTAGGCCTCGTCCCGTTTCTAGTATCGTGCCGTTATGCCGCCGAAATTTTCTAAAATAAGTTAGAAAAATAAAAATATCATTTTATTTAAAGAATGAACTGAATAGAAATTCATAGGTTGGAATAAAATGTTTTGTCGTTAAAAATATAATTTTTAACGTGAATGTGAATAAATAAATATTCATTTACAAACCAAACGGTTTGTTTATGTACACCTATTTGAAGGACATTGATTGGGTCGATAAATTTTACACATCGCCCAACTGCACTAATAAAATATGTGTTTGATTGTTTGAAACCCCACACGGGTGTTGGGATGAAATTTGAAGTTCACTCATCCTGATTGATTGAATATGTCGATCGATTGATTGACAGGCTGTTATAAGCGTTAGATATCTATATTTGATGCTTATACAGTGTAGTGCACTTTGGTTGATGGTTGATTATTTTCCAATGCTATTATACATGTGTTGTATGAAAATCCATATAATTAACTTTATATGGTAATTGATTGGGCCTCATTCCAATTTGAAAAATAAAGAATATTATAAAATAAAAGTTCATGTGTTGACAGTACTCATTCATTGAGATTGGTCATGTGTTGAACGAAATATTTTGATAATAACAACTACTTTGAAAAAGAAATGTTTGAAATAGAATGTTTGAAAATAGAAATTTATGAAGCCGTGTTGATTAGGTTGACGCCATTTTGACGTGAACGATATTTATATCGATTTTAAAACGATTTCGAAATGAAATGAATTGAAAACGATTTCGAAATGAAATGAATTGAAAACGATTTCGAAATGAAATGAATTGAAAACGATTTCGAAATGAATTGAATTGAAAACGAATTCGAAATGAATTGAAAACGATTTCGAAATGAATTGAATATAAAACGAATTCAAATTGAATTGAAAGCAAATTGAAATGAATTCAAATTGAATTGAAATTTGAATTGAATAGAAATGAATTTTAAAACGAATTTATAAAGAAGAATTCAATTTTGCTTTGAATTGAAATGGAAGTTGAAATAGATTTTGAAACGAATTTTAAAACTATTTATATAATTCGTTTTGAATAGAAATCGACGAAATATATTATATATATATTATATATATAATATAATGGCTTGAATAGAACGCGCCGCGCCGCGGCAGTTCGTGAATTTCGACCATTTATTTCAAACAGACATTACGGGAGATCCGACCGTCGGATTCTCCTAAAACCGGAACCGTTGGGTTCGTATCGAAAAGAGCTTTCTAACGAATATTAGAAATTTGAAATCTAACGGTTGGATTTGGAGATACGTCCAAATCAAATTCGAAAAAGGTCGCTGTAAGTGCAGTTCGATGGCCGTTGTTGGAAATCGACTGTACGTGCCTTGATAAAATTATTAAAAATAGTAATAATTTGTGTAAAATCATAAGAAATGATTTGTGAAGATTTGGGATGAAAAACTCCATATTTGAAAAGATAAAAAAATAGATTTTTATCGAAATGAACTAGTTTTAAACTAGAAATATAATTCTATTTATTTTTAAATAAATAAATTGAATTTGAAAAGGGTTTTAAAAATAACCAAAATTTCCAATGATTGCATTGGAGTGGATTTGAATCGAAATTGTCTTCGGAATATTTCGATGTTGGAATTCGTGATTATACGGATGTTGTTATGGAAATTTGAAAGATACATATTTATATCGTTATTTCCAATACGACATTTGTTAATCGTAGAATTTGATATTGAATATAAGCCGGGATATTTTCTATTCAGAGCCTTGTATTTAATATCAAATGTGATTTGGGTTTGTCGTGAATGGTGTCTTCAGTAACACTGTTCTTGAACATAGTTGAGAAAAGATTAAATCTTTTTATTTAGATTTAATGAAGTGTACCAATTAAATAATATTTAATTGGAATTGAATTGATATTGATTTTTGGGTTTATCGTGAACAGTGTTTTAAATAACACTCGTTCTTTAACCCGATCATTAATGAAATGTGATTTGGGTTTGTCGTGAATGGTGTCTTCACTAACACTGTTCTTGAACCCAGTTGAGAAAAGATTAAATCTTTTTATTTAGATTTAATGAAGTGTACCAATTAAATAATATTTAATTGGAATTGAATTGATATTGATTTTTGGGTTTATCGTGAACAGTGTTTTAAATAACACTCGTTCTTTAACCCGATCATTAATGAAATGTGATTTTGGGTTGTCGTGAACGGTATCTTCAATAATGCAGTTCTTAGACCTAAAGAAGTTAAGAAAATCAGAAACTAACTGGAGATTAGTTAAGTTGAATAGTTTCCGAGGTATTGATCTGATGTTGGTTTCGGCCTTCGGGATTAATACTTAGGGAATTGCTCACTTGCTAATTTACAATTAGGGACTGATTGAAATGTGATGTGATTTTGGGTTTATCGTGAACCGTGTTTTAAATGACACTGATTCTTTAACCCAGTCACAGATTAAAACTAAGTGGAGTTTTAATGAATCTTTAATTAGATTGAAATAATCGAAATGGAGTATCACCAGTTTTGCTCCAGGCGATAGTCAAATCTTTAATTAGATTTGAACGTGAAATGGTAATTGAATTTACCGATAACACTGTGGTGTTAGATATGAAGTATTACCAGTTTTACTTCATGGGATAAATAGGTTGGGATTGGGAAATTAAAACCAATGATTACTTCGGTAAGGTTCGTTAATCTCGACTAGTTGAATCGAAATTCAAAAGAAGAATATATTCAAGAAATTATCTTGGATAAAATTAATGGGAACCTTTTCCCTATGAATGTGAAAATTAGAAACTAACTGTCGGTTAGCCGAGCAGAATGGTTCTCTGGATATTGATCTGATGTTGGTTTCGGCCTTCGGGGTTAATATTTGGGGAATTATTCTCTTGATTAATTTACTGTTAGTAACTAATGAATTGGAATGAGGCGTATGTTGTGTTTGTGTAACACGTATTTAAAATATACGCGAGTTATTCGGAAAGACCGGGTTTATCCCATTCTGAATAACTGATACGACGATAAGTCGAAGATGAAGACGATGGTCGAAGACCGGAGGTCTTCACGTCGTTTGGGTGATAACTGATGATCTTGATTGGGCTGTACACCCAAGAAGATGGAAACAGTTGGTGATCGTCCAGACGTACTTGGAGATCGATGGATATGCGGGGTACTAGGTGCCTCCGGTTTCGTTCAGACCCAGAACGGACTTGTAAATGGACGGTGTGTCTGACATTGGATTTTAGTCCGTGTGATCGATCTCTATTAAATATATATCTGTTTGGCGGCGGAGAATTTATTCTCTTGCTTAACGCCCTTCTCTGAGACGTACGAGCTCAGGGGTTATATATTGATGGATATCAATCGCATGGAGTGAATTGCCTGTGTGGCATACCTAAGTGGCAATTGATCGAGGCTTCTGTTGAAAAGCAAAGTCTTGTGGTTGATGATCGAAGCACGGCCTTTGTGGCGTAGCTTTGTGTAACGTTGATTCGCGAGTATCACACCCGGTATGAATCAAAAACGGGAGACGGACCTCAGGGAGGACATGCGTTTCTTTCTAGTTAGGAGTGGCGTCAGTGCTTGAACTGGCTGACGAGTTTGACTCATGTGGATGTTACCTATTATTACTTGCTGAAAAGCGAGGCGCCTCGTGATATCGGTTTCGGCCGATGCTTCTGGTCGGCTGACGGGCCAGACTTACGCCCCAAAGGGTGGGGAAACGCATGTTCAGGCATTTTAATCCACATCGGTGGACCGGCCCTGACGATCCAAGGGTCACTCGAGCTCTGATCCTGAGGGGCGGACTAGAGCGTCTCGAATCGGTAGAGGATCTTGCCCCTAGCCTCGGTTCATACCATAAATGATAACCCAACTTCCAATACGTCGTCTTGCAGTTTTGATTGTAAACTTATATATGGCGACATAGTGTTATGGGCCATTCATGCCGCCTATGATTGATACTTATGATTTGAAGTGTTTTATACACTATGCACTTATATTAGTATCAAATGATTTGTTTTAAACGTATCAAGCATTCTTTGGCTGTTATAAGGGAAAACCCTATCCTCGGCTGCGTTGCATTGTGTGATGGGACCTGGGTCTTATAACAGCTTCATTTTTCTTTATTTAGCATTGCGCTGTTTGTTTTATGCACTGGTATTCTTGGGAGGAAACCCGTTCCGTGTTATACGGCGTGGTCCCTTGATTTACCTAATGATTTACAATAAAGATTAATAACTGTTTTAGTTCTCACACCAGTCACATGACTGACCTGGAGTTTATTGTTTTAACCTAAACTCTGGGTGCCCTTATTTTGACACGGGCAGCTAGTAGTTTTGGTTTTGCAGATTTATATTCACAGGATCCTGGTTTACAGCTGGAATGATATCCGGAAAGCTTTGTATCCGTATATCTACTTCTAGTTGTGTATTGTATTATTTTTCCGCTGCTATGTATTTAAATGTAATTTAAATCTCTGATATTTCTGTGTAATATTCATTTATACTCTGTATATTCTTGTAATCTGATGCATTGTTGTTATATACAATGAAATGTTCTTTTATATGCGTTCTGTTGTGGCTTGTTCTCGAACTATCCGACGCTTTCCTTTACGGGGAAGTTACGGGTTTTTACAGTTGGTATCAGAGCTTTGGTTTACAAAGCTTAGAGAACAAGGCACATTAGAAACATACGAAAGAATTCATCAGATATTGGATTAGCAATATCCAATGAGAATGACTCGTTAGAGATGGGATCAGTATTATCCTAGAACGAGTGTGAAGAGTATATTTTTAAAAAAAAAAATGAAATGAAAACAATTTTTGTTTTGAAAATTAAAAATCAATTATTCGTATTTGATTATTTATTTATATTGATGTGGACAATCCAGTATATATAGATTTTGCGTATACGTCTGATCCGCGTGTATTCGAAGTTTTAATATATTGGATAGATATAGAGTCGCACTCTAGTCGCCCGGACATGGTCCTGATGATGAAGTATACCATCACCAGCATTTATTTTCGAGTAACGAAAGTGTGATATCTATATATTTCCATTAGACTGGTGTGAGAACCAAATCTTATATAGCTAGAACACTTTGTTGTGAATTGGCATCAAAAACAAGATTTTCAGTATATATATCAAAATTATGAATTTGAAACGTTAAATTCACTAATTGATTGATGTTTGTGTTGTTTGTTTATTTGTTTGCAAATTTTGAACCATTACGCCTAATTGCATCAAATATTGAATTGTATTGAAAATTGGTCGCATTTGCTTGCATATACATATACTTACATTGAACAGGTCATAGCAAGGAGGCTAGAGCCAGAGAATAAAATTTGTTTGCCCGACAAATAGGTACATGTTTACTACATAATTTCCTGTTTTGTTTGGGTGATGATGATTTTGTGAGCCTATTGGCTAGCCGCTTGGCTTTTTCTTTTTCTTTTTGAGATCTGAAGGACCGGGGAAGCTATTTGAAATTCCCCGATGCTCCCGGTGCAGGGGAGGTTATGGCGAAATTTTTCGAAAATTTAGGGTGTTAGCCAAATTTTTGAAATTTTGAAAATTCTCAGAAACTAAAGAGTTGGAGAATGGAAGCCAGATCGAACGTAGAGTTGATTAATCAAACCACTTTCGACTTTGTTCCTTTTCGGGGACGAAAAGTTTTAAGTGGGGGAGATTGTAACAACCCGTAAAATGCGAGCCAGTTTGAAATTTTTATTCTGGCAATTTTAGCGAGTTTTGATTATTTAAAATGAATTATTTTAAATAATATCGACGTGAAATTTATTTTGAATATAATTCGAACACATATATTATATACGTCGTCGTTAGAATATATAATAATTATATATATTTATAAAAGGAATAGAAAATGGCGCGGTAGTTCGAAAATTCGATTTCTAATTTCAAATGAATATACAGAATTCAATATAAGTCAGAATTGAACGAAACAAGAAATATTTGAATCTGTATAACTATATCTTTGTAACGAAGTTAACAAACTGAGATTTCATCTTAGAAATGATAGGATATGTCCAGTTTAAAATTAGAAATAATCGCTGTGGAATTTATATATATTTTTATATATATAAGGCCCTTAAAAATGGACATTTTGCAAACGACCTCGGATTTCGACGAAACCAGTTTTGTTGGGTCCGGGATGTAAAGTTATTGCTAGGTTTCAAATCTCGTAATTTTTCGAATCAATATGTGAGCGTGGCAAAGGAAAACGCGTTTGACCGGTTTTAGTTGATTTTAATCGACTGGAAATTGGCCATTTTTCAAACGGACTCAGAATTCGACGAAACTAGTTTTGTCAGGACCGTATCGTAAATACGAAGCTAGAAAATATTTTTCTAGAATTTTTCGAGTTAGTATGTGACCCCGGTAATATAAAATGTACATTTGAATTGAATATATATAGATTTATATTTTAATTTAAATGAAAACTGATCAAAACAGCCGAACTGGCTCACGATACAAATCTCATTGTGTCCGGAATAGGGGTATTATGCTAGGGGCAACAATCGTTGGGTTAGATTTGGGATTCGTATGTAGGGACCGTATTTTTTTTCAAATTAAAAGAATTAAAATAATATAAATATAAGGTATAACCCTAAAATCGAGTCAACATGGTCAAAATCCAAATCCGTGGTCAACGAGACCCTGCGCCCCTCTCTGGGATTCAACGACCGATTAGCTCCATTCCTTTTCAATTTTTTTTCTCCTAATCTAGAAATCGAATTCAAGAAATTTCAAAAGGAGCAACCAGGAGCTTTTCGAGCTCTTCAGAATGATGTGGGTTGTTCGATTTTTGGGGGCGTTGGGATCTCGAAATCTGTGTCCAAAGTCCCGTCGTTCGCCGCGGATTCTGGAGAAGTAGGGTGGCGCGAGTTGCACCCAATTCCGGCCGCAACAAGGCGGCGCTGAGCTCTTCACGGGGGTGGCATCAGATCTCGCTCCGGTGGCTCCAACGTCGAGGCGCAGGTGGATTTTATATTCGAGCTGGTGAGGGTTTCTGCGTTCGGTCCCCAAGCAATCCAAGGAGAAGACAGTGTAATATTTTAAACTATGTAATTTGTCTAATTACTTTGATAATTAAAAATATGTAACCTGATTTTAAAAAATATAATGTGATAAAAATACGATTCTTATTTATAAATACTTCGTTTTAAATAGGAATATATATATATAACTTTATTTTGAAAAAGTTGTTTTTAAAATATAAACAACTTTGTTTTTAAAAATAGAAATAGGATTTGTTTTTAAAAATAGAAATAGGATTTGTTTTAAAAAATAGAAATAGGATTTGTTTTTAAAAATAGAAATAGGATTTGTTTTTTTAAAATAGAAATAGGATTTGTTTTTAAAAATAGAAATAGGATTTGTTTTTTAAAAATAGAAATAGGATATGATTTTAAAAATATAAAAGCAAGGAGCTTTAAAAATATAAAAGTAAGGATTTTTAAAATAAAAATAGCCTGGGTTTAAAAATATGATTTTTATATATTGAACTTCGAAATAAAAATATGACTTTTAAATTAAAAGTGAATAAATAAAAATGTGTTTTTTTATTTTAAAAACATCAGAATATAAAAATGTGTGATTTTTATATATGTAGTGAATACGGGCAACGAAGATGACGAAGAGGCGATAGCAATGAGGATTTCTATCAATGAAGAGCCGTGGAGCTAGGATAGCTATATGTGAGAACTTCTCACCTTTCAATTTAAATTTTCTAGTTATATATATATACTAGGATGCAGACGGTGCTTATTAGAAGCACCCGACACCCGTCCACATACCATGGACTTGTTTGTTTGGTTGTGTAGTTGGTTAGATTATTTGGTTTGAACTGAATTGTTTGGTGAAATAAAATTGATTTGATTGATGTGTGAATGGCGTGGGCCTTCACTAGACCGGGGATAAGGCTAGGCCTCGTCCCGTTTCTAGTATCGTGCCGTTATGCCGCCGAAATTTTCTAAAATAAGTTAGAAAAATAAAAATATCATTTTATTTAAAGAATGAACTGAATAGAAATTCATAGGTTGGAATAAAATGTTTTGTCGTTAAAAATATAATTTTTAACGTGAATGTGAATAAATAAATATTCATTTACAAACCAGACGGTTTGTTTATGTACACCTATTTGAAGGACATTGATTGGGTCGATAAATTTTACACATCGCCCAACTGCACTAATAAAATATGTGTTTGATTGTTTGAAACCCCACACGGGTGTTGGGATGAAATTTGAAGTTCACTCATCCTGATTGATTGAATATGTCGATCGATTGATTGACAGGCTGTTATAAGCGTTAGATATCTATATTTGATGCTTATACAGTGTAGTGCACTTTGGTTGATGGTTGATTATTTTCCAATGCTATTATACATGTGTTGTATGAAAATCCATATAATTAACTTTATATGGTAATTGATTGGGCCTCATTCCAATTTGAAAAATAAAGAATATTATAAAATAAAAGTTCATGTGTTGACAGTACTCATTCATTGAGATTGGTCATGTGTTGAACGAAATATTTTGATAATAACAACTACTTTGAAAAAGAAATGTTTGAAATAGAATGTTTGAAAATAGAAATTTATGAAGCCGTGTTGATTAGGTTGACGCCATTTTGACGTGAACGATATTTATATCGATTTTAAAACGATTTCGAAATGAAATGAATTGAAAACGATTTCGAAATGAAATGAATTGAAAACGATTTCGAAATGAAATGAATTGAAAACGATTTCGAAATGAAATGAATTGAAAACGATTTCGAAATGAAATGAATTGAAAACGATTTCGAAATGAATTGAATTGAAAACGAATTCGAAATGAATTGAAAACGATTTCGAAATGAATTGAATATAAAACGAATTCAAATTGAATTGAAAGCAAATTGAAATGAATTCAAATTGAATTGAAATTTGAATTGAATAGAAATGAATTTTAAAACGAATTTATAAAGAAGAATTCAATTTTGCTTTGAATTGAAATGGAAGTTGAAATAGATTTTGAAACGAATTTTAAAACTATTTATATAATTCGTTTTGAATAGAAATCAACGAAATATATTATATATATATTATATATATAATATAATGGCTTGAATAGAACGCGCCGCGCCGCGACAGTTCGTGAATTTCGACCATTTATTTCAAACAGACATTACGGGAGATCCGACCGTCGGATTCTCCTAAAACCGGAACCGTTGGGTTCGTATCGAAAAGAGCTTTCTAACGAATATTAGAAATTTGAAATCTAACGGTTGGATTTGGAGATACGTCCAAATCAAATTCGAAAAAGGTCGCTGTAAGTGCAGTTCGATGGCCGTTGTTGGAAATCGACTGTACGTGCCTTGATAAAATTATTAAAAATAGTAATAATTTGTGTAAAATCATAAGAAATGATTTGTGAAGATTTGGGATGAAAAACTCCATATTTGAAAAGATAAAAAAATAGATTTTTATCGAAATGAACTAGTTTTAAACTAGAAATATAATTCTATTTATTTTTAAATAAATAAATTGAATTTGAAAAGGGTTTTAAAAATAACCAAAATTTCCAATGATTGCATTGGAGTGGATTTGAATCGAAATTGTCTTCGGAATATTTCGATGTTGGAATTCGTGATTATACGGATGTTGTTATGGAAATTTGAAAGATACATATTTATATCGTTATTTCCAATACGACATTTGTTAATCGTAGAATTTGATATTGAATATAAGCCGGGATATTTTCTATTCAGAGCCTTGTATTTAATATCAAATGTGATTTGGGTTTGTCGTGAATGGTGTTTTCAGTAACACTGTTCTTGAACCCAGTTGAGAAAAGATTAAATCTTTTTATTTAGATTTAATGAAGTGTACCAATTAAATAATATTTAATTGGAATTGAATTGATATTGATTTTTGGGTTTATCGTGAACAGTGTTTTAAATAACACTCGTTCTTTAACCCGATCATTAATGAAATGTGATTTGGGTTTGTCGTGAATGGTGTCTTCACTAACACTGTTCTTGAACCCAGTTGAGAAAAGATTAAATCTTTTTATTTAGATTTAATGAAGTGTACCAATTAAATAATATTTAATTGGAATTGAATTGATATTGATTTTTGGGTTTATCGTGAACAGTGTTTTAAATAACACTCGTTCTTTAACCCGATCATTAATGAAATGTGATTTTGGGTTGTCGTGAACGGTATCTTCAATAATGCAGTTCTTAGACCTAAAGAAGTTAAGAAAATCAGAAACTAACTGGAGATTAGTTAAGTTGAATAGTTTCCGAGGTATTGATCTGATGTTGGTTTCGGCCTTCGGGATTAATACTTAGGGAATTGCTCACTTGCTAATTTACAATTAGGGACTGATTGAAATGTGATGTGATTTTGGGTTTATCGTGAACCGTGTTTTAAATGACACTGATTCTTTAACCCAGTCACAGATTAAAACTAAGTGGAGTTTTAATGAATCTTTAATTAGATTGAAATAATCGAAATGGAGTATCACCAGTTTTGCTCCAGGCGATAGTCAAATCTTTAATTAGATTTGAACGTGAAATGGTAATTGAATTTACCGATAACACTGTGGTGTTAGATATGAAGTATTACCAGTTTTACTTCATGGGATAAATAGGTTGGGATTGGGAAATTAAAACCAATGATTACTTCGGTAAGGTTCGTTAATCTCGACTAGTTGAATCGAAATTCAAAAGAAGAATATATTCAAGAAATTATCTTGGATAAAATTAATGGGAACCTTTTCCCTATGAATGTGAAAATTAGAAACTAACTGTCGGTTAGCCGAGCAGAATGGTTCTCTGGATATTGATCTGATGTTGGTTTCGGCCTTCGGGGTTAATATTTGGGGAATTATTCTCTTGATTAATTTACTGTTAGTAACTAATGAATTGGAATGAGGCGTATGTTGTGTTTGTGTAACACGTATTTAAAATATACGCGAGTTATTCGGAAAGACCGGGTTTATCCCATTCTGAATAACTGATACGACGATAAGTTGAAGATGAAGACGATGGTCGAAGACCGGAGGTCTTCACGTCGTTTGGGTGATAACTGATGATCTTGATTGGGCTGTACACCCAAGAAGATGGAAACAGTTGGTGATCGTCCAGACGTACTTGGAGATCGATGGATATGCGGGGTACTAGGTGCCTCCGGTTTCGTTCAGACCCAGAACGGACTTGTAAATGGACGGTGTGTCTAACATTGGATTTTAGTCCGTGTGATCGATCTCTATTAAATATATATCTGTTTGGCGGCGGAGAATTTATTCTCTTGCTTAACGCCCTTCTCTGAGACGTACGAGCTTAGGGGTTATATATTGATGGATATCAATCGCATGGAGTGAATTGCCTGTGTGGCATACCTAAGTGGCAATTGATCGAGGCTTCTGTTGAAAAGCAAAGTCTTGTGGTTGATGATCGAAGCACGGCCTTTGTGGCGTAGCTTTGTGTAACGTTGATTCGCGAGTATCACACCCGGTATGAATCAAAAACGGGAGACGGACCTCAGGGAGGACATGCGTTTCTTTCTAGTTAGGAGTGGCGTCAGTGCTTGAACTGGCTGACGAGTTTGACTCATGTGGATGTTACCTATTATTACTTGCTGAAAAGCGAGGCGCCTCGTGATATCGGTTTCGGCCGATGCTTCTGGTCGGCTGACGGGCCAGACTTACGCCCCAAAGGGTGGGGAAACGCATGTTCAGGCATTTTAATCCACATCGGTGGACCGGCCCTGACGATCCAAGGGTCACTCGAGCTCTGATCCTGAGGGGCGGACTAGAGCGTCTCGAATCGGTAGAGGATCTTGCCCCTAGCCTCGGTTCATACCATAAATGATAACCCAACTTCCAATACGTCGTCTTGCGGTTTTGATTGTAAACTTATATATGGCGACATAGTGTTATGGGCCATTCATGCCGCCTATGATTGATACTTATGATTTGAAGTGTTTTATACACTATGCACTTATATTAGTATCAAATGATTTGTTTTAAACGTATCAAGCATTCTTTGGCTGTTATAAGGGAAAACCCTATCCTCGGTTGCGTTGCATTGTGTGATGGGACCTGGGTCTTATAACAGCTTCATTTTTCTTTATTTAGCATTGCGCTGTTTGTTTTATGCACTGGTATTCTTGGGAGGAAACCCGTTCCGTGTTATACGGCGTGGTCCCTTGATTTACCTAATGATTTACAATAAAGATTAATAACTGTTTTAGTTCTCACACCAGTCACATGACTGACCTGGAGTTTATTGTTTTAACCTAAACTCTGGGTGCCCTTATTTTGACACGGGCAGCTAGTAGTTTTGGTTTTGCAGATTTATATTCACAGGATCCTGGTTTACAGCTGGAATGATATCCGGAAAGCTTTGTATCCGTATATCTACTTCTAGTTGTGTATTGTATTATTTTTCCGCTGCTATGTATTTAAATGTAATTTAAATCTCTGATATTTCTGTGTAATATTCATTTATACTCTGTATATTCTTGTAATCTGATGCATTGTTGTTATATACAATGAAATGTTCTTTTATATGCGTTCTGTTGTGGCTTGTTCTCGAACTATCCGACGCTTTCCTTTACGGGGAAGTTACGGGTTTTTACAGGCGGCGGCCTGAGGCTAAAATGAAATAGTATGATTTAGGCTAGGTCTTAGGTCCTTTTTATAATGTTTGTGAGTTGTTTTAGACCGTCGATGGAGCTTGATTCAACAATAGCCGTTCGTTTGAAGGAGAGGCCAATCCGGTGCTGACACCTAGCCCTAGTGACAAGGCAAGGCTCAGAAAATCGACTAAGCATAGACTAGGCCAGCCAGGGTGGGCTGGGTTCGACCTGGCTCTGGGTCCAGGTCGACAGCCCTGTCGACCTGGCTAGCCAGGTCGACAGCCCAGTCGACCTGGGTGCCTTAGGCGGGAATTTTCCCGCCCTGGCCAATTGGGCCCGATTTTGAATTTTGAATTGTTTTTCTGAGCTGTTTTTCTTATGTTCGAATTTTAAACTTAATTCAGAAACCTCCGGAGGCCATATCTTCTTCATACGGACTCCGTTTTTCGAAAACTCGGACTCTATTTCGCGTATTTTTCTGAGACGAACGCAATGGCGTATCCCGTTTCCCTTAATTCTTTGATTTGAAATTAATTATACTTTAATTTGTGAATTTCACTGTTATAGAATACACGGGGTGTTACATTCATCATTAAATCGATTTTCAATTTATATTGAAATCCTTTTATTTAATTTAATACATCATTATAGTTTATAAACGATTCCATAACAACTTTCTGATTTGGACATAACTCACAATCTACAAGACGAATACGGATTCTTCACTTTCGTTAGAAAACTATGGTTCATTAGATTCAAACGTTTCTTATTTCAAAGAATTCCAACTTGTTATGAATCTTGTATAATCATTTAAAGTTCAAACCGTAAATATACGAACTGCCGTGACGTTATGAGCTCGTTTTAAATTTGTTTTATAATTAATACGTTCAAACTTCATATATTAAATAAATTCATTATTATAACTTGAAACTAAACCCAATTAAATTTCTTACATTATCCAATTCACATAATATTACAAATTCAACTTATTTCCGACTATTTCGAAGATTAAATTTATTATTCCACTATTTATATTAATTAAATATTCTAAATATTTAAATTTAAGCCATTTAAATTACTAAACCACTATTTAACTAATTAAATAAATTAATTATTCGACCACTAAAAACCCGGGTCGTTATTCCTTCCCCCTTAAAAGAAATTCGTCTCTGAAATTACTAAGGTCGAAAAAATGCTACAAACCTTATTAACTAGGTTAAAAATCGTTTGTTTTACTTCTTAACTTCAGTTTCAACTGAACCAATTAATTTCAATTAAAATATTAATTCATTCTTACTACCAAAAATTTTCAAAAATTCGTAAAATTTCTTAACACCTTAAATTTCCGAATTTTTTTGCCAACATCTCTTTTGCACGACTCAATTGGTACATTCACAACTCGCCTCTCTATGCCTTCTCCAATCCAAAAGAAAATCGAAAGCCAAGCGGCTTGCCAAACAGAATCATAAAAAATCTCATACTCAATATAATATAAACTAGTACCTTTTGTCGGGCATATCACCCTATCTTTTCCATTTCTACCAATTTAGTATATACGAATGCATTCCCAATTGACCTCCAATCAATTCAACCACAATACAATTTTTCACTTTTATCCAAGCCAAATTCCATTCTCAATATCAAGTTCCATTCTCGATTCCAAACTCTTAACTCATTAATCCATTGTACTTAACCAAGTTAAGTTCCATTCCCGCATTCCATTAACTAATTAATTTCTCTAATCAATTATCTTCATCTAAAAGTTCAAATTTTTATTTTTATTTTAAAAATCAATCCATTTTGACTGATTTTTAATTCAAGTAATCTCTTCCTAGGAGTTTTAAACAACTTCGTTTTCTAAAATCAATTTTTCCTTTCAAGATTCAAAACAACTTGTTTTCTCAAAACAATTCAAAAACAATCTTTGGTAGTAACCCATCACTTAGAAACTCGAAAATGAACACTGATGATGCCACGATCATCACCAAAATTATTTTTCAACGACTGAAGTGAGTTCAATACTTTATCACTTTCAAAACCATTTTTAAACACTTTCATTCAGAAGTTACTTCAAAATATTTTTCACAATGCTTGGAAAACATTTCCAAATCTCCTAGGATTTCAAAATTTCCAAATATTTAACCCAAATCCATTTACAACATTTTTCAGGTTTCTGGAAATTTTCATTTCTAAATTCTGATTTTATATATTACACTTATACGAATTCTCATTCATTATTTCTAACCATTTCACTTTTTATAACCTCATTCGATTATAATAACAATCAACACATCTAACATACTATAATAATTCCAATATAAATCATTTCTTTATATCAAAATATTCTTTGGGTAAACTTATTCCATTTACCCTCTTTTAAAAGTACTGTTCGGTTCATCGTATTCGAGCGTTTAGAAACCCTTATCGATAAAGTGGATCATACTGATCGACCAGAATTCATAAATCATTCAACAAACCAACCAACACAATATAAAACAACTTTTATAAAACTAACAAGTACACTCTCTCATATGTGTACACACACTCAACTCAATCCAGGGTATTACTACCCCATCTCTATTGATTTACGCCACAGAGCCAAGATTATCACTCAACCTTAAGCTCTGGAACTGCTGTAACGAATCGACCAATTCCCGTTCCTGATCATCGACACAAATACCATGTCAACTACCTAAGCACCAGAAATTTTCAGATCATTAATAGAAAGAAGTTAGAGGGTGAGAAATAGAAAGAAAGAAAGTTAGAATAGAAGAAAAGAAGATAACAACAAAACGGACACAATCTCACACGGAACGAATATAACATACTATATAACATAACTTTTGAATCACAAATCTGTTTGTTATCAGAGTATAACACAATATATCAAAGCGGAAATAAACAGTAGCTATCTAATGCTGAAGACTCCTGCTCCAAGCTCCTCCAAGTATATCTGTAAAATCCTGACTACTTGACTGTTCGTACTAATTTGGGCACTTAAGAGTTTAGGGTAAAACAAACAGAATAAACTCTGGGTCAGTCATGGAACTAGTGCGAGTAAACTCCAACCACTTGGTTTAACTTTTAAAAATTCTTTTAAAAGAAAGGATAATCGTAAGACCGATCCACACATGAATACAGATAGTTTTTACCTTACGATAACCCAAAATATTTTTTGAAACAATACTATTCTAATATTATAATAGTGCCTAAATCAAGTAAATAGCAATCTAGCAGAACGCTTGCATCTCACACTTCACATACATAGTATATAATCAAAACCGCGAGCTCTTATTGGAGAATGGATTCCAACTATGGCAAGGCATAGGATCACCTTCCGACAGTGTATCTCTAGAGAGGAATACACTGGATTCAACAAGTACATCTTGCAACCCAAGCTAAACATGACCGACCACCCATTTTGCTTGAGTGCTCCGAATGTATTATCACTAACGGTTGGGATCAGCAATCGTTACCGAAGCATACAACAGCGATAGAATAAAGAAGAATTTCTATTTTTTAGATCAGTGACAAAACACCCTAATGGGAGCAACCCACATGGCCATGCGACATACCCCATTTTATATCATTTCTCGGCCGTGAGGCCTAAGGCTACGTGTTACCTCTTTAATACCACAACAATCATTCACTTTGAATGCCACATCGTCAAACCCGCCAAATCATTTATTGATTTCCCCAAAAATATCACGGCTATAAAGCTATGAGAAACAAATTCCACTGCCACTAAACGTAAATACGTTTGAAGAGATCAATGTATATGATCCATTAGGCATACTCTATCAGGAATTCATCAATACAAGTTGTCCTAGGATTGGACAAACCGAATGCACCATCCCACCAATCCATCTTAGGCAATTTCTACCTAGGATTAACAGAACAGGCCTTGCACTGTACACCGTCTTCAATTATCTTCAGCATATTTAATTCGCAATGCTTATGCCCATATGAAGTGGTTTTCAGATAATAAATCTGATCCTGGTCTCTCCGTATTGACAACGGAAATATAAAATAGGTCAAAACTTTGATAGCCGGTTATTTAACTATCAAAGGAAACATCCATACAACCAACGATCTTATTTCCAAATGGAAATTCTTCTGATCAAACATCAAGCAACACTGTGCCATTTTTAAATATATTTCTAATTTAAGCCTCTTTAATTAACCAGTCGTTAATTAAAACTTCTCAATCTTCCAATATTAGGAAATCATTTCACTTTTTCTTATTTAATATAAGAATATTCAATTCTCATTTCACTTCTAATTTACTAACTTCCCATTGTAAATTGGTAAGTGAATAAATCTCTAAATATATAACCCTGAAAACCGAAACCAACATCATATTGACACCTCTAAAGTTACTCGACTCAACCATCGTACAACATGTTCCAATTTCTTAAAAACCACATCGTATTCCTTCGGAAATCATTTCTCATAACAATAATGTTATGGTCTATGAATTCTTTATTATACACGAAAACAATAATATTTATAACTTAATTCTCCTAACCACTTTATTTAATTTGGATTTTCTGTTTCGATTCCACTTCATAGTCCATCTTTACCTTTATAACATTAATAACTAGTTCCAATAACATATTCAATAAAACTTGTGACTTCTTTATCACTTCATCCAACTTGGATTTATAAATTCTAATTAAATAAAACTCCATTAAGAATTCAATTTAAACATCAGTCTAACTTAACTTATATTATTATTAATATAAATTCGCTTAAAAATTCATTTAACTATAAATAGGGCCTTATAGTTTCATAAACCTCCATTGATTTAATCCATCACTTTGATTATTATTAAATAAATAATAATAAATTTTAATATTATAAAAATGGTTTACTTCATCATTTACCTTTAAATTCACTCTTGAATTTATATTCCCAAATTATCTAATGATGATTATCTCACTTCATTTATAAACATCGTTTTATAAACTAAACCACTTGTTTTTATTATTAAAAACAAGTTATTATTTTCTAGCCCATTCTATTTTGAAAATAGACTTTTTCCTTTTGAAACCCCAATTTTTTTTCCATTTCATCCGAATATATTTTAATGGTATCTAAATAATAATTATTTTAGGGTTAGTGCTGTTCAAACATCCAACACAACAAAATCTATCGAAAATATTTAACACGTCATATACATATCACAATATATGAAAACAAACAATTATAATTTTGAGGAATCCAATTGGATCCCTCCAACCTGTTTCCCTACATTCACAAATGTTAATCAAAGTAAATAACATCAATTTCATTTCAATATGTAATATCATGATAAATAGAATAAATATTTAACCAACAATTTATATATATAACCATATTTATAATTGCAACCAATTTAATAGCAATTCATCCAAACAACCAACACACAACATTCAAACATCATTTATCAACATTTAAATACATTTATAATATTATAAACTTGACAGAGTTAGTGAGTTTACTCACATTGGTTGTTTATCTTTGAATAATATAAATTTCTGATAGCTCAACCAGGCGTTTTATTTTGCCATAAATTGTAACGAGCTCCAAATCGCTCCAAACCAGTTCTATTGCGTAGCCTGCATCCATACGGTTTGTGTAATTCTTATAACGAACAAATAAGTTATACATTTTTCAAGTTCATATATATTTAAACATTAACTTAAACTAACTAATATTTAATTACAACCTTAACTAACTTTTTAAATCATCATTAGCCGCTCCAAATACATCTTCCACTTCGAAGACCCGACTCCAGCTCCAATAAAACCCATGGCCGCTTCTTCTTGCTTCTCGTTCTCCTCTCTATTATAAAATAAAAAATATCACCAAAATTTTTCTCGTCATTCTCCCTTCATCTCCATCCCAGTTTTACACAATTCGCACGTCATTTTCCTACTCGCGACTTCATACCTCGTACGAACGCAATAGTAATATGATCGACCATTTTATTATGTTTTAAATCCCAAAAATTCATACCAAGCTCTAATCGGCCTCACGAATTCAACTACGAACTCGTATTTGAAAATGGAAGCATCTATCTCCCATTATCTTCAACCCTAGGGTGTAGCTTAAAGACAACTACGAATAAAAAGGTATTTGAACTCAATGAAACCCATATCATGTTATAGAGAATCACCTTAAAAGCCCAAATATACTTGTATTGGGATTTATAAATTTTTGTTTGATATATTGTGGATTTTCAAAGATTGGGATTATGTATGTTTTACCCAAAAAACGTTGCGGTGTCGATTGTTGACCAAGTAAATGAAAAGTTTTGGGTTAGAGTGAGGGATGGTATATTTATAAGTAGGTTTATTTATTTTTTATTCGATTATTATGTTCATTTTTATTGTATTGTTACCTCCGTTCATTGTTTAAAAATTCGTATGATCACTTACGATATCTAATTTTGATGAAATTGGACATACAACCATAGTTTGACATTACAGACCCAATGAAACTTGTTTCGTTGAAATCTGAGTCCTTTTTCTCACATAGTGTTATTTTAAAGTCAAATTATTTATTGATTCGCATTTTAATTTCGCACCATCACAAAATAACTCTGATTGGCGCGAAATTTGAAATCTAGCAATAATTAATCATTATGGATTTAAATAAAATTTGTTTCGTCGAAAATGGAGGTCATTTGCAAAATGGCTATTTTTAAGGCTTAAGTAAAACCAAATAAAATATTAATATATTAAAAAACAATTCAATTTAATAATAATAAACTAATATTATTGTATATATCCAAATAGAATATCATATAGCTCCAAAATAAACAAGTTTGGATTTTAAACTCAACATTATAAAATTTCATCGTTAAATCAATTTTCAATTTATATTAAAATCCTTTTACTTAATTTAATAAATCGTTATTGTTTATAAATGATTCCATAGTGACTTTCTGAAAATTAGGTTTGGACATAACTCACAATCAACAAGACGAGATCTAGATTCTTCACTTTCTTTAGAAAACTATAGTTCAATAGATTCGAATGTTTCTTGTTTCAAAGAAATCCGACTTGTGATGAATCCCGTATAGCCATTTAAAGCTCAAATCGTTAAACTACGAATTACCACGATGTTACGAGCTCGTTTTAAATTTATTTTATAATTGATATGTTCAAACTTCGTTTATTATATAAATTTATTATTATAACTTGAATCTAAACACAATTAAATTTCTTACATTATATAATTCACAAAATATTGCAAATTCAACTTATTTCCGACTTCGAAAATTAAATTTATTATTCCACTATTTATATTAATTAAATATTCAAAATATTAAAATTTAAGCCAATTAAATTACCGAACCACTATTTAAATAATTAAATTAATTAATTATTCGACCACTAAATATTCGGGTCATTACACTGGCTATCAACTCCGCATCTGCAGTGGATAAAGCAACTATGGTTTTCAATCTCGATCTCCAACTTATGGCTGTGCCACCAAGTGTGAAGACATATCCGGAAGTTGACTTTATCCAATCCCTATCATCGACATAGTTTGAATCGTAATAACCAACCAAATTGCAACTCTTTTTCTTACTACCCCTAAAGACAAGTCCATGAGATGATGTACCTTTCCAATATCTCAAAATAAGCTTGACCGCTTCCCAATGCGATTTTCTCGAATTAGCCATGAACGGCTAACCATCTCGACAATATCTACAATATTGGGTTGTGTACACACCATGACATACATCAAACTACCGCCCGCACTTGGATATGGCACCATTGCCATATAAACCTTGTCTCTCTCTTCGATATGCGATCCTTGACTCGAAAGTTTCACATGCAAAGGTAAAGGTGTATTCGACGCCTTTACATTCTCCATGCTAAACCGAAATAGCACTTTCTTTATATACTCCTTTTGAGTCAACTTCAACTCAAAACGCTTTTGGTCCCTTTCAATTTCCATGCCCAGTATCTTCTTCACTTCTCCAAGGTCTTTCATCTCGAATTCCGCTTTCAATCTCAGTTTTAACTTGTTAATTTCTGCCATGTCCTTTGAAGCTATGAGCATATCGTCCACGTACAAGAGTTAACACACCCAAGAATCATTTCCCAACTTCTTGGAATATACACAAGCATCTTTGATGCTTCGACGGAAGGCACTTTCAAGCATGAAATGATCGAACCTCTTGTACCACTTCCGAGGCGATTGCTTTAACCCGTATCATGGTTTCGTCAACTTGCACAACAAGTTTGACTTACCATCTACCATAATCCCTTCTAGTTGCTCCATGTAGATGTCTTCATCCAAGTCACCATGCAAGAAGGCGGTTTTCACATCAAGTTGCTCCAACTTCAAGTCGTGAATAACAATTATAGCAAGTAATATCCGGATAGAAGTATAATGCACAACCGGTGCGAATATCTCATCATACTCCTTTCCCTTCCTTTGTCCAAACCCCTTTGCTACTGGCCTTGATTTGTATCTTCCATCATTCTTCACCTTGTGCATCCATTTGCGCCCAATTGCCCGGTTTCCTTTAGGAAGTGAAACCAACTCCCAAGTTTGGTTCTTCATCAACGATTGCATCTCTTCCTCCATGGCATAAATCCATTTTGAGATATCACTCGATTTAAAGACATCATCAAGATCCATCAGTTCATCTTGGACTACATGAAGCACATAGTCCAACCTATGACAAAAGCTTAAGTAGTTCCAATCACCATACCTCCCGGGTGGCCTTAAAGCACGACGACTAACTCGAGTAGCAATCCCATCACACGAACTTCTTTTGGCTACACCTCGAGTCAAATCCTCTCTAGGCTCATGTACATCACCAACACTACTGGAGGCACCATGTGGACTATGTGATGTTCCATCAACCACTTCTTCCCCATAAGCATCTCCAACAACTTTACTATCTTTTCTCCATGGACAAAATGTGGCAATGACCTCCTTCCCCTTTGATTCACCATAAACCAAATCCAGAACATCCGATGAGCCATCATTCTCCTTGAACATAGCCGACTCATCAAAAGTAACATGACGAGATAGTCCAACCTTCTTCATTTCTGGATTCCAAATCCCATAGCCTTTCACTCTATCCTTGTAACCAAGCAAAATTCTCTTGAAAGCTCTAGGCTCAAGTTTATCATCCGGATCATGCACATACACAGGACATCCAAAGACACTACGAAGATAATTCAAGTCAATACTCTTTCCCTTCCACACTACCTCCAGAATTTTTTTACCAATGGTCAACAATACTTCGGCCCAAAATCCCTTAAACAAATGCGATGTAAATCTCAAGCAACGAACTCTCTCAAGTAGAGTACGGTTCAACTTCTCCGCAATCCCATTTAAATGCTGATCTCCCAGTGTAGTGAAATGCCTCCGAATACCATGATGCTTGCAATAATTCAAGAATTCTCTAGAAACATACTCCCCGTCATTGTCGGACCTAAGAACCTTCAAAGAGATACCACTCTCATTCTCAGCAAGAGCTCTTCATTCTTTGAACTTAGCAAATACCTCCGACTTGGCTGTAGCGACCCGGCGGGATTCAAGCCCGTATTCCGACAGTAATACATAAAACCCGTATTACTTGCCAAAACTCAAGTATCGAACAACACCAGATAGTTAATAGAAAGAATTTACAGGGTGAGATAAGAATGAAAGAAATATTAGAATATAAGAACAAGAAGAAGTACCAACACAACACAGAGTCTCACATCGCAGCGGAACAAAATATAATATAGAAATAAATCTTTATTGAGAGCTTGAAATAAAACTTACAATCATCCGAGTACATCAACACATTTGGACAGTTATAATAACCAGTACAACCCAGTCTAACCCGAGCATTACCAACGCCGGATAGTGTGGTGAACCAGAATGAAAAAACACACTAAGATTATAGGTAACATCCAAATTGATTTTAAAGTTAAAATCTTTTCGAAAGAAAGGATAATCGTAAGACCAAATCCACACATAAATACGGATGGTTTTTACCTTACGATAACAAAACATTTTTGAAATCAATATTTCTTCTGATATTATAATAGTGATTTAATACAAGTATATAGCTATCTAGCGGAACGCTTGCATTTCACGCTCCACATACATAGTATACAATCAAAACCGCGGGCTCTTATTAGAGAATGGATTTCCATGGCAAGGTATGGGCAACCACCTTCCGACAATGTACCTCCGGAGATGAATACATTGGGATTCAATAAGAACATCTTGCAACCTGGCTAAACATGACTGACCCTTCATTTCCTTTGAGAGTACCGAATATATCATTACCACTGTTGGGGGCCCGCCAACCGCCGAAAGCATACAAAAGTAAAGACAACTGAAGGCATTTGATTTCTCCAGATCAGGTAATGATATACCCTTTTAATGGGTGCGATCCACATAGCCATGCGACATGATATTATACCATTTCCCATTGACGAGGCTTGAGGTTAAGCTTACCCTTTAGAACGACACATCTCCATCCAATTTGAATGTCACATTGTCAGATCTGCCAGATATCACTAATTGACGTCCACAAAAATACACTGTGCGTTAGGCTAAGAGAAGGTGTCTTCTCCGCCACCAACAGAAATTTGTTTATAAAAAATCAATGTACGTGACTCCTTTGGAAATACTCTATCAGACACTCATCCATACAAGTTATCCAGGGATAGGATGAACCAAAGGCACCCTCCTACCATATCCTAGGAATCACCCTATGGATTAGTAGCGAGTAGTCCTTGCAATCCGTCGATTTCAACCACGACAAGACCATCATCAAAATATCTCTAGGCGTGAATCCAGAGAATTTGACAACTAGTTCTTCCTCTTATGAAGATCCACGGTCTTCACTACTCCATCTTCAGTCAACATCTTCTACATATTTGTTGGTTCAGAATAGTTTTCGAATGTAAATTCGATCTCGATCTTTCCATACCAACAATCGCACGGGCTAGATTTGATAGCTGGTTATTTAACTATCAAATAAATAATCATGAGTATAAAATAAGCTCATTGATTCAGTACTCGGCATTACTTGGCCTCTTTAATTAAAAACGATTAACGATGGTTAACTAAAAACTCTTAAATCTTTCAATATTACGAACATAGCTTTTCACTTCTTATCTAACATAAGATTATTTTTAAAACTATTTTTTTAAATACTTAGGACAATATCCTATAATAACATCCAATTTTCTATTCTACTATCTTTTTCAAAACATTTGCTACAACACTACTCATTATCTATAATTGGGAAATCAATTCATCTTATCATTCGTAAAATAGTGTTACGAAATCTCTTTTGTTTCATTATTTGAAAGCAATACCCAACCCTTATTCTTTTAGAATAAATCCATTCCAAAATTCCACTTTTCATTTCCTTTTACCTCAAAAATACCGTTATAATTTTACACAATCTCCTTTTATTTCCTTTACTCCAAAAACGTCATTATATATATATATATATATGTATATGTATATGTTCTCAAATCTTCCCATTTATGTTACTTTGGAAATCTCATTATATATATTCTCAAATTTTGCAATTAACGTTGCGTTATTATTTCTCATATGGAAATAATAAATTGTTCATAACCTCTTTCCCATTACAAACTAATATCATCCTCAGATAACCTTGAAGTCATCAAGTTGGGCTATTTATTTACCTCTCAGACCTTGATCAACAACGTTCTTATCTTAAGATAGATCTGAGTTGTAATTCAAAACCGATATTTATTTTAATATCAAACTAAATCTCATTTAACTATTTTACTTAAACCATGATCTTATAATCCATTTCTTATTTTTGAAATTCTCCTTTTCAAATACAACTGTTATTACATAATTCGTTGATTAAGTAAATGCTTATTAAACATTCCCTTTTTACTTTAAATTCCTTTAACCAATTTATTTTATAATACAGATTTTTATTACAAATTCTTTCTTAAATCCTTTACCTCGTATCATTTCAAAAACCTCTTTTTCCAATCCATTTAATCATTTCCCTTTTTAAGAATCTTATTTCAATTTCATCCATTTAACTTAATTCTATTATTAAGTAACGTTGATTTAAAATTAACGCTTTAACTCCATATTTAAATGTCATTTATAAAGCTCATGCTTAATATAAACCCTTTTTATATCAATTTCCTTTTTCTTACTTCAAATAGGTTTAATATAAACCCTTTTTATATCAATTTCCTTTTTCTTACTTTAAATATTAAGTAAATCTTCAATTTAAGCTATCGTATTCACTCAAAATCCCTTTTTTAACATTGTTATAAAAACTCAGGTTTTAATATAAAACTCATTGATAACTACTTTCACAATTCAATTAGATCTCATCATAACTCGATTTACTTTCATAAATGAATTTCATTTAAATAGCAACATCTTGAATTATTATTAATTAAAATAATAATAATTTACTTTATCACTAAATACTGTGTAATTAGTTTTTTCTTTCATTAACTAAAACAATTAGTAAATTTATTTTTAAAATCTTACTGAAATTAAAACAATTATTTGTTAAACTATTTCATTAAATTAATTCGGAACTAACTAATTTAATAATCAATCCCAGTTAAAACGGTTGACTTAGTCAACTCAAAACACGGTTATCTTGTTAACTAATTTAAATTAGTCCTTCCTTTAAATTAATTAATAATATAATTAATTTAAATAATTCCATTTAATTGGTTCTTCAAATCAATTATCAAACTCTTAACTGTTAGGTTAATTTCTGCTCATTTGCTTATAAATCTTATTAGCATTAGAATTTTCTTTATAACATCATTTAATACTCACTTATAAATTTAAATGATAAATACTGAAAAATAAATATTTTTTCCTTTTAATAACTTTCATTCAAAAGGTTAGATTTAAAAATCTATCTTCAGTTATAAAAATAATTTTTATAACTTCATTTATGTTACCTGACGGTAAATCAATATTTAGAAAACGATTGACTTATATGCCATATACTGCTAATTACTCAACCAATATTACCCATTGGTTTAAACAAAACAAATGTTGAATTTCAGGTCAACGGTCAACAACCAGATCAATCATCTAATCAGAATAGTTCATATAATGATGATACGAGAATAAATAACATCTAATATATTTGAGGAATCTAGTTGGATCCCTCCAACCTGTTCTTTCCTGCATCCAAATAGGTTATCTCACATAAATTCATTCAATTCAATTTACCCAATTATTTTTATAACAGTAAATAATGGCTATTTAACATCAACCAATTTATTTAACATTAACAAAATAATTCATAAAATTAAACATGTTTATTTTATAAACGTGACCAACAAGGTAAGTTACCTCGACTGGGTCCAATCATTAAAATAACGATTTAGTCTTTCACTGAAATTAAACAAACATTTAATTTCATTGGTTCAATCAGTATATGAAGATATATTTAACAAACAGGCAACCATTAGCAACCATAGCACACAATTATAAAACCCAAATTATATAAAATATAAGTGGGAAGAACTGAGTGAGTTTAACTCACCACGAGTTGATTTGCTATTTAAACGGCTCATTTCAGTTAAATTAAAAAGATGTTTAGTTTAACTGAAAAATCCAGTTCATTCCAATCACGTCCACTTCTATTCCAGCATGTAGTGCTCGTTACCACGATTCCCATGCCACCTAATTCGCTGAATTCTGATAATATTTGAACGAGTTATTAACATTTACAGTTATATAATTTAACTAAACTATCTAATTTTCCTTATATATTTAAAAATTCTAATTAGAAGTAATAATTTTTAATTAATATTTGGGTTAACTAATTTTCATTACGTTTGAATATGTAACTGGGCTGATGACCATGTTCGTAGGCCTTACTTCATTTTTGTTTCCTCTTCATGCCTTTATGTTTTGTTCCAGTCTTCACATAGAAGAATCGCTCGAATTCAACATCCCCTACCGCACTTCAACCCTTCCACCGGACTACCATCAGAACGTCCCACCACCAGCTCCTCGACATCACCAATCTCCGCCCCAAGCCCCAGATAGTTCAATCATCCCCTGCTTCCCCATCTTCTCGTTTTTTTCCCAGGCAACGCTCGGGCCTTCAATGAAAAGACATCGGCTACTTCTTCCTCCATGTCGTCGCCTGCGCCACCTTGCTCCGATCTAACCCCACCATGACAAACCGTGCCTGAGCTTCACCTTCGCCCAGACCTCCTCGAACTCATTCGATCCAACGCTCCAGAAAACGCCACAACAGTAGTGACTTCGTGGTGTTGCTCCGCCTTCCAGCATGCATGAAAACTGATCATGGCCGATCAGATTGAAGAACCCAAAGAAACGAACATTTTTGTAGCACGAAATGTTGTGATTCGAAGCATGGATTTTCAGAAATTTGGGTGAGAATTTCGAATGAAAATGATTGTTGGTTTTTTTCCTAGAGGCGTTAAAATTCTGTTGACCACACAATGGGTTTTGATGGTAGAAAATTAGGGTTGTGCTGAGATGATGGGTATTTATAAGGGATAGTTCATTAATATTTTAATTTAACGAAACTTAGGGCTAAAGGAATGGGTTAAAATTACCACATATGATCTTCTATTGAGATGAAATTTGTAGTCCTAGCATAGAAAAATATTCCGAACATGATGGAAAATGTTTCATCAAATTCTAAGGTCGTTTGTAACAATTCCTTTATAACTCATATATGTAAATCAACACATATTTAAATTGCGCATGATCATAAAATAAATCCAAATAACTTGAAAATTGATATACTACAAAAATAAATCATTACGGATTTAATAAAATTAATTTCACTGAAAACGGAGTTCGTTAGATAATCAGTTATTCTTAATTTCAAATTTAAATTGACAAAACGACTACATAAAAACATAGGCGTTTATGGCTACCGTTGTCACATACAACATCGGAATACCACAAAATTTTATTTCCTACAATAATTTAATGCTATGGTTCCATTGAAACTAATTTCATCGAAAGCCAAGACCGTTTGCAAAATGGCCTTTCTTAAGGCTTATAATAAGATCGATTAAAATATTAATAAATTCCAAAATAATTCAATAAAATAATAATAAATTATTATTGTCGTAAATATCCAAATAGAAATATTATATAGCTTCAAATATAAACAATATTGATTATACAACTCAATATTAACATTTTCGGGTTAAACGATATCCAAAATTATATAAAAAACCCTTTCAAATTTATTAAATAAACATTATCGTTTATAAACGATTTCCATAGCGACTATTCAAAAATTTGATTTGGACATAACTTACAATTTATGAAATAAAACTCCGATTTTTCTCTTTTATTAGAAAGTTATAATCAACTAGATTCAAACGTTTCTTGTTTTACAGAAATTCGAATTATATCGGATCTTGAATATTAAATTGATTTTGAAAACCCAAAATTATGAACTACCGCGACGTTACAAGTTAGTTTATAATTTAAATATAAATTCAACGTTCAAACTTCGTTTTTATAAACAAATTCAATATTAAATTAATTAATATTCCAACTAATAATTAAAATAGATTTAATATTCAAATTCAAATGGCTGAAAAATCTGGGTTGTTACATTCTTCTCCCTTAAAAGAATTTCGTCCCCGAAATTACTAAGATAGAAAAAATGCTACAAACCTATCATCTTTTCAAAAATCCAATTTATTATAAATCAGAAACTTATTTATTATTGATAATCAAAATTTCAAAAATATCGAAAATTTTATAACACCTTAAATTCATGAAAAAATTCGACAGAGTCTACCTTGTATGAGGGACTTCTACGATATCGCAGGAACAATAAACATATATACATTGACCCACACGGTCGGGAAAACAAAAATTCATATTTTCGCGTAGGCGTACCTTTTACGAGTGCTATTGAGCATACTTGCTAAATTTACGTGCAATCTACGCAACCAAAATCAATTCTCATAGCATTCTGGCACCTGTGCTTAACTCATTTAACATGTAAGTCACAAATACATGAAATTCTAAATAACATTTCATTGATTAACAAGTATAACTTCACAAATTCCAAGAAATAAACATGAATTATCCGTTTAGTTTATACAATGCAAGGTTATATCACCCAATTTTAATTCATATGCGTTCATTCCAATTTATAATTCTGGAATTCATTTCTCATTTTATGATTCATTCATCTCCATTAAATTGTTGATTATTTCTATTCAAACAATCTATCATCCAATAACAAACAATTCACAATCAACATAAACAAACCAATTGAATTTACATTCAATATTAATATTTAATTCGGTTTAACACATTTGAACATCAATAGATTGATATCTGATTGATTTCTGTTTAATTATTATTCATTCAATTTCCAAATGCCAAATAAATTTTACTTAGTTTCAATATCATTTCTTAACTCCACTTAACCAAGTTAAGTTCCAATTCCAAATCCAATTAACTAATTTATCTTCTAATTAGTTCATTTCTGATTTTATTTCAAAAATCATTCATTTTCCCTTCAAATTCCATTTAACTTATTTTTAGGTTAAATTTTGATTCATTTAATTCCAAATTAAAATTCTCATTTCTTAATTTCATGTGGAAATCTTCTGGTTATGTTAAATCGTTTCAAATCATAATCCAATTTGAATTTTATTCAAATCAACCAAACACATCAAAAACAACAATATCTTGATAATCTGATAAAAATATTTCTTTTCTATTCAAAAATATATTTCCGGCAAAATTATTTCATTTACCCTCTTTACAAAACTATATTGTGTCCATTTCCAGTTCAATGCTTCTCAACACTTGAATCGATCAAACGACACAATACAATACATTTGTATATAAAATCTATAAATACGCTCTCTCATATACACTCGACTCAATATAGGGTATTACTAACCCCATCTCTATCGAGTTACGCCACAAAGCCAAGGTTATCCCTAAACCTTATGCT
Source organism: Allium sativum (assembly GCA_030737875.1). Lineage (NCBI taxonomy): Eukaryota > Viridiplantae > Streptophyta > Magnoliopsida > Asparagales > Amaryllidaceae > Allium > Allium sativum. The sequence continues at coordinate 820,853,267 of CM060916.1, forward strand.
CTAATACCACTATAGCGGACCAGCGGGATTTGAACCCGAATTCCGACAATAATACATAAAACCCATATTACTTGCCAAAACTCAAGTATCTAACAACAACAGATAGTTAATAAAAAGAATTTAGAGGGCGAGATAAGAAAGAAAGAAATATTAGAAAAGAAGAATAGGAAGAAGAACCAACACAACACAGAGTCTCACATCGCAGCGGAACAAAATATAATATAAAAATAAATCTTTATTGAGAGCTTGAAATAAAACTTACAATCATCAGAGTACATCAACACATCTGGATAGTTATAATAACATCTCCTCATATACAATACATAGCGGAATACATACTATATATCAACGTCTGGACTCTTCCAACTCATCTTTGGACTTCGCAGCATCCGATAACCTGAACCTGTACAACTCGGTCTAACCCGAGCATTACAAACGCCGTATTAGTCTGGTGAACCAGAGTGAGAAAACACACTATGTTTATAGGTAACATCCAACTTGATTTTAAAGTTAAAATCTTTTCAAAAGAAAGGATAATCGTAAGACTAAACCACACATAAATACGGACGGTTTTTAACTTACGATATCCCAAAACATGTTTGAAATCAATATTTCTTCTGATATTATAATAGTGATTTAATACAAGTATATAAAAATACAGCGGAACGCTTGCATCTCACGCTCTACATACATAGTATATAATCAAAACCGCGGGCCCTTGTTAGAGAATGTATTTCCATGGCAAGGTATAGGCAACCACCTTCCGATAATGTACCTCCGCAGATGAATACATTGGGGGTTCAACAAGAACATCTTGCAACCCGGCTAAACATGACCGGCCCCTCATTTCCTTTAAGAGTACCGAATATATCATTACCACGTGCGGGGGCCAGCTAATCGTCGAAAGCATACAAAAATAAAGGGACAACCGAAGGCATTTGATTTCTCCAGATCAGGTAATGATATACCCTTTTAATGGGTGCGACCTACCTGATTTAATACCATTTCCCGGTTGATGAGGCTTGAGGTTAAGCTTACCCTTTAGAACAGCACGTCTCCATCCACTTTGAATGTCACATTGTCAGATACGCCAGATACCACTAATTGACATCCACAAAAATACTCTGTGCGTTAAGCTAAGAGAAGGTGTCTTCTCTGGCACCAACAGAAATACATTTGTAAAAAATCAACGTACATGACTCCTTTGGAAATACTATGTCAGACACTCGTCCATACAAGTCATTTAGGAACATGATGAACCAAACACACCCTCTTACCACATCATAGGAATCATCCTATGGATTAGTAGCGAGTAATCCTTTCAATCCATCGATTTCAACCACAACAGGACCATCATCAAAATAACTCTGGGCGCGAATCCCGAGAATTTGACAAGTAGTTCTTCCGCTTATGAAGATCCATGTTCTTCACTGCTCCATCTTCAGTCAAAATCTTCTACGTATTTGTCGGTTCGGAATGGTTTTCGAATATAATTTTGATCCCGGTTTTTCCGTGTCAACAATCGTAAGGGCTATATTTGATTGTCGGTTATTTAACTATCAAATAAATTATCATGAGAATAAAATGAGATCACTGATTCAGTACTCGGCATTACTTGGTCTCTTTAATTAAAATCAATTAATGATGGTTAATTAAAAACTCTTAAATCTTTCAATATTATGAATATAGCTTTTCACTCCTTATCTAACATAAGGTTATTTTCAAAACTATTTTATCTAAATACTTAGGACAATATCTTATAATAATATCCAATTTTCTATTCTACTATCATTTTCAAAACATTTGCAACAACATTACTCATTATCTATAATTGGGAAATCAATTCATCTTATCATTCATAAAATATTGTTACGAAATCTTTTTTGTTTCATTATTTGCAAATAATACCCAAGCCTTATTCTTTTAGAATAAATCCATTCCAAAATTCCACTTTTCATTTCCTTTTACCTCGAAAATATCGTTATAATTTTACACAATCTCTTTTTATTTCCTTTACTCCAAAAACATCATTATATATATATATATGTTTGTGTGTGTGTGTTTTCTTAATTCTTCCCATTTCCGTTACTTTGGAAATCTCATTATATATATTCTCAAATATTGCAATTAACGTTGCGTTATTATTTCTCATATGGAAATAATAAATTATTCATAACCTCTTTCCGATTACCAACTAATATCATCCTCAGATAACCTTGAAGTCATTCAAATTGGGGTATTTATTTACCTATTGGACCATGATCAACAACGTTCTTATCTTAAGATAAATCTGAGTTGTAATTCAAAAACGGATATTTATTTTAATATCAAACCAAATCTCATTTAACCATTTTACTTAAACGATGATCTTGTAACCCATTTCTTATAATTGAAAATCTCCTTTTCAAATACAACTGTTATTACCTAATTCCCTTTTTACTTTAAATTCCTTTTAACCAATTTATTTTATAACACGAAAAATCTTTTTTAAATCCTTTACCCCGTATCATTTCAAAAATCTCTTTTTCCAATTCATTTAATCATTTCCCTTTTTGAGAATCTTATTTCAATTTCATCTATTTAACTTAATTCCATTATTAAGTAATGTTGATTTAAAATTAATGCTTTAACTCCACATATCTTATATAAATCTCATTTATAAAGCTCAGGTTTAATATAAACCCTTTTTTTATCTCAATTTCCTTTTTATTACTTCAAATATTAAGCAAATCTTTAATTTAAGCTATCGTATTCACTTAAAATCCCTTTTATAACTTCGTTATAAAAACTCGGGTTTTAATATAAAACCCGTTAATAACTTCTTTTACTATTCAATTAGATCTTATCACAACTCGATTTACTTTCATAAATGAATTTCATATAAATAACAATCTCTTGAATTAGTACTAATTAAAATAATAATAATTTATTTATCACTAACTACCACATAAGTAGTTATTTTCTTTCACTAATTGAAACAATTAGTAAATTTCTTTCTAAAATCTGATTGAAATTAAAACAAATATTCGTTAAACTATTTAATTAAATTAATTCGAAACAATGCAATTTAATATTCAATCCCAGTTAAAACGGTTGACTTAGTCAACTTAAAACACGGTTATCTCGTTAACCAATTTAAATAGTCCTTCATTTAAATTAATTAATAATATAATTAATTTAAATAATTCCATTTAACTGTTTCTTAAAAACAATTATCCAACTCTTAACCATTAGGTTAATTTCTTCTTATTTGCTTATAAATCTTATTAGCATCAGAATTTTCTTTATAACATCATTTAATACTCACTTATAAATTTAAATGGTAAATGCTAAAAAAATAAATATTTATTTCCTTTTATTAACTTTCATTCAAAATATTAGATTTAAAAATCTATCTTCAGTAGTTAAAATAAATTTTATAACTTTATTTATGTTGATTTACCTGACAGTAAATCAATATTTAGAAAACAATTGACTTATAGGCCATATACTGCCAATTACTCAACCAATATTACCCATTCGTTTATACAAAACAAATGTTGAATTTCAGGTCAACGGTCAACAACTAAATCAATCATCTAATCAGAACAGTTCATATAATAATGATACGAGAATAAATAACATCTAATATATTTGAGGAATCCAGTTGGATCCCTCCGACCTGTTCTTCCCTTCATCCAAATAGGTTATCTCACATAAATTCATTCAATTCAATTTAACTGATTATTTCTATAACAGCTATTTAACATCAACAAATTTATTTAACATTAATAAAACAATTCAAACAATTCATAAAATTAAACACGTTTATTATGTAAACGTGACCAGCAAGGTAAGTTACCACGATTGGGTTCAATCGTTAAAATAACGATTTGGTGTTTCACTCATAGAACTTAATTATAAAACCCAACTTATATAAAATATAAGTGGGAAGAACTGAGTGAGTTTAACTCACCTTGAGTTGATTCGTTGTTTACAACTCATTTCAGTTAAATGAAATAGATGTTAAATTTAACTGAAAAATCTAGTTTATTCCAATCACGTCCATTTCTATTTAAGCATGCAGTGCTCATTACCATGATTCGCACGCCACTTAATTCGCTGAATTCTGATAATATTTGAATGAGTTATCAATGTTTACAGTTATATAATTTAATTAAACTATCTATATATTTATAAATTCTAATTAGAAGTAATAATTTTTAATTAATATTTGGGTTAACTAATTTTCATCACGTTTAAATATGTAACTAGGCCGATGACCATGTTTGTAGCCCTTATTACATTTTTGTTTCCTCTTCATGCCTTCATGTTTTTGTTCCAGTCTTCACACAGAAGACATGCTCGAATTCAACATCCCCTACTGCACTTCAACCCTTCCACCGGACGACCATCAGAATGTCCCACCACTAGTGCTTCGACATCACCAACCTCCGCCCCAAGCCCCAGAAAGTTCAATTGTAACGACCCCGGGATTTTGTCGACCTTGGTTACCGACATATACTCAATGTCGACACTCCAAGCATCGGAAAATACCGAATAGTACATGGAAGAATTTAGAGGGTGAGAATAGATAATATAGAAACTTAGAATAGAAGAAGAAGAAGAACACAACATCAGAGTAACACGAACCTCACAGCGGAACGAATAACATATAATGTATATCATAACTTTGAAATATAAATCTGTACTTGAATATACATATCATTTCCAAAGTACAGCACTTACAACACAGCGGAAATAAACAATAGCTATATGATCCTGAAGCCTCCTGCTCCAGCTCTTTAAGTATCTGTAAATCCGGACTACTTGTCTGCCCGTACAAAAATTGGGCACCCAAGAGTTTAGGGAAAACAAAACAAAGTAAACTCCGGGTCAGTCATGGGACTGGTGTGAGTAAAACAATTTAAAAACGGTTTGAGCAATAAAACGATATCTCATAAGACCACGCCGTATAACGGAACGGGTTTTCCCTTATGAGGATCCAAACTAATCTTTATATCAAAACTCTTTTGATATTATAATAGTGTCTATCAACCACAATATAATAATCATCTAGCAGAAACGCTTTCATCTCACGTTCTACATATATAGTATACAATCAAAACCGCAAGCACATATTGGGTAATGGATTTCCAACTATGACAAGGTATGGAACCACCTTTCGCTAGTGTACCTCTAGAGAGGAATACACTGGGTTCAACAAGAACATCTTGCAACCGGGCCACACATGACCGACCACTCATTTCGCTTGAGTGTATCGAATGTATATCACCAACGGTTGGGATCAGCAATCGTTTCCCGAATGGGACAACATCGACAATAGGTTTTTAGAAGTAAATGAAACTCTAGATTAGGTGATTATACACCTTAATAGATGCGACCTACATAGCCATGCTAACTGCCCGATTTTTGTCATTTCCCAGTTGTGAGGCTAGAGGCCACGCTTATCTCTGACAGATCACACGTTTATTCACTTTGAATGTCACATCGTCATACCCGCCAAATCACAAATTGATTTCCCAAAAAATACCATGGGTATATAGCTAAGAGAAACGAATTCCTCCGCTACCAAACGTAAATACGTTTGAAGAGATCAACTTACGCGATCTATTAAATATACTCTGTCAGACATTCTTCCATACAGGTCGTCCTGGGACTGGACAAACCGAAGGCACTATTCAGTACAGCCATCTTAGACAATTTTTACCTAAGATTTATACAATAGCCCTTGCACTTTACTTCGTCTTCAATTATCTTTGGCATGTATGATTCGCAACGCTTATGCCAATGCGGAGTGGTTCTTCGGATAATAATCCAACCGGTCTCTCCATATTAACAATGTTAAAATGGTCAAAACTTTGATAGCCGGTGATTTAACTATAAAAAAAAACATGTGTGCAAACAACGATATTATTTCCAGATGGAAATTATATCGATCAATCATCATTTAACATTTATCTCTTTAGTTCATTAATTTACTTATCTCCTGTTTCCATATATTCTAAATTCTTATTTTCTATTATCAGAAAACATTTTTGATTCTTATTTGGAAAACATTTCCAGAACTCCTTCACTGGATTCAAACTGATGTTTAAATCAAACATCGCCATGCTAAGTCAAACCATTTCACTCATTAACTAAATTCACTTACCATCCTTCACTATCAAACCTTACCATTCCTTAGTTAAGAAGGAAGTCAATCAAGTTGGGGTATAATTACCTCTCAGACCTTAACTGAGCAATGTTTTAACCTCGAAATAGTCAAAGTTTATCTTTTAAATCTTTAACAAACTTCCTTACGTAACTCTCGGATTCTATTTACGTATCCACTTCTTTATTGAAAACATTGATTATAACTATAACGTTAAAATCCCTACTTTCGAAATATCTAACTTAACAACTAACTTTTATTTCTTACTTTGAATAATTAACCTACTCTCATTTATTTATAAATAAATAAATCTTGATTCAAACACCGGAAAGTATAAGTACTTTCCCGAATTCGATATAATTGAATTCGACATATAACTCCCTTTCGAGTAATCTTTATTTGATTAACTCTCCTTCAAATAACTAATATTTGATTAACTCTCTTTGAATAGATTATATTTGATTATCTCTTTTCGAATAGATTATATTCGACTAATTACTTTCGAATAAATTATATCGATAATACCTCCTTCGAATAACTAATATTCGATAACTCTTCTGTTCGAATAAACTATATTCGATAACTCCTTTTTCTTTAACTCTATTCGAATAAACTAATATTCAACTAACTCTTTTAACTCTATTCAAATAACTAATATTCGATACTCCTTTCTCTATTCGAATAACTAATATTCGACTAACTCCTTTGGATTAACTCATTTGGATTAACTTGGTTTGATTAACTCATCTTGATTAACTCATCTTGATTAACTCGACTTAATTAACTCGACATAATTAACTCAACATATTTAACTCAACTTGACAATATTCGATTAACTTATATTCGAATAACTATGTCTTTTTTAACTTTATCTCGAATAACTATATTCGATTTAACTTATATTTGATAACTCCTTTCGATTAAACTAAAATCGATAACTCCTTTCGATTAAACTATAATCGATAACCCCTTTCGATTAAGCTATAATCGATAACTCCTTTTTGAATAACTTATTATCAATAACTCCTTTCGAATAAGTAAATTCGATTAACTCTAATCGATTTACCTAACTAGATTAACTCTAATCGAATAACTAAATTCGATTAAATTCTAATTCTATTAACTCTAATCGATTAATTCTTTTATATAATCCATTAAGTTTCTAACACTTAATTTTTTTAAAATTCCCTTTTATAACTCTATTTATTTCATAAATAAATAATTCCTTTTATAACTCTATTTATTTATCAAATAATTCCCTTTTTGTCTTTATCTATTTTCTAAATAAATAATTCTTTTTTCTCAATTCTATTTGTAAATGGTTTACAAATATATCCCTTTCTATTTTATTTGTAAATGTTTACAAATATTTCTCTTTTTATCTTATTTGTAAATGGTTTACAAATATTTCTCTTTTTATCATATTTATTTATTTTCTAAATAAATAATCCTTTTATACTTCTATTTATTATCCCAATAAATATTCCTGTTTATAAAATCCTTTGATTTTATAAATAATTCCCTTTTTTATAAAATTACTTGATTTTATAAATAATTCCCTTTTATCTTTTCTAATTCATTTAATAAGCAAATATCCTTTTCATAAAATCCTTTGAGTTTATAAATAAATTTCCTTTTATAATATCATATTTATTTTCAATAAATATTTCCCGTTATTTTCATATTTATTTTCAACAAATATTTCCTTTTCAAAACCCTTTTGATTTTATAACTGTTTTCTTCTATAAAATCCCTTTCTATATAAAATCCAATGATTTTATATAACTAATTTATTTTCAAAATATACTTTGAAAATCCCCTTTTTACATTCCAGTATTCCTTATGGTATTTACCGTACCATATAACAATGATCGGTATTATTTAAACACACATAATCAACAACAGATTATATATCACATCATATATTACAATATATGAAACAAAACAGTATTTTATATATTGAGGAACCCAGTTAGGTCCCTCCAACCTGTTTCCCTGCATCACAGATGTTAAACAATATAATTAACAACAATTTCATTTCAATATGAAATATTCTGCTAAACAGAATCAATATTTGATTAACGATATATATATATATATATAATTTCAACCGATACACAAGCGATTCAACCAAACAGTTAACACACAGCAGTCAGTCATCATTTATCAGTTCTAAATATACGTTTTAAAAATAGAACTGTTTAGAGTTGGTGAGTTTTACTCACATTGGACGATCATCGTTAATAACAATAACCATCGCTTGATTCAGATGGACAATTTATTTTGCTATAAATTGTAACGAGCTTCGATTCACTCCTATCAGTTCCATTGGGTAGGCGTCGTCCCAACGATCCCAACGGATCTTATTTCGCTGAATTCCGTTAAAATATGACGAAGTTATGATTATCTGAAGTTAATACAAAAATCTATTTTAATTAATAACTTAAATAAATGGTTTATTGGGCTTTTACCATTAACCAGACCCATTCACCCTTAAACCCAACATCACCCTTCTTCTTCGATAACATTGAACGCGTTCCAGTAAAACTCAATACCCACCATAGTCGTCGTTTCCTCCCTAAAGTGCTCCTCCTCCCTTCATTTTAAAATCAAGCAAAAATACCCAAAATTCTCCTCCTTCCAAACACTCCATCCTCAACCCAAAATCGTTCAACTCGAACACCCATTTCCCCCTGCATCACCAGCAGCTTGCTCATGAACACAGTACAAAGTTCGACACTTTTCATCATGGAATTCCACAAAACGAATTCCTCCGCCACCAAACGTAAATACATTTGAAGAGATCAACTTATGTGATCTATTAAATATACTCTGTCAGACATTCTTCCATACAGGTCGTCCTGGGACTGGACAAACCGAAGGCACTATTCAGTACAACCATCTTAGGCAATCTTTACCTAAGATTTGTACAACAGCCCTTGCACTTTACTCCGTCTTCAATTATCTTTGGCATATATGATTCACAACGCTTATGCCAATACGGAGTGGTTCTTCGGATAATAATCCAACCGGTCTCTCCATATTAACAACGTTAAAATGGTCAAAACTTTAATAATCGGTGATTTAACTATAAAAAAAACACATGTGCAAACAACGATATTATTTCCAGATGGAAATTATATCGATCAATCATCATTTAACATTTATCTCTTTAGTTCATTAATTTACTTATCTCCTGTTTCCATATATTATAAATTCTTATTTTCTATTATCAAAAAACATTTTTGGTTCTTATTTGGAAAACGTTTCCATAACTTCTTCACTGGATTTAAACTGATGTTTAAATCAAACATCGCCATGCTAAGTCAAACCATTTCACTCATTAACTAAATTCACTTAACCATCCTTCACTATCAAACCTTACAATTCCTTAGTTAAGAAGGAAGTCAATCAAGTTGGGGTATAATTACCTCTCAGACCTTAACTGAACAATGTTTTAACCTCGAAATAGTCAAGGTTTATCTTTTAAATCTTTAACAAACTTCCTTACGTAACTCTCGGATTCTATTTACGTATCCACTTCTTTATTGAAAGAATTGATTATAACTATAGCGTTAAAATCCCTACTTTTGAAATATCTAACTTAACATCTAACTTTTATTTCTTACTTTGAATAATTAACCTACTCTCATTTATTTATAAATAAATAGATCTTGATTTAAACACCAGAAAGTATAAGTACTTTCCCGAATTTGATATAATTGAATTCGACAAATAACCCCCTTTCGAGTAATCTTTATTTGATTAACTCTCCTTCAAATAACTAATATTCGATTAACTCTCTTTGAATAGATTATATTCGATTATCTCTTTTCGAATAGATTATATTTAACTAATTTACTTTCGAATAAATTTTATTCAATAATACCTCCTTCGAATAACTAATATTCGATAACTCTTCTGTTTGAATAAACTATATTCGATAACTCCTTTTTCTTTAACTCTATTCGAATAAACTAATATTCAACTAACTCTTTTAACTCTATTCGAATAACTAATATTTGATACTCCTTTCTCTATTCGAATAACTAATATTCGACTAACTCCTTTGGATTAACTCATTTGGATTAACTCGGTTTGATTAACTCATCTTGATTAACTCATCTTGATTAACTCAACTTAATTAACTCGACTTAATTAACTCGACATAATTAACTCGACATATTTAACTCAACTTGACTAACTCCTATCGAATAACTAATATTCGATTAACTTATATTCGAATAACTATGTCTGTTTTAACTTTATCTCGAATAAGTATATTCGATTTAACTTATATTTGATAACTCCTTTCGATTAAACTATAATCGATAACTCCTTTCGATTAAAGTATAATCGATAACCCCTTTTGTAATGGCCCGAATTTCCATACACTTTGAGTTGACTAATTACACCACATGTCCAACCCAAATTGCACAGAAATACGAATCATTAATAGAAAGAAGTTAGAGGATGAGAAATAAAAAGTTAGAAATATTAGAATAGAAGAAAACGAAGATCACAAACGCATAGCGTAAACGAATAAAATATATTAGATAACATAAACTTTGAAATACAAATCAGTAACTTTATATACATACCATTATCAGAGCACAACGGTTATCCCTGGAACAGTTATAGACACCTGTTTCCAGATACAACATAGTACACAGCGGAAATTATGATAGTCGATAACTAACTGGTGAAGCCTCCTGCTTCAAGCTCCTCCAAGTGAATCTGTAAAATCCCGACTACTTGACTGCCCGTACAAAATTGGGCACCCAAGAGTTTAGGGAAAACAATCAAAATAAACTCTGGGTCAGTCATGGGACTAGTGTGAGTAAACTCCAACCATTTGTTTAACTTTCAAAATCTTTTCAAAAGAACTGATAATCGTAAGACCGATCCACACATAAACACGGATGGTTTTTACCTTACGATAACCAAAAATATTTTGATACCAAAATCTGGTGATATTATAATAGTGTCTAAATCAAATAAATAGAATCTAACGGAACGCTTGCATCTCACGCTCCATACATAATATAAAATCAAAAACTGCAGGGTGCTTATTGGAGATTGGATTTCCAACATGACAAGGTATGGGACCACCTGCCGACAGTGTATCTCTAGAGGCGAATACACTACGTTCAACAAGAACGTCTTGCAACTCGGCCCACACATGACCGACCACTCATTTTGCTTGAGTGTATCGAATGTATATCACCAACGGTTGGGATCAACAACCGTCTCCCGAAAGGGACAACATCGATAGATTAAAGAAGCAATTGGAATTTCTCTAGATAGGTGATTATACATTCTCATGGGAGCGACCCACATAGCCATGCTGCCTGCCTGATTTTTTGTCAATTCCCGATTGTGAGGCTTGAGGTTTGAATTATCTTCCAGAACATCTGGCCACCATTCACTTTGAATGCCACATCGTCAGATCCATCGGAAATCGCTAATTGATTCCCACAAAAATACTCAGATTGCTAGGCTAAAGAAGTTTCCCTTCTTTGCCACCAACTTCGTACGTTTGAAGGAATCAACGTACGTAATCCCTTTGGAAATGCTCTGTCAGACACTCGTCCATACAAGTTGTCCTGGGTCTGGACAAACCGAAGGCACCGTTCTATTAATCCATCTTGGGCAATTTCTACCTAGGGTTAACAGAACAGCCCTTGCATTTTTCTCTGTCTTCAATTATCTTCATCATACGTTGATACGTAACGCTTATACCAATACAAAGTGGTTTTCAGATATTGAATCTGATCCGGTCTCTCCATACTGATAACGGAGGTATAAAATAAATCAAAACTTTGACAGTTGGTGATTTAACTATCAAAGAAAACATCCATACAATCAACGGTCCTATTTCCAAACGGAAATCCTACCGTTCAAGCATCAAACAACACTGGCCTCTTTTTATATTAATTCCTTATTATATTATCGTTTCAAAAATCCATTTTTCAATCTTCCATATCCTTTCAGATCTCAATCTCGATTCTTAGAAGACATTTCTAACGTCATCATTCCTATATTCGAGAAGATATCTCTTATTCCAATTTGAAAACATTTCTTTATATTCATATATTCCTATTTCCGTATTTTAGAAAATATATTATATTAACATTGGAAAAACGTTTCTAATTATGATTCCTTACTTCTAGTTATCATTATTTTCTATACTTAGAACTACCTCTGATTTACTTTGGAAAATGTTTCCAAGACCTTTTCATTTAGTCCGACCCATGTTACATAATAAACATCGTTGCTATAACTCAATTCGTTATTTATTTATTTACTAATCGAATCCCTAACCAATCTTCACTACCGAACCCTAACCATTCCTTAGTTAATTATGAAGTCAATCAAGTTGGGGTATAATTACCTCTCAGACCTTAACTAAACAACATTCTCAACTTTGAAACAGTCAAAGCTCACAATTTCAAACAAAACATCGCTTACTCGACTTTCGGATTCAATCTAAGAATCCACTTCCTTTACGGAAAAACATTGATTATAACGGTAGCATTAAAACCGTTGTCTCCAAATATTTGATTTATAAGTCATTTGTTTTAACAACAGCGTTAAAATTTGTTGTATAGATTTACAAAACATTTAATATAGCGACAGCGCTAAAATCGCTATTTAGATTTACAAAGAATATATTATAACATTATAATCGCTATTTAGATTTACAAAACAAATATTACAAAAACAGTGCTATAATCGCTGTTTAGATTTACAAAACAAATATTATAACAACAGCGTTATAATCGCTGTTTTAAATAAATTACCGTGTGCGACGCACACGCCTCCGTTGTTCATTTATAAACTCTGTTTATTTTAAACAATTCAAGTTCTCCTTTAAATATATTTACAAGCTATACGTTCTTTAACTTCTGAAATTAACTCAATTTGATTTCTATAAATCCCTTTTTAGATATATTACTGCAAACTATAGAATTAATTGAATATTGACCTCTTAATGTATTTAAATTAATTCATAGGTTCATGTTAAATAAAATTTAAATATTCTTCCGAGACATAAATCATTTGTAAAATTCGACATAGCCGAATTCCTATTTAAAATTTCACCAGATTTATCTCAATTAATTTTTATTTTCCAATCTTTGGAATATAACCCATCGTTTCTTTTGAAACCAATTTTCCCACTCAAGTCTCTTTTACCACTATTGCATTCAAATCCCACTTCAAATATCGGGTATCAACACCAATTACCACTTTGCTTATATAAATTCAACTTGAATTTATATTTTACTTTATTCTATGATATATATTTAATTTAATTTATAAACATCGTTGTAAACAACTTCTTGTTTTGATTCACTTAAAAAAGTTTCTATTTCCATTCCATTTGAAATCTAATTTCTATTTTGGAAATAATTTCCTTTTTAAAACTCAAATCTCTTTTCTACGTTCTAAAATATTTCACGGTATTTAAATACCAAAATTTATTGAGCCAGTGTAATTTAACCACAACAAAATCAATCACGATCATATATCATAAATAAATAAAATAGTAAATAAAATGTTGAGGAATCCAGCTGGATCCCTCCAACCTGTTTCCCTGCATCCACAGATGTTAATCAACATTAATTAATAACAGAAATAATTATCAATCAACTATATAACCATATCAACCAATTTTACCAACCATTCGTTCAAACAACCATCACACAGTATAAAATTACTAGAAATAAATTAAAAATCGTTTATATAAAAATATAAACTAGTCAGAGTTAGTGAGTTTACTCACCTTGTTTCGCAGTTGACGGTCCTGCTTTTTGTTCCATTTAAAATCCAACAGCGTTTGATTTTTCCTTGGAAATCCAGTAGCTCGGTTCCCAGCCACCAAGTTCCATAATGTAGATTTCATCATTATGGTCTCATCGTGACCGGATCCTTCTGATTTTGATAATACATGAACATGCCATAATCATATTATTCATACGATTTAATCTAATAATTACTTTCTTAATTAAATTAATAATTTCATTTTAATTGCTTTGTTGAGGATATTAACAGGCCGTTTACTTCTCTATTGCTTTTCCTTCTTCCCCAGACTTGTTAGAGTAGTGCGCTATTCCCATACTCACCATGCTCGACTTTGGACTTCCATCATCGAAACTAATTTGAGGTATGTTGCTTTCCCACAACACTACAGTTTTATTCATGATAATCTTTTCAGAACTTCATTTGAAATCACGGTATTGACTCGCTCATTTTCCAGTTTGAAAATATTGTTTTCCCCAGACATAAACAGACTTCGACATTTTCTTTGACCTAGCAATAAACATGAACCATTCACGCCCGTTTCAAAACATCCACCTCCTCCTTACAGAACCTCTTCATTCGAACCCAACTGATTTACCTCACAAAGTTTCATTCGCCAGTAAACATTCACTACCCCAAAAACATGTACTTCCCTGCAAACTATTATTCTCAGCAGTGAAATGCACATCATCATTAACGCCATGTTTCACCTCCCTTGACCATCATTAACACAACACCGTACTTCCCTTCTTCATTTTCTCGCATGCTTAAGTTTCCACGCACAACAATTCCTACAGTATATTCACAAACCAATGGTGCATAGCAAAACTTCCTCTTCAAAGAAAATAGCTGACCCGCTTCTGTACAGTTTCTACACCCATGCCCTATACTCCTCAAAGTCCTTCCTGATGTCTCACTTCACCCACACACGGTCTCTACAACAATTCCTCAGTCAATACTACTACCACAAGCAAACAGGGCGCCACCTCCTCCATTAAACAACACAGTGGCCTTCTGCCTTTAATATACCCGCATTCAGTTTTGAAACTGAGACCCAAAACAACGTTTCTAATTCCAACAATCCCACTACTGCTCTTTACATCCTCCTTCTCATCCTACTGCAGTTCGAATCATCTTCACTTCCACCAGCTAGTTCACCACACCATGAAAACCACTCTTAAAAACACCTTATCAGCCTCTCCTTCTTTTTGACCCCTTAATTCACGTTGCTCCTTGTAACTACACCAACACCGTCTGAACTTCATTCCCGAAACCTCCTCCCTTTTCTCCGTGAACTGCGTTCGCCCCTGCTAATCACGATTACCTTGTGATAATCCATTTCCAAGCCCCACAGAGATCACCGCAAGTCCAAATCCAAACTCCAGAATCCAAATCAAAGCCTCGCTCAACTTTTGGAGGTATGACTTCGACCATGCCGTACCCCAAATACCCACAGCAGGTGGCGACCTCAACCACCATGGCATCACATCTCCTCCGACGATGCTTCCGACTCCTCCCAACCAGTCACGCACTACAGCCTGACCCAGAGCTCGGTCGCGAGCTTCAACAGCTGCCCCTTTAATGCGTCACTCTCCTTCAAGTGTATATGCCTTAACCATCACAAAGGAACTCGCGATTAATCCTAGCACAGGATGCATGAATTTAAGGTTCAGAAATTTCAATTGAAGATTTGATTTTTAACAATTTTATAAAGTGGAACTGTTTCGTGAATTACTGGAAAGAAATAGGAGACAGGCGTAGAAGAGAAATTTGGGGAAATAGCTTGGGTTCGGGATGGTTTGGTAAAAGGGATTTGTTATTATTATTTTTATATTTTTTTTAGAAGAAGAACAAGTCCAGTGTTTAAAAGAGAAATGTCTTGGCTATTACGGTATCAATACCTTGGCATGCACGGATGATAACCATGGAGAGCACGCCATTTGAATGAAAGAAGGGTAGCCATCACTTTTAACCAAAAAAAATAATGTAAAAAGGAAAAGTAATTTTCAAGGCTTTTGTCACTGTACTGTATTTGACTTTTGATCACGTGATATCTTGTTGAGATTTGTTTTTGCATTTCACGGTGATACGCGCAGGAATTTGTTTGGATTCACAGTTATTAGGGTAGGATTTTGGTATGATATTTATTTATTTATATGTGGTAAATTTTATTAGTTAAAGATGTGTCGAGATTTCTAAATGAAAGAAACGTCTCAAGTATGCTGAGATTTCGAAAGATCCATAGGGATTTGGATAAGATTTGCAACTTTATTTTGATTGAGAACTATTCAGATTATATGCAGAATTGAAAATGTCACATGTAAATTTCACAGTAATTTTGTAAACGACATCCAAAAAGCGACTCTTATTTTATTTAATTTAAAATATTATTCAATGCGCAACTATCGCCAGATGTTTATAGCTTGTGTAAGTGCATACCAGGTTGATCGATTGAAATTCGTATCCGTGCAATAATTTACATGATCATACGTATCTGAACAGAACATCGTATAGTCCAGAATAAACATATTTGAATTTTAAACTAGATATTTCAAATTAAAACAACGTCCAGATTATTTATAATCGATTTATTTATATAATAAATAGTTATAATTATAAATGATTCCATAGCGATTATTTGAAATTTTGATTTGGACATAATCCACAATTTACAACAAGAAATCTCGATTTTCACTTCCATTTGAAAAATATAGTTAAACAGAACCGAACGTTTCTTGTTTCAAAGAAATCCGACTTATATTGGATTATGTATATCTAATTGAAGTTCAAAACGTCAAATTACGAACTACCGCACCATTACGAGCTCGTTTAAATTATATTATAAATTATATGTTCAAACTTCGTTTTATAAATAAATTCGTTATAAATTCCTATATATAATTCAAATAAAATATTTAACTCAATTTAAATATTTAGAATTCAACGGCTGAAAATCCGGGTCGTTACATTCCTTCCCCATTAAAATAATTTCGTCCTCGAAATTGCTAAGGTAGGAAAAGATGCTACATACCCTATTAACTAGGTCCAAAAATCCTTTTTGTTCACTCCTTAACTTCAGTTTAATTGGAACAATTTATTTCAATTAAAATATTAATTTATTCTTACTAACGAAAATTTTCAAAAATTCTGAAAATTTTCTAACACTTTAAATTCTGAAAAATTTCGGCAGTATCTCCTCTGCACGGCTCAATCGGTACAACCACAACTTGCCTTTCTAGGCCTTCTCCAATCCAAAAGAAAAATCAAAAGCCAAGCGGCTTGCCCCGTAGGCTCATAAAATCACCAAACCCAAGTAATATTGTAAAAATTTTATCGGGCATAATTCTATCTCTTGCATTTGCTTCCATTTGATATTTGCTCAGCATACATATATCCATTTCCACTTGGTTTCAAATCAACCCAGTTTTGAAATCTCTAATCAACTTCTGATTAGTTCACTTCCATTCTATCGATTCCATTTGATCTTTATTTCAGAATCTATCCACTTATTCAGTTTGAGTTTCAATTTCTATTTAACTTAAGTTAAATTTCAATCCATTTGATTTACTTCAATTTATTCAACTTATAAAAGTTAAATTTTAATTTCAGAATTCAAATTCCCGGGTTTTATTTCAAATTCAGTTTGAAATCATATATATTTAAAATCAACTCAATTCAAAACATTTGAATTTCTAAATCATCAGGCCCTTTTCAAACAAATTTTTCATTCCTAAATCATTATGGTAGCAATCCGTCACTCAGAAACTTGAAAATGAATACCAATAATGTCGCGATCCATTATCAGTACTATTTTCTCACCGCTAAAGTGATTTCAGTGCTTAATCCCTTTAAAAATTCATTTAAACCATTCTTATTCAAAAATAATTTAAAGTAATGTAGTATTACTTTCTGTTTTGAACTTAATATTGGTTTATCTCATTTGTATACATTATCTGTATACAAATTATATAATCATTTCAATATTTCATGATTCCATTTGATTGTAATAACCATCAACACATTCAATAATTTTCAGAAAATTATCACTTTTATATCAAAAATATCCTTTGGGCAAAATTATATCATTCACCCATCTTTAAAACAATACTATGTCGAATTGTTTTATTCGAGAGTTTAGAAACACCTACCGATGCAGTTGTACATCCTGTATCAACCAGAATTCATAAACCACTCAACAAACCAATCAACACAATATTAAACAAATTTATATCAAATCTACAAATACGCGCTCATATATATATATATATATATATACACTCAACTCAATCTAGAGTATTACTAACTCCATCTCTATTGAGTCACGCCATAGAGCCAAGGTTACTACTCAACCTTCAGCTCTGATACCAACTGTAATGGCCTGAATTTGCATACACTTTGAGTTGACTAATTACACCACACGTCCAACCCAAATTGCACAGAAATACGAATCATTAATAGAAAGAAGTTAGAGGATGAGAAATAGAAAGAAAGAAATATTAGAATAGAAGAAAACAAAGATCACAAACTCACAGCGAAAACGAATAAAATATATTAGATAACATAAACTTTGAAATACAAATCAGTAACTTTATATACATACCATTATCAAAGTACAACGATTATCCCTGGAACAGTTATAGACACCTGTTTCCAGATACAACATACTACACAGCAGAAATTATTGTAGTCGATAACTAACTGGTGAAGCCTCCTGCTTCAAGCTCCTCCAAGTGAATCTGTAAAATCCCGACTACTTGACTGCCCGTACAAAATTGGGCACCCAAGAGTTTAGGGAAAACAAACAAAATAAACTCTGGCTCAGTCATGGGACTGGTGTGAGTAAACCCCAACCATTTGTTTAACTTTCAAAATCCTTTCGAAAGAAATGATAATCGTAAGACCGATCCACACATAAACACGGATGGTTTTTACCTTACGATAACCAAAAATATTTTGATACAAAAATATGGTGATATTATAATAGTGTCTAAATCAAATAAATAGAATCTAGCGGAACGCTTGCATCTCACGCTCCATATAATATAAAATCACAAACCGCAGGGCGCTTATTGGAGATTGGATTTCCAACATGACAAGGTATGGGACCACCTGCCGATAGTGTATCTCTAGAGGCGAATACACTGGGTTCAACAAGAACGTCTTGCAACACGGCCCACACATGACCGACCACTCATTTCGCTTGAGTGTATCGAATGTATATCACCAACGGTTAGGATCAACAATCGTCTCCTGAAAGGGACAACATCGATAGATTAAAGAAGCAATTGGAATTTCTCTAGATAGGTGATTATACATTCTCATGGGAGCGACCCACGTAGCCATGCTGCCTGCCCGATTTTTTGTCAATTCCCGATTGTGAGGCTTGAGGTTTGAATTATCTTCCAGAACATCTGGCCACCATTCACTTTGAATGCCACATCGTCAGATCCATTGGAAATCACTAATTGATTCCCACAAAAATACTCAGATTGTTAGGCTAAAGAAGTTTCCCTTCTTTGCCACCAACTTCGTACGTTTGAAGGAATCAACGTACGTAATCCCTTTGGAAATACTCTATCAGATACTCGTCCATACAAGTTGTCCTGGGTCTGGATAAACCGAAGGCACCGTTCTATTAATCCATCTTGGGTAATTTCTACCTAGGGTTAACAGAACAGCCCTTGCATTTTTCTTCGTCTTCAATTATCTTCAGCATTCGTTGATACGTAATGCTTATACCAATACAGAGTGGTTTTCAGATATTAAATCTGATCCCTGTCTCTCTATACTGATAACGGAGGTATAAAATAAATCAAAACTTTGACAGTCGGTGATTTAACTATCAAAGAAAACATCCATACAATCAACGGTCCTATTTCCAAATGGAAATCCTACCGATCAAGCATCAAACAACACTGGCCTCTTTTTATATTAATTCCTTATTATATTATCGTTTCAAAAATCCATTTTTCAATCTTCCATATCCTTTCAAATCTCGATTCTTAGAAGACATTTCTAACATCATCATTCCTATATTCGAGAAGATATCTCTTATTCCAATTTGAAAACATTTCTTTATATTCATATATTCCTATTTCCATATTTTAGAAAATATACTATATTAACATTGGAAAAACGATTCCAATTATGATTCCTTACTTCTAGTTATCATTATTTTCTATACTTAGAACAACCTCTGATTTACTTTGGAAAATGTTTCCAAGACCTTTTCATTTAGTCCAACCCATGTTACATAATAAACATCGTTGCTATAACTCAATTCATTAATTATTCATTTACTAATTGAATCCCTAACCAATCTTCACTACCGAACCCTAACCATTCCTTAGTTAATTATGAAGTCAATCAAGTTGGGGTATAATTACCTCTCAGACCTTAACTAAACAACATTCTCAACTTTGAAACAGTCAAAGCTCACAATTTCAAACAAAACATCGCTTACTCGACTTTCAGATTCAATCTAAGAATCCACTTCCTTTATGGAAGAACATTGATTATAACGGTAGCATTAAAATCGCTGTCTCCAAATATTTGATTTATAAGTCATTTGTTTTAACGACAACATTAAAATTTGCTGTATAGATTTACAAAACATTTATTATAGGGACAGCGCTAAAATCGCTGTTTAGATTTACAAAGCATATATTATAACAGCGTTATAATCGCTGTTTAGATTTACAAAACAAATATTACAACAGCAGCGCTATAATCGCTGTTTAGATTTACAAAACAAATATTATAACAACAACGTTATAATCGCTGTTTTAAATAAAGTATTGTGTGCGACACACACGCCTCCGTTGTTCATTTATAAACTCTGTTTATTTTAAACAATTCAAGTTCTCCTTTAAATGTATTTACAAGCTATACGTTCTTTAACTTCTGAAATTAACTCAATTTGATTTCTATAAATCCCTTTTTAGATATATTACTGCAAACTATAGAATTAATTGAATATTTACCTCTTAATGTATTTAAATTAATTCATAGGTTCATGTTAAATAAAATTTAAATATTCTTCCGAGACATAAATCATTTGTAAAATTCGACATAGCCGAATTCCTATTTAAAATTTCATCAGATTTATGTAACACCCCACGTCCGTTAGTGTCACTCACAAAGGGAATGCACTAAGTTCTGTGGAGCATTTAGGGTAAAAGATGCAGATAAATTACAAGACAGACATAAATTAAACAGCGGAAAATAAAATTTTGCTTTATTGATAAAATAGTTTGTACAATGGTTTCTTTACAACATCAGAGTATCATCTGTCTTACAAAATAAAGAAGCATAAAAACAACATTTATATTCCCCGATTTTAGCAAGAGCCAGCCATAGCATCTGAAAAGATAATCCAAGCAAACTTCGACAAATCTTCAAGCTGGGAAAGAGTGGCAGTCCAACTTAACCTGAGCTAAACTATTCCTTCCTTTACTACCTGGGGGGGGGGGGGGGAACGAAAGAAAAACAGAGTCGGACATAAAGCCTGAGTAAGTTCAGTAACTTCTAGCATGTGAACATGGAAAAACAAAACGACATGAATTAGCTGAATACAAGATTACACCATGACGATAGGGTCAACAAGATTAGACAAGGTAATCACAATATATGCTAAGATAAGATAAACTGGATACGCTCTAATACTTTCGCCGCTTCGCTATTTCCTTGTTATACTGGTTTCTATATCTCTGCACCACCTAACTAGTGTCCCAACTAGTAACGATAACGTGATCCCAATCCCTGTATTTTCCCTTGCCTTCGAGCATCCATTTATTATTTATTACCTAGATCTAATCTAGGGTTTTCTATCCAGTGCTTTCTAGATTCAACTAGAGTTCTACGCTGTCTGCTGAATGCTTCTCGGATTCAGGATTTATGCCACCTAGTTCAACTAGGGATTATGCTACCTGTCGAACGATGCCCCAAGTCTAGGACACACTACCTAGAGTGGTATATGTTCCTAGACTTCCCCACACATGTATCGCGAATCGTTATCGCTTGTCTAGATGCACATGTCCTGTAATGTGCGGTCCGAGTCCTGTGACAGGGCAAATCAAGGAATACAGAACTCGGTCGGGAGCTTTCAGATATCTGCCGATGCAGATGCTAAGGTCTGTTTTTATTCTAGTGGCTATGGTCCCACTTGACCCCTCCCTCAACTAATGAAAGGCACACCTTGTAAAATGAGAACTATACGCCGGCCCCCGGTGCCCCTCTATCCTATGGCCATCCTCGCCCATAACTAGATAGCAAGTATATGGTCTTCTGGAGTTCTCCGCCTTTCCGCTTTACGTATCTCGATTGACTCAAGATGGATGGTAGACGACGAGTCGCTATCACAGGGCTACCGTTTTGCTCGTCGAATCACTCCGGTCCATCCTAGTCTTTAGGTTGCCATGTATTGCAACCAAGGCATACCCCTGGTTCTTCTACGCGGACCTTAACCTCTGTGGGCCCAGGCGGATCATCTGCAACCTCACAGAGGGATACCAAGAGTACCCTCACGTCCCCTCGAAGCCTCGGGCTTCGTAACCCAATTCGTTGGAGCCTTCTTTCTACTCAGACAGACATTCGCTCCTTCCCGTGTTATACTAAGAATTACCACTTAGTTTTACTAACTAAGATTTACCACTTAGTTTCCAGAATCGTTGTTTTCTTAACTAAGGTTTACTACTTAGTTCCCTTTCCCGTCAATTTGGATTGGTTAAGTGTTATTAGTAAACTCAAGCCAACTTAACCCTCTTCATTCATCCTGTTATACTGGTTAAGTGTTATCAGTAATTCATGTTAACTTAACCCCACCACAAACCAAGTTATAATTGTTAAGTATTTCTTATTACTTAACCCTACCCATTCACCCTGTGTTGGTCAAGTGTTCCTTTTTAACTTAACCTTGCCCGTCTGTTTTAACTAACATGTTATTAATGGCTAAGTATTATCCCTTCATGTTTTTAGACTTAACCCTATTCCTTTATCACAATTCGATGGTTAAGTGTTCAAGCTTACTTAACCCTACGGTCTAGCCCAGCTAACATATCAAATTGGCTAAGTGTATTTACTTAACCCCAACCTATAGTCTAGTTAACATGTTAATTTGGCTAAGTGTATTAACTTTACTTAACCCCACCTTCTAGTCTAGTTAACATGTTAATTTGGCTAAGTGTATTAACTTTACTTAACCCCTACAAACCTTGTCTTGTTACCATGTGAAGTTGGTTAAGTGTCCCTATGGACTTAGCCCTCCCATCCTAGCTTAACTATGTTAAATTGGTTAAGTGTTCCTATGGACTTAACCCTCCCATTCTAGCTTAACTGTTTGGCCCTAACCCCACCCACCAGTCTGATTATCATGTTGAATTGGTTAAGTGTCTTAGTGAACTTAACCCTACCATTCTTGTTCTAGCTTTAACTAAATAAGCTACCACTCACATTAGACAGATATTGTTGCGAATACTGGATGTGTCGGTTGGTTCCGGGCAGGTTTATATCGCAACTCAGTCTAACCTCGGGTTAGGCATATTCGTGTTTTCTAAGTTCAAAGGGTTTCAGTTTATTTTCAAATCAAGTTTTGAAAGTAACCATCCCATTCGTCGGATCAGTTAGGGATAGCCAGGGAGAGCAGGAAACTTGTATTTTCCAAACCCAAGCCTAGACACTATCCTCTCTGTCACCCTAGAACTTTCTGGTGTGTCATTAAAAGAGATGTTGTTAATAAACCTTTAATTTGTCTAAATTTATATTTCCTCATTCAGGCCAAATTCTATAAGTAAATTATTTCTAATTTACTTATTTCCTAATTACTCTTTTAATGTAAATTGTCTACATTCATTCTTGTGGCCTATTTCCCCTT
Source organism: Allium sativum (assembly GCA_030737875.1). Classification (NCBI taxonomy): domain Eukaryota; kingdom Viridiplantae; phylum Streptophyta; class Magnoliopsida; order Asparagales; family Amaryllidaceae; genus Allium; species Allium sativum. Next base: position 820,877,095 of record CM060916.1, read on the forward strand.
CTAAATCATATTTATGTGTTGGCTAGCTTTTTGACCAAGCCCCCCAGGATCATTCATAAGAAGAAAGCATGAAACCACGTTCTCTCAGGATATTAAAGAATGGATCGCACCATCGTCTCGTCCATTATCGGATCGCGCACCATCGTCTCGCCCACCGTCGGATCGCACACTATCGACTCGCCTGTTCCATCAGCGGAACGAATCCGCTATGCGACTCGATCCGAACTTATATTGTGGCCCAGAGCGAACCGATCCGATCCCCTGGTGCGGGGCAAACCCTCTGACCCGTTCAAGCGCAAGCTAGTCTTCAGCGATCTGAATCGCACGGATCTAGCGACACGTGTCCCAAACCGTCATTTGGACCGATTCTCCCCATCAGCACGATCCGATTTTCAAGCAGATCGCGACACCTGTCTACAACGGCTAATTTGACTATTTCTTCAACGGAGGCGATGCGATCCGATGTTCTCGGGATCTGTGCCACGTGTTATCACGACCCGCCTGACAAAATCAGCTATAAATAGCCCAGAGCTTGGCATTTTTTGGGATCTTTTTGGCAATACTGAGGACTGAATCCGCCATTGTTGTCAAACTACTGAAATATTGAGAGAAATCCTTGATTGTATTAGCTTTCAAAGTATAATCAATAATATATAAAGTGGACGTAGGCTCGTTAACGCCGAACCACTATAAATTCTGTGTGTTATTTCCTTTTTTCTCATTCTTCAGTTGAAACTTTATAAGCTTCAGAACAATTTGGGTGTTAGGTCCAAATTTTGATCTAACATTTTGGTGCTTTCACTGAGAAGCCAGTCCTAAAGTTTCACTATTCAGTTCTTTGAAGATTCCAGCGATTCAGATATCATGGCTGGAAAAAGATCTAAGGAAGTGCGAGCTTCACAGACCAACGAAACGATAGAAGAGAGTGTGCACGAGCTGGGCAATGAAGAAACTCTGGATCGCGGAGCGCAGGGGGCGAACCGATCCGATGAAGACACCACGCTCCGAGTCGATGAGAACGAGACGATCTGGGCCGCTGAAGGGGTTGTTACTCGATCCCGAGGTAACGCCTCGCAGCCTCCGCGTACCACGACCACGAGTCGACCTCAGGGGGGCGCAGCGAGTCGCCATCCACGAACCGCAGCTATCCGAATTGATGATCAGACTACAACTCGACCTGGAAAGGAACCTATAACCCGCTCTTATCGTCCTGGCCCCTCTGCTCGACCCGGCTCGAGCTCTTTGCGCATAAGAGAGAGTGATAATGACCAATATGATCCTGCTGCTCCTGTCACTGAGGGGGATCTCTCTCGCTTCGCCGAAATGTGGGATAGATTGTTTGATGAGTTGGCTGCCCAAAGGCAGGAAAGTTCCATCCTGCGGCAAAATTTGACGGCTATGGATAGAAGGCTTGACGAACTCGCAAGGCAAAGAACGCCGCCGGTTCGTTCACCCACTCCAGGATATTCTTCTTCGTCTGAGGAATCGCCAAGACCTCCGCGACGACCGTATGAGAGAGCCGAGAACATAGAGCAACTTCGGTTCGGAACGCTGCCATCACAGGAAGAAGAAGCGCTGGGGGCGGGGCCCTCAAACCGTAATGTGAATGATCAAGCTACAGCTCCCAGGGCTCGAGATATGGACAGTCCTGTACATAACTGACTACCTCAGCCCCGTCGCCGCACACATACTCATGATAATAGGGGGCAACGAAGCCCTATCTGAGCCCCGGATTTTGCGACCGCTCCCCGAAGAGAGATCAGAGAACCCCGCCGGGCCAGAGGCACTAACCCTGAACCTCCTTTGACCAGTGCAAATGTCGCAGCCATGGTCCACCAGATTCTGGCAGATAGTCGTGGACAACGAAATGAAGATTGGGGGATCGACCGCAGTCACACCCCTTTCACTGATGATATTTTGGATGCGACTTTTCCAAGGCGTTTCAACATGCCACAAATGAACCGATACGCGGGAAGATCTGATCCTGTCCAGCATCTGATGAGGTACTCTTGGTCAATGACCGCTGCCGCAGCCTCTGATGCTGTTTAGTGCAAAGCGTTTCCCATATTCCTCGAGGATGTGGCTTTGTTATGGTTTACTCTATTGCCGGCGAGATCGATTTCTAGCTTCAGGGAGTTGAGTGAGAAGTTCGTGGAACAATTCCGTATCTACGCACAGAAGACAAAAAGTGTGATCGATTTGTTCCTTGTCAAGCAGCGACCAGGCGAGAGTTTAAGGGTGTACCTGGATCGTTTCAATTTGGCCGCTACTGAGGTTAAAGATCCCCATGAACCGACCGTTGTCGCAGCACTGATTGACGAAGTAGATAAGGATACTGAATTTGGGAGATACCTGGCAGGCAAACCGCCCCACACTAGAGAGTTATTCTACGAGAAAGCCAACGTACATTTACGCTGGGAAGAGGTATATGCTAACCGAAAGGCTAAAACAACTGATAAGGAGGAAATTCAGAGCAATGTCGCCATCAAACAGACGGGAGACAGCTCGGGGAAAGTTGAAGTTAACGTCGGAAACCAGAATCAGGGTGGTCGTCAGCCAGGTAACAACAATAATAATAGTAACGGCAACAACCGGAAGTGGAATCGAGGGAACGACTCCCAGAGAAGGACTCGTCCCAGGGCCTTTGAAAGTTATACACCAATAAGTGATACTCTGGAAAATATCTTCATGGATGCGTACGAAGTCCTCCAGAATAAGAGGCCACCTCCCAGAGAGTCGACAGAGAAAGAGCATGAAACAGGGAAGTTTTGTCTCTTTCATCAGATTCACGGCCATTCGACGAATGAATGTCGTCACCTAAGGGATGTAGTCGAAAGGCTGCTTCGAGAAGGAAAGTTAGATGAATACAGAGTGACGCCTAGGGACAGGGGGCAAGCAGTGCAGGCCCCGAATCAGAACCAGAATCAACTTTCTGCTAGGCCGACTACCCAGCAAAAAGGAAAGAATATTGTTATTAATACCGTGATCGGAGGACTTTATCTCGCCGGGCACAGTTCCAAAGCATTAGATCAATACGTCAATACGGCCAAACAACACCTCGAGGTAGGGGAATGTAGCAACCCCGAGGACAGTACCCCGGTGAAGCAGCAGAAGATGATGACCGATGATGTTGTTTTCCGAGAACGAGAATGCATCGGAGTCCATGCTCGAACTGAAGATCCACTTGTAATTACAGTACCCATTGGACCAGCCACTGTTCATAAGGTTCTAGTGGACAACGGGAGTTCCGTCAATATTCTTTTCAAAAAGACCTTTGACTAGATGAATCTCGAAATAAAAGACTTGAAGCCCTGCCAAGGATGGATCCGTGGATTCAACGAAGCATCCACCACTCCAATGGGTTATGTAGAGTTACCAGTTACACTTGGGGAAGGAGAACGCCAGAGAGTGAGAATCCTTCCCTTTGTGGTTTTGGATGTTGAATCGCCCTACAATGCCTTCTTGGGCCGACCGGCCCTCGCAAAGTTCAGAGCCTGTATAGCCCCCTGGTGCTTGTTATTGAAATTCCCCACAGAAGCTGGCATTGGTATCGTCAGAGGGGATCAAGTTGTTGCGCGAGCATGTTATGTTGCCGAACTAAAGTTACTTCGTAATGGAGGGGATATCGAAACTAAATGCACCTCTCCCCCTTCGGGGGCGTAGACCTTATAGCAACCAAAGAGGATAGCCGTTGGTGAGTCGCCCAGAGAGATGCCCGAGGATATAGATCCCAGAGAGGATCAAGAACCCGGGGGCAGAATGGCGACTCCCAACGAGACAACTGTGGATATACCGATCAATGACAGTGACCCGGAGAAGGTCCTTAAGATTGGATCCCAGTTAAGTCCGAATCTTGCTAAAGAATTGACGGATTTCTTAAAAAACAATTTGGATGTATTTGCTTGGACCCACGCGGACATGTGTGGGATATCCCCATCAATCATGAGCCATTCCTTGAGCATTGACCCTAAACATCCTCCAGTAAAGCAAAAAAGGCGAATGCTGGGCCCAGAGAGGTCCGCTGCTTTGAAAGAAGAAGTTGGAAAGCTAAAGAGTAATGGATTTATCAGAGACTCGACCTACCCAGACTGGATTTCGAATCCAGTCCTGGTAAAGAAGGCCAACGGGAAGTGGCGAACGTGTATCGACTTCTCAGATTTGAACAAAGCCTGTCCAAAGGATAGTTTCCCGTTGCCCCGGATTGACCAGCTGGTAGACTCAACGGCAGGTCATGAGATTCTCTCATTTATGGATGCTTATTCAGGATATAACCAGATTCCGATGCATGTTCCAGATCAAGAGCACACTAGTTTTATCACTGATCTGGGATTATATTGTTATGTGGTGATGCCCTTTGGCTTGAAGAATGCGGGCGCTACATATCAACGCTTAGTCAACAGAATGTTTTATAACCAGATCGGGAGAACAATGGAAGTATACGTCGACGATATGTTGGTTAAGTCCAAGCAATCTTCTCAACACACTACTGACTTGGCAGAGATGTTCGGCATTCTTCGAAAGTACAGAATGAAACTCATTCCAACCAAATGTTCATTCGGTGTTGCCTCTGGAAAATTCTTGGGATTCATCGTCAGTTTCCGTGGTATTGAGATTAATCCAGACCAGATCGCGACAATCAGAAACATTCAGGAACCTAGGCAGATTAGGGATGTGCAAAGCCTTGCCGGAAAAGTGGCCGCGCTAAGCAGATTTATCTCCAGGGCTACGGATAAGTGCATCTCATTCTTTGAATTAATAAAGCAAGGAAAACGCCACTTTAAATGGACACCTGACTGCGTAGAAGCGTTTCAGAATTTGCTCAGACACTTGGAGAAACCTCCGATTTTATCTAAGCCAATAGATCACGAGGATTTATTCGTGTATTTGGCAGTGTCATCCCATGCGACCAGCTCAGCATTGGTAAGGGAAGAGGATAAGGTCCAAAGACCTGTGTATTATGTGAGCAAAAAATTGACAGCAGCAGAGCGTAATTATCCACGGATAGAAAAGTTGGCATATAGTTTACTGATCGCCTCTAGAAAACTTCGACATTATTTTCAGGCACATCCTATCACCATATACACCGATCATCCACTCAAGCAAGTTCTACAGAGACCAGAGGCATCTGGAAGGTTACTCAAATGGAATATTGAGCTAAGTCAATTTGATTTGAACTTTCAGCCCAGACGGTCAATTCGGGGGAAAGTGATAGCTGACTTCATAGCAGAGTTCACTGTCCCTGAGGAAGATATAGCAAATGAGGAAGTTGATCCTTCAAAGTTACTTTTCGATCCCAATGCCTGGAGATTGTATACTGATGGCGCTAGGAACGACGAAAGATCCGGCGCTGGAATAGTGTTTGAAACCCCCGAGAAACGATTGATAACCTATGCAATCCGAATGGAGTTTCATGCCACTAACAACGATTCCGAATATGAAGCTCTGATAGCCGGATTAAAGATTGCAAAGGAACTAGAAGTCACAAAGCTGAACATCTTCTGCGACTCCAAGTTAGTTGTGAATCAAGTCACTAGAAGATTCCAAGCTAAAAGTGCAAGATTGATTTTATACTTAAAGAAAGTGAAAAAACTGCTGAATGATTTTGATCACTACAGCATATCTCATATACCGCGGTCAGAGAATCAGCAGGCAGACAAGTTGGCAAAGATGGCTAGTTCTGACGATCCTGAAGTGACTGGGCTAGCCCCCGTTGAAGTACTTCGGTCCCCTAGCATAGATCAGATGGAAGTCGACCTAGTACTAGAGACGGAACCAGAAAGGGAGTCCTGGATGACCCCTCTAAAGAATTTCCTGATGGATGGAACGCTTCCGACCAAGAAAAGCGAGAGGCGTAAAGTAATTCGTAAAGCCGCCCGATACGTTCTGCAAGGCGGAGTTCTTTACAGACAAGGGTTTTCAATGCCCCTCCTTCGGTGTGTAGCCCACGATGACATCAAACGTGTGCTGCAAGAAGTCCACGAAGGTGAATGTGGCGACCACACCGGAGGGCAAACTTTGGCAAAAAAGGTATTGCGGCATGGTTATTTCTGGCCTACCATAAACAAGGATGCAGCAAGATACGCACGACAGTGTGATGCGTGTCAGAGATTTTCAAAGATACCTAGAGCACCTCCAAATCAGTTAAGAACGATGATGAGTCCATGGCCTTTCGCTATGTGGGGAATTGATATCATTGGAAGTCTCCCCATAGCAAGGGGTGGAGCAAAGTTCGCTATTGTGGTCGTAGATTATTTCACTAAGTGGGTCGAGGCTGAACCACTAACTACAATCACAACCAAACGAGTGATCAACTTTATCGTGAGAAACATCATCTGTCGATTTGGGATTCCAAAGATTGTAATAACAGACAACGGAACTCAGTTCGATAGTGCTGAATTCAGAAACTTCTGCCAAAAATACCACATCGAGAATCGATACACCTCTGTGGCGCACCCACAATCGAACGGACAAGTCAAAGCGGCAAATAAAGTAATTAAGTCCATTCTGAAAAGAAGAATGAAGCGGGCTAGAGCCATGTGGGCTGATGAATTGCCCTTAGCACTATGGGCCTACAGGACAACATATAAATCGGCAACAGGACATACCCCGTTCTCCCTTGCTTTTGGAACGGAAGCAGTCATTCCGGTTGAGATAAAGGTACCTTCTCACCGGGTGACTTATTATGATCCAATGACCAATAATGAATTGCTCCTTGAGTCCCTGGATATGATCGAAGAAAAGAGGGATGAAGTAGACCTGTGTGCCTTGAGATGCAAACAACAGGTCGCTCGATATTACAACAAAAAGGTTCGAGCCCGAACCTGGGAACCCGGAGACTTGGTTCTGAAACGTGTCTTCCCACTCCCAACTCATATGGGAGCGAAGTGGGAAGGACCGTACTCCATTCTGAGCAAGCTTGATAATGGAACCTTCAAGCTGGCAACCGTAGATGGAAAGGAAATCCCCAGAGTGTGGAATGCCCAACATTTACGGTCGTATTTAACATGAAAATTTCAAATTTATTCTTTTGCTTTGATAAAAACCATGTACAAGGCATGACTTGCCTAGAATAGTCTGATTCATTAAAGCAAAAGATTATAAAGTGGACGTAGGTCATGATTCGACTGAACCACTATAAAATATTGTGTGTCATTTACCTTTATTGCATCTTTATTTATCTGCCTATCTATTTTTATGAAAATCAAAAGAATAATGCAGGTACCCGAAGTCTGTTGCCAACCGTTCCTCCCGTAGACTGTTTGGGGGAACTCAAAGCCTTGGCAAGGGCTCCAACTGCTTGTCCAACTGGTTTCAATCCTCGGAGCTTGGATTCAAATATACACCTAGGACGAGTTTGATGAACATACATGATTGCAGACCGCTTGATTCGTGACTCTAACTCTCCAGAGAGAGAGAGTATAAAAGCGTCTCCGATTGAGCGCTGAGAAAGAGCTCCTTCCCCGCTGAAGGATCGGGGAGCGAATGAATCGCTGAGCTCGAACTCTAACTCTCCAGAGAGAGAGAGTATAAAAGCGTCTCCGATTGAGCGCTGAGAAAGAGCTTCTTCCCCGCTGAAGGATCGGGGAGCGAATGAATCGCTGAGCTCGAACTCTAACTCTCCAGAGAGAGAGAGAGTATAAAAGCGTCTCCGATTGAGCGCTGAGAAAGAGCTCCTTCCCCGCTGAAGGATCGGGGAGCGAATGAATCACTGAGCTCGAACTCTAACTCTCCAGAGAGAGAGTATAAAAGCATCTCCGATTGAGCGCTGAGAAAGAGCTCCTTCCCCGCTGAAGGATCGGGGAGCGAATGAATCGATGAGCTCGAACTCTAACTCTCCAGAGAGAGAGAGAGTATAAAAGCGTCTCCGATTGAGCGCTGAGAAAGAGCTCCTTCCCCGCTGAAGGATCGGGGAGCGAATGAATCGCTGAGCTCGAACTCTAACTCTCCAGAGAGAAAGAGAGTATAAAAGCGTCTCCGATTGAGCGCTGAGAAAGAGCTCCTTCCCCGCTGAAGGATCGGGGAGCGAATGAATCGCTGAGCTCGAACTCTAACTCTCCAGAGAGAGAGAGTATAAAAGCGTCTCCGATTGAGCGCTGAGAAAGAGCTCCTTCCCCGCTGAAGGATCGGGGAGCGAATGAATCGCTGAGCTTGAACTCTAACTCTCCAGAGAGAGAGAGAGAGTATAAAAGCGTCTCCGATTGAGCGCTGAGAAAGAGCTCCTTCCCCGCTGAAGGATCGGGGAGCGAATGAATCGCTGAGCTCGAACTCTAACTCTCCAGAGAGAGAGAGAGTATAAAAGCGTCTCCGATTGAGCGCTGAGAAAGAGCTCCTTCCCCGCTGAAGAATCGGGGAGCGAATGAATCGTTGAGCTCGAACTCTAACTCTCCAGAGAGAGAGAGAGTATAAAAGCGTCTCCGATTGAGCGCTGAGAAAGAGCTCCTTCCCCGCTGAGGGATCGGGGAGCGAATGAATCGCTGAGCTCGAACCCTAACTCTCCAGGGAGAGAAAGAATATAAAAGCGTCTCCGGTTGAGCGCTGAGAAAGAACTTTTTCCCTGCTAGAAGGTCGGGGACCGACTGAACTACTGAATTCAAACTCTAACCTTGACAACCTTCAGGAGAGTACAAAGAAGTCTATAATTAAGCACTGAGAAAGGTGTCAGGAATTCGGTGCCACAAGAACAATTATCCTATGAAATCTTCTAAGTCCCCCATATTCAGAAATAGGGGGCAACCTACCGACAAGGCTATCCAATTCTTAGTAAACCCTAGTTAGGTGCTATGATAACAAATGACTGGGGGCACACATACTCATATACATATACTGAACTTTAATATAGTAACGCAGCATGAAAATTTTCCTTGGCTATCTGTTGTTTGACTGATTTTTAATTATTATTAGATGGCCTATGACTAAGCATGGAAAGTTTATTTGAATACAGGTACATAAGGATGCAAAAAGAGATAAACTTTTATTTATGTACTGCGAACCAACAAAGTGAAAAATAACCTAGAAAAGAAAGTGAGGGCCAGTCTCACAATTACATTTCCTGACCAGTGGAAAGCCTAAGGACAAAATATCAACAAACAACAAATATCCTATTTACGCTTTGGCCTCTTCTCTTGCTTCTGCCTCTCCAGCTTCGCCTTGTCGGTATCAGACGGATCCCCTTTCTTCCTCTTCCTTTTGTCAATAAAAGGAACATCCGACTCCTCTGAAGATTCCTCTTCCACCTCTTTTCTCTTCCTCCTATCAGAAAGGGAAGCCGGGAAGTCATCGGGGTTTGCAAAGTGAAGCTGTCGACTGATGGATTTGGGCTGAATCTTCACAATCATCCCAGTTTTGGGATCGAATTCTGCAACAGGGACTACGTCCAAAGCCTCATCTCCCACCTTCTTCGAAGCCGACTCTTTCTCCTGCCTGGCTTTTCGGCTGGCCAAGGTTTCCTCGTCATCATCATCGGCCTTTTTGGCGCCGATAATATCTTCTTCGTCATCTACATGGCACCCATCCATGTCTTTCAAAGCTTCGATGGTCTCAGCATCTTTGGGTACATCAGTGCTAGGTGCCGGGATGCTTCTTTCTGCTGTTGTGACCTCGGCCTGCTTTGATACATCAATACCATCACCTGGCAAGACCGCCTCCTTCTCCACTTCTTTCTCTTTTTCAGCACCCTTGTCGACGGGCTCGCTACCTGTATTACGAGGAACACACATTACTAATTCAATTGGTTGTTCTGCCAGACGACGATAATTCACAATTGCTTTGACAAATTGTGGGGAAAAGAGAGAGATACCTTCAGCAGATGCTCCCTCTTGAGTAGTTGCAGAGGCTCCGATGACCAAGGGAGTTCGACCCAAAGGGATTAATGGATCATCGGGATGGTATTCCTCAACCCCGGAGGTCTTGGGCTCCACAGCCGAACTCGAGCCCTCATCAGCTTTGCCTTTACCCTTAGCCAGGGCTCTCTCCTTTTCCATCTCCGCCAGAATCAGGCGACGACCCTCTGCCAGGTCCTTAGGCTCATTGTCTCTTAGGATACTCTTCATCAATTCATCCTCATCGATTTCTTCGACCCCCAATCTATGTTTTTCGCCCTCCACAATGGCATCCCATAAATTGGCCAAAGTAACATGGTAATCTAGGATCCACGAGATGTTGCGGGTCTTGAGAACCTGACCAAGGAAATCGAAAATCATCTCTTCAAACCCCTCGATCTCTTTCTCTCTTTCGAGGAGCTTGTTGTTAGAAGCAGTGGCCAATTCAATGGCACTTTCAACGTTCTTTTCGGCGAGGGCTGCCCTTCTCTCCGCATCCGAGACCTGGTCATTCAAAATCACCTTTTCTGCTTTAGCCAGAGCCAAACTCTCTTTTAAACTCGCTTTTTCTGCCTCCCAAGCAGCCTTCTCAGCTTCAAAATGGCCTTGTGCTGTTTTCAACTCGATGTTGGCCATTTTGAGATCTTCAACCTCCTTCTTTAAGGCCATTTTCTCTTGGCTATTGGAGTCCAGTTCTAAATGAAAGCGCTGCTTGGCATTCTCTAATTCAGTCTTATAATTTTCAGCGTCCCTCCGTGCTAAAGCAAGCTGGGACTGAGCATCTTCCAGGTCCTTCTCCAATTTTGTCCTAGCCCTTTCGTTATTTTCAAGTTTCGCTTTAGATCTGTGTGCTTCTATTTCAAGTGTTCGGATGACTTCCGAAAGGTTAACTGCGTGTTTTTTCATCATCTCATATTGCCTGGCTGCATGCTGGATGTGCCCGATAACTTCATTATCCCAATTTTTAAGGACCGGTTCCAAGGCAGGAACAAACACCATCCTGTCAAAGAATATGCCTGGAAATTGTTCCCGCAGCTTTTCCAGCCTACCTTGGATCTCGGGACCATGAACGTAATCCCATGACCCGGGGGCAGCTAACTCTGGTTGGCTGGTGGGGACAATGTCACTTCTCTCCTTCTCAGTCTCTTTGGATGAATCTTTGTCCCTATCTTTAGATTCGTGATGCCTTTTGGACGACCGGCTGTGGGAAGGTGCACTCTTTGGAGGAGTTAACTCTTTTGGAAGTTTCTTTCCCCCTGTCGGAATTGTCGGATGACTTGAAGGCCTGGTAGAGGTTGATTTTGGTGGAGATCGAGGTTGCGAGGAACTCGGCCTATGAGAAGGACCACGAGAGCGCTCAGTATCCGGACGAAGGCTGGGTGTGCCCTCGCGAAGAGAACGATACGAGTAAGATTTCCTGCGGGACATCATTCCTGCAAAAAAAAAAAAAAAGAAGAAGAAGAGCATATTAAAACTTTGAATACCCACGATATAAGAGTGCAGGGTCAGATAGTGTGTGTGATGTGTGCATCCCATATAATTCCCCCTAACAGACCCGGGCCCGAAGACAGGCTCATCTGACCAGTTTCTCGTCCTCTAGTTGGAGCACTGGTCTCTTCAGGAGCAAGGAAGAAAGGTCCCTCTTCAAAGTCCTTTTCTGTATATACAACATCGGGTAAAGGGATTTTATTCAGCTCGTCAAATAACTGCTCTTCTGTCAAGTCATCGGCAGCAACGGTTTCGATTGGAGCAGAAATAGGAATTTCCTTGGACACGTCACCGCGGGCCTCATCCCCTCTGTATATGTTCAAGTCTTCATCGTCTTGGATGACTATCGGAGAAGGACTCTTGCGAAATTTAGTTGTTTCTATCGCTTGTGAAGTTCCCTCTCCCTCTGTTGGGGGCACGTACTTGTAAGGTTTGCCGCCGGTGCCAAGTCCAAATCTTCTGTCTAGAAGACGATACTTATGAAGATTGTCATCAGTAATGCATTTTTTGATCCTTAGAAAGTCGGATCTGCTTTGTAAAAGAATGGACAACCGGTTGTTGTATAGTGGACCCTCTGTTTTCGGGAAGACATGATCTGTTTGAAACAAAGAAAAAGGGGGGAGAATGTTAATGCCTAAACTTCTTGATCAAGATATTCGATTAGAAGCTTAAAAGTTTACTTGATTTGAGCCATCTTCGTGAGCATCTGGCCTGTTTCCTTATATAAAACCAATCAGATTTAGGGTCCCCTATATTGCTATACCCATCGTACAGAACCTTCCTATTCGCCACTGATTCAAAGAAAGAAAAATTTGGAGTTGCCGAAGAACGGTACTTGAAAAGAAAGAAGAATGTCAAATCTCTGAATTTAAGTTCGGCATGTAGGATCTCCGCATATGCAATGTATAGGGTATATAGCGATGCATAGGCGTTCGGATGGAGTTGCATCGGAGCGATTCCCAGTCGTCTTAAAGTTTCGATGGCAATCGGAGGGAACGGAGGGATGGCCCCTACCAAACACATGGTTCGGCTAATCGCCATATATCCTTCTGGAGCTAGGTGGGGCCTATCTTCGCTTCCGGGCGTCAAAACATCATCCCAAGGAATTCCATGCCTCAAGCAGATTCGTTTAAGCTTTATATCATCGAGCTTAGATGCTAGAGAATCGGAAAATTTATCTATCCCGAGAGCGCCAGGAATCTCGTCGGGAGCTCGCCCATCTATCTCAGAATCGTTGCTCGATGAAGTACTTTCTGCCGGATCTGATTCTGTGGTTTCGTACTCAGATCCAGAATCTTCACCTCCCGGATTGATTGGAGGAATTTCAGGGTTGTACTGTTCAGGAATCTCGGATTCGGATTCTGTTGCGGATCTTGAAGAAGAATGATCATTCGACATGGCTGCTAGGACGAGAAAACATGACCAATGAGATTGATACTACCCGACCCCCGTGTGTGCAAGTGTCGGTGTGTGTACTTGTGTGTGCATTGAAAATAAAATATGAAAGCAATCGAGATCATCAAAATGTTAGTCGTCATATGCAGCCGAATTATGCAGTCATTTAGTCCAGAAAGTTCAACATCAGGGCCCTAGCCTAACTGTTCAGAATTTTATGGTGACTAGGCGTCGATTAAAATTTGAAATTTCTTCGTATCGTTAACTATGATTCGGATCGCAAGGCAGAGGGATCGCCCCTTTCGGATCGCAAGGCAGAGGGATCGCCCCCCATCGAATCGCAGGCCAAAGGGATCGCTCCTTCACGAATCGTTGCAGCCCCCAACGATACGCGCCCTTGCTGTCACCACGATTTTCCGTCTCGTCAGTCGCCTTCATCTTCTCCTCTCCTTGCCCACGATCCGAACCGGCCTCCTCTCTTCTTCTTCCTCCTCCGTTTTCCTCCTCTCCTTCCCATCCTCGAACTCCGAGCTCTACGCCCGATAGCCATGGCCACTTGGTGATTTCTTCAGAAAATTGCAAATTTCCACCGTTTCTCCCTTGAATTAGTCGAAAAAATTCAGGAAAGAGCTACGTTCACGAATGAGAATGCTTTTTTATGGAGTTACCTTTCTAAAAACTGAGGGAATGCTTGGATTTTCGAAAGTTTGAAAAAGTTGGGTTCGTTCTTCGACAGTGCAGGCGAGACGATACGGCAGAAAGAAAGGAGAAGGAAAGTGAAGAGGGGAGGGTCGGCTTATATAGATAAAGAGGGCGACCGTTTGTCTCCCCTTCTTTGTCCTATTCGATCCATGAAAGACCAGTGGGCCGCGAACCAAAAGCCCACCACGACTCGAGGAGGAGCCCATTTCGTTCCGAGGCCCAAGTGCACACCCAAGAATGAAACGAATGTCTCGCTAACGGACCGCGACTCGAGCCCGCAATATGAATCGATGAATTCAGGAATGAAGACTGAAAAATCTCGGAAAGAGAATTGATCACTGATTCGCGACTCGCTATGAAAAGACGATTCTATAGTTTCGAAGCATGTTCCATCATCGATAAAACATACTTTGAGGGGGCAAAATGTTGGCTAGCTTTTTGGCCAAGCCCCCCAGGATCATTCATAAGAAGAAAGCATGAAACCACGTTCTCTCAGGATATGAAGGAATGGATCGCACCATCGTCTCGCCCATTATCGGATCGCGCACCATCGTCTCGCCCACCGTCGGATCGCACACTATCGACTCGCCTGTTCCATTAGCGGAACGAATCCGCTATGCGACTCGATCCGAACTTATATTGTGGCCCAGAGCGAACCGATCCGATCCCCTGGTGCGGGGCAAACCCTCTGACCCGTTCAAGCGCGAGCTAGTCTTCAGCGATCCGAATCGCACGGATCTAGCGACACGTGTCCCAAACCGTCATTTGGACCGATTCTCCCCATCAGCACGATCCGATTTTCAAGAAGATCGCGACACCTGTCTACAACGGCTAATTTGACTATTTCTTCAACGGAGGCGATGCGATCCGATGTTCTCGGGATCTGTGCCACGTGTTATCACGACCCGCCTGACAAAATCAGCTATAAATAGCCCAGAGCTTGGCATTTTTTGGGATCTTTTTGGCAATACTGAGGACTGAATCCGCCATTGTTGTCAAACTACTGAAATATTGAGAGAAATCCTTGATTGTATTAGCTTTCAAAGTATAATCAATAATATATAAAGTGGACGTAGGCTCGTTAACGCCGAACCACTATAAATTCTGTGTGTTATTTCCTTTTTTCTCATTCTTCAGTTGAAACTCTATAAGCTTCAGAACAATTTGGGTGTTAGGTCCAAATTTTGATCTAGCATTATGCTTTTTGGTATGTGGACTATACCAAATTAAGTGTCACTAACCATGATTTTGCTAAACCTGCCAATTACTCCCAATTATGGCCAATTTCACATTTATGCCAATATACTTACCGTGCCAAATTAGCTAATCCAATTCTGATTCAACATTCTAATTCTAGACTTATTACTCTAGTTCACTATTCATGTAAATGCTAGATTTACACGTCAATACTAGATTCAAATTACACATCTTATAATTCATGTCAAATTTATCCAATTTGCATTTCTTTGAACATGCCATAATACATGTTCCCAATTTATGCCAATTTCCAAGTTAAACTACGTTTTTAGTAAATTTCATGTAACAATCCGTATTTTTAATAATCTGTTATAATGTAAATTGAGGCAGAATTTAATTCTAAAATCTGAATCAAGGGAAACGGGCTATGCCATTGCGTTCGTCTCGGAAAAATACGCGAAATAGAGTCCGAGTTTTCGAAAATCGGAGTCCGTATGACCCAGTTAAGGCCCATGGAAGTTTTCAGAAATTTCCATAATTAAAACAGATTTAAATTTAAATTAAAAACATGGGTTTGGGCCAGCTGGGCCAAGGCGGGAAAAATCCCGCCCAGGACCCCATGTCGACAGGGGTCTAGGCATGTCGACTGCCCTGTCGACAGGGGGTGCCCAGGCAGTCTAGCCTGGTGCACCATTTTTGATTTGGGCTGGGTCTTGGGGCTTGGTTCTAGAGGATTCCGAGATCTGACGGGCCAAAATTCACCTAGGGTTAATCCTATGGTCTAAATCACTCTAATCTTCTATAAATAAGCTCCTAATCCTACCCTTAAACCCCATTAATCATTCTAGCAACAAAACTATGCCAAAATCCAAACTCTCATGGCCTCCACCCTCTTCATACAATTCCTAATTTAATTCCTAAGTGATTTTCCATGCATACAAGCATATTTAGGCTTGTATGATCCTCCTTAGCTTGCATTAAAGGCTTGTTTTTCTATTGCCATCATAAAGGAGGAGTCTTGATCAAGTTTGCTTGCATTTGGGGGCTTTAATTAGTTGCATAAGGGGTTCTTTACATTTGCTATAGTTATTTGAGTCCGCATAAGCATTGTAAGCCCTCTTACCTTCACTTTACAAACTCTAAAGTTAATATGTGGTGAAAGTTGAGATTTATGTGAGTTTAGTTGATTATGCATGCTTATGCGAATTCACTATACCATGTTTTACATGTTTCTTAAGTTATGCATGCATATGCGAGTTTACTATGTCATGTTCTACATGTTTAATGGATTATGCATGTTTATACAAGTATACTAAGCCTTGATTTGCAAGTTAAATGAGTTATGCATGTTTATGCAAGTTTGCTAAGCCTTGATTTGCAAGTTAAATGAGTTATGCATGTTTATGCAAGTTTGCTAAGCCTTGATTTGCAAGTTAAATGAGTTATGCATGTTTATGCAAGTTTGCTAAGCCTTGATTTGCAAGTTTAACAAGTTATGCATGTTTATGCAAGTTTACTAAGCCTTGATTTGCAAGTTTAACAAGTTATGCATGTTTATACATGTTTGCTAAGCCATGATTTACAAGTTAATTGAGTTATGCATGTTTATGCATGTTTGCTAAGTCATGATTTACAAGTTAATTGAGTTATGCATGTTTATGCATGTTTGCTAAGTCATGATTTACAAGTTAATTGAGTTATGCATGTTCATGGTAATATGCAAGTTCACTATGCTAAGTTATGCAAGTTTAACCATGTTATGCATGTTTATGGTAATATGCAAGTTCACTATGCTAAGTTGTACAAGTCTAACATATTATGCATGGTTGTTGTGCAAGTTTATCATGTATGTTGTGCCAAGTTCCCTCTTCCTATCCTTTATGCGTTATTACGAATATGTAAGCGATAGAATGACGTTGGGGGGTTTGGGTAAACTTAAAAATACATGAAAATACAAGATTGGGAATTTACCTATTAAGTTAGGTCTACCCCTTGGGAATTTACCTATTAAGTTAGGTCTACCCAAGTAATTGTTGACTTGTAATTATGTTTTGAAATAAAGTGGACATGACACTTAGAGAACATAAGTGTGGCCAACTCGAGGTTGGGTTGAGTTTGTAGCGTAATTCTACCCGGAACCGACCGGCTTAACTAGTGGCTACAAACAATAGGACCCAATGTGAGAAGTTGGTCATGGGGTGCCAAGACCCGAGGTTAGACCAAGTTGTGGTGTAAAGCTACCCGGACCCGCCCGGCCTAACTAGTAACCACAACAAGGTCTAATGTGAGAGGTTAAGGTGCATTAAATTAATTAATGCCTCATGATTAGGGTTAAGTCAGGGTCCACTAATACTTAACCAATTTGGGGATTCGAGGGATTAGAATGTGGTTAAGTTGTGAACCGTTGGTTACACTTAACTAGTTTAATCCATTTGGGAGTTCAAGGGATTAGAATGGGGTTAAGCCACACTTAACCAGTTTAATCCAGGATTAGTGAAGGGTTAAATCACACTTAACCCTCTTGGGGAAACCCTAGCAACGTGGTCTGTTCTAACAGTAATCCCAGTTTGGTATCATTCACAACCCTAGAAGCTAGGCTAGGGCGGGGCACGATTACTGGAGGATGTAAGCGACCAAAGGGCGATGGCCGAGTGGTACAGCGGTGCGGGTCCGGCGGGCTACGGACGTGCACGTAGTCCGATGTTGGACAAACTCGAGGCACGGGTACCAGTAGGTTAGGGCTGTGCATTATTGCTTAAGTGTCCGGGGTTGACACCCGAGGGCTTGATACACCCAAAGGTGGACCCAGCACAGACTAACTACAACCATATGTGGGCCATATGGACACCAACACTTGACGTGTTAGGTTTATAGGGAGCCGATCGACTAGACCGTGGGCTGGACCTTTTATTAAGGTCACTTCATGTTATTGGGCCGAAGTTTGGGCTAAGGGATCAATACCTGTTATGTTGGTTTGCTAGTACACCGTGGTGCAAAACTTAACTCTGTTTATGCGATGACACCTCTATCTATCTGATAGTTGATTTATTCATGCCAGTATGTTGTTATCTATGATCACCTCAGTTTCCATCATGATGTTAACTTTATTAGTTTATAGACTGATCGTAGCAGGGCTTACTCAGTCTTTTTGACTGACCTGTTTTCTTTCGCCTCTTTTCTTCCGTTTCCCCCCCCCCCAGGTTCTCAGGGAGGGAATACTGGAGCCTAGCTTGGATTTTAGCTGCTTCCTTGGATAGCTCAAGTATGCTTTGGACTTGAGCCGCTATGGTTTATCACTCTTATTTGGGGATAGTACTTATGTATTTTCAGTTTATCAGATGATGTATTTATTTAGACTTGTAATTTTGGAAAAGTGACATTTTGATGTACCAGACTTGTGTTTTGAAATGGTTTATAAATCTTCCGCTGTTTTATTTACTTACTCTGTTTATTTACATATATATATATGTCATGTCCTGCCTTGCTATATCATTATGCATGTTTACCAATAATGCCCCTCCAAAGCTAGTGCATTCCTTTGCGAGTGACCCTAGTGGGGGCGGGGTGTTATATTTGGTATCAGAGCATATGGTTTACGAGAAGGGATAAAAAGGTTTTTAAAACTTTTGAAAAGAAAAACTATTTTCAAAACCAAGTATAAAGTATTTTCCAAAAAAAAAAGTCTAGTTGTTTTAAAAGGCTATTCCCCAAAAGCCATTAGCACTATCCTTTGACTCCTCGTTTAAACTCTTTTCTTTTCGTTTCCAGCATGTCTGATAATCTCATCTTGCCCGAAGGAGTAACGATACCCGATTGGTTTCGTCGGTACTTGGAAGTCACGGCACCGGTCCCGGGTGTCTCTAGTGTTGTTTTTCCAGTCAAGGCCGCTGTTCCTCCTCCTCCTCCTTCCGTAGCTGATGTTCCTCTTCTCCCTCAGCCTCCACAAGCGGATTTTGCGGAAACTTGTAAGAACTTTAAGATGATGGGTTGCAAGAATTTCTTTGGAACCGAGACTTTTGTAGAGGCAAGGAATTGGTTGAAAGAGACCGAAGATCTTTTAGCCTCCTTTGATATAGGTGACCGCAGGAAAGTTTTATTAGCAGTATGGTTGCTAAAGGAAGAAGCTGCACGTTGGTGGGTAGTCACCACCGCTACTAGGCCAATCGAGACTTGGGATGACTTTAGAGGAAGGTTTGGACTGAGGTTCTTACTACTGAAGCAAGGGGACATGACTATTAGGGAATACATAGATAAGTTTAATCAACTGGCCCAGGACGGTTTAGACTTGGTTAATACAGCTCAGAAGAAGGCCCTACACTTTGCTCTAGGATTAAACGAGCCATTACATGGTTTGGCCATGTCTCATATACCCTTGGGGGCGACTTTCGAGAATTTGGCAAATATGGCCCTACTTCAAGAAGAAGATAACAATGACAAGAAAGAGGTCAAGGCGAATGAGTCTCAAGGCAAGAGAGTAAATTCCGGGAAACGGGGCAAGAATATGAAATGCAACTTCTGTGGTAAAGTTGGACATATAGCCAGGGAATGTAGGAAGAAGAAGAGAAAGCGGGGCGAATGCTTTCATTGTGGTGAGTTTGGACATCTCAACAGGGATTGCCCGAAGAAACAAGGGCAAGGTCAGACCCAGTATGCAGGACTATCTGGAGGGCGAGTTCATCCCCTCAACACCGTTCTTCCAACTTATGATAGAGGTAGTGTTTCTGTCGAAAATCTGGTTTACATTTTCTGATTTTCCCTGTTCGAACTTTGTTCGATTCTGGTACATCGCATAGTTTTATTTCATCTGATCCAGTTGAAAGTTTTGCACCTAAGTACTAGTCTGGTTGATGATCCCGTATGTGTTTCAAATCCAATTGGGGGTTCTGCCCGCCTGTTTGTGGTCTGAGTGGATTTGAAAATTTCTATCTTGAGTATAGAATTCTCGTGGGATGTTTATATTCTCGGTTTCAGGGGATATGGGTTGGTTTTGGGCATGGAATGGTCGTCCTGTTTTGGGCCATTCTGGGTTTTTGTATATAGGGTGTGGGGCTCATGACTCGCCTCGGTAATACCCTAGAAATTTCTAGCAACCCTAGGGGTCCCGTCATGTTATGTTATCTTGAATCCCTCAACTCGTCTATCGATAGTTTGCAATCGGTGAGGGTGGTCCGAGAATATCTTGATATCTTGGGTGAAGTAAAGGGGTTACCCTTAGACATGGGATAGATTCCCGCATTATCTGGTTGGTAATACCAAGCCAGTTTCGTGGCCGGTTAGGCACATGACCTCACGAGATGAGAATTAAGAAAGCAAGTCAAGGAGTTGCTTGAGAAGAACTTCCTGAGACGAAGCATTTTCGAGTAGGGTGCTCCAGTAGTATTCGTTACTGATGTGGACAGTTTGTTTCACTTATGTGTTGATCATCGTGAAAGGAATAGATAACCGTCACCAAGGATCAATGATTTGTTTGATCAGCTGGTAGGAGCATCTGTTTTCTTTTGATCTAGCTACCGGATTCCATCAGCTTAGGATGGCTGAGGATGGAATTGACAAGACTGCGTTTAGGACTCTAGATGGGTTTTAGAACGGCTAGTCATACTATTTGGTTTGACTAATACACCCGCATATTACGTAAACTGGATGGGTAGGGTGTTTAGGGAGTCCTTGAACAAGTTTGTCATGGTCGTCATAGACGATATTTTGATCTCCTCAAAAGAACGAGGAAGAACATGTTATACATCTCAAGGAGGAGATGGATACGCTTAGAGCCACCAGTTGAAGGTCAAGTTCTCCAGATGTCACTTTGGAGAAAAGAGGTTGGATTTCTTGGGCACATGGTTCCTAAGTAAGGCTTAGCGGTGGATTCCGCTAAAGTGGTTACGGTTTAAAACCGGAAAACTATGAGGAGGGCAATTGAAGTAAGAAGCCTCCTCAGTTTGGCTAGTTAGTTAGCATTCCCGGAGCTTAGACTTACTCTTCTGGATCAAGAAGGGGGTTTCGCAGGAAGAAGATCCGCAGTTAGCCAAGAACATGGACCAGATGATTCGAGGCGAAATGTTAAGTCACCTCACTAGATATATTATAGATGACAAGGGATGACTGAGGCACGTTGAGGGATTATGTGTTCCTCGAGTAAAAGACCTGGTAAAGAAGGTTCTTGAAAGTACGCACCACTCGAGGAGGTGGCCGAGTTGGTCTCGGAATGCATGTTGTGCCACCAAGTTAAGGCCAAGTCATAGAAGCCCAGTGGGCCATTACTTCCATTGGAGGTTTCGCAAGGGAAGTGTGAAAACATCTCGATAGATTATGTGGATAGATTACCTAGATCAAAGAAAGGGAATACGGGTATATGGGTCATAATAGGTAGACTCACGAAGAGTGCTCATTTCAGTCCGGTGAAGAGCGAGAGGACTGCATCATGGTTAGCAACGGTTTACCCTCAAGAAGTTGGCCAGTTTTGAAGGAGCCTACAGGAAGCCATGGGTAGGCAACTGAATCTAGGTATGGCCTATCACTCATAGGCGGATGGTTCATTTCGATTAAGCATGAGTTATAGAAAATCGCGTTTATAAGGGGCAATTGGCAACACGGATTGGTATTTTCAAGGAAAGTTTTGCTGCATAGAATACTATATAGTAAGTAGACGAGATCCAGGATTCACTAGTGGATTTTGGAGAGCTTGCACGAATCATGAGGATTATAATTATGTTTAAGCCAAGTATATAGAAGGAAGAGTAAGTGGAAAAGAAAGACGAGAGGCGATAATGAAATGCGTTCCAACTCGAATTTGGGAAATAGGAGTTAGGAAGCCAAGGAATCATGAAGTGAAAGATAGTCAAAGCACAGTAGAGTTAAGCTCAAGGAAACGTAACTAAGAAGAGTGAAGACTAGATACGCGCATCATATCTCTTTTTAAGAGTGCATCTTTGATCCTCGTTTTCCTGTGGAGCTTGCTTGCAAGTTGTCTTTTGCATATATCCTCTCGGTCCCATTCTCGATCCTATTTCTGTTGTAAACTCCATAAGGGGGTTAAGACTCATCGGTTAGTACTGTATGTCAAAGTGGGAATGGATTTCATGAAAATCCAAGAAGGAGTTTATCTAGTTTATCGTGTATATCTTGTCATGAGAACCTTAGGTAGAAACCCTTTGGTTGAAACATGTGTTTGAAACATGTTATGCTTGATGGTTGCAAGTGGTTGCAAGTGTTTGCAAGTGGTTGCTCGTGGATGCATTATACACGATTAGGCACTAGATCGGCTCACACACTCCTCATATTGCATGTGCATGAGTGTTTATGCTTATTCTTGGATGAAATTCGTATGCTATCACATGGATGTTGCATATGGATGTATGATTGAGCACGCATGTAGATATTATACATTATGTTAGGAATTTGCATACATATGGATTCATTTCACTGACATACATATGCATTAAGGAGGTTTACTGTATCAGTAACCGCCTGATTTACATACATATGCATTAAGGAGGTTTACTGTATCAGTAACCGCCTGATTTTTTGCATTAGGTAAGTACATATACACACACTTTTGCATATGTTCATCCAGCATTTAGAATCTTGTAAGGACAATGATTGCTCGTGGATGATGCTTTGAGTAGATGGATGATTGGATGGTAGGATACGTTCTTCCTAACTTGAAGATTTCGGGGACGAAATCCTTTAAGGAGGGGAGAATGTAACAATCCGTATTTTTAATAATCTGTTATAATGTAAATTGAGGCAGAATTTAATTCTAAAATCTGAATCAAGGGAAACGGGCTATGCCATTGCGTTCGTCTCGGAAAAATACGCGAAATAGAGTCCGAGTTTTCGAAAATCGGAGTCCGTATGACCCAGTTAAGGCCCATGGAAGTTTTCAGAAATTTCCATAATTAAAACAGATTTAAATTTAAATTAAAAACATGGGTTTGGGCCAGCTGGGCCAAGGCGGGAAAAATCCCGCCCAGGACCCCATGTCGACAGGCCTGTCGACAGGGGTCTAGGCATGTCGACTGCCCTGTCGACAGCCCTGTCGACAGGGGGTGCCCAGGCAGTCTAGCCTGGTGCACCATTTTTGATTTGGGCTGGGTCTTGGGGCTTGGTTCTAGAGGATTCCGAGATCTGACGGGCCAAAATTCACCTAGGGTTAATCCTATGGTCTAAATCACTCTAATCTTCTATAAATAAGCTCCTAATCCTACCCTTAAACCCCATTAATCATTCTAGCAACAAAACTATGCCAAAATCCAAACTCTCATGGCCTCCACCCTCTTCATACAATTCCTAATTTAATTCCTAAGTGATTTTCCATGCATACAAGCATATTTAGGCTTGTATGATCCTCCTTAGCTTGCATTAAAGGCTTGTTTTTCTATTGCCATCATAAAGGAGGAGTCTTGATCAAGTTTGCTTGCATTTGGGGGCTTTAATTAGTTGCATAAGGGGTTCTTTACATTTGCTATAGTTATTTGAGTCCGCATAAGCATTGTAAGCCCTCTTACCTTCACTTTACAAACTCTAAAGTTAATATGTGGTGAAAGTTGAGATTTATGTGAGTTTAGTTGATTATGCATGCTTATGCGAATTCACTATACCATGTTTTACATGTTTCTTAAGTTATGCATGCATATGCGAGTTTACTATGTCATGTTCTACATGTTTAATGGATTATGCATGTTTATACAAGTATACTAAGCCTTGATTTGCAAGTTAAATGAGTTATGCATGTTTATGCAAGTTTGCTAAGCCTTGATTTGCAAGTTAAATGAGTTATGCATGTTTATGCAAGTTTGCTAAGCCTTGATTTGCAAGTTAAATGAGTTATGCATGTTTATGCAAGTTTGCTAAGCCTTGATTTGCAAGTTTAACAAGTTATGCATGTTTATGCAAGTTTACTAAGCCTTGATTTGCAAGTTTAACAAGTTATGCATGTTTATACATGTTTGCTAAGCCATGATTTACAAGTTAATTGAGTTATGCATGTTTATGCATGTTTGCTAAGTCATGATTTACAAGTTAATTGAGTTATGCATGTTTATGCATGTTTGCTAAGTCATGATTTACAAGTTAATTGAGTTATGCATGTTCATGGTAATATGCAAGTTCACTATGCTAAGTTATGCAAGTTTAACCATGTTATGCATGTTTATGGTAATATGCAAGTTCACTATGCTAAGTTGTACAAGTCTAACATATTATGCATGGTTGTTGTGCAAGTTTATCATGTATGTTGTGCCAAGTTCCCTCTTCCTATCCTTTATGCGTTATTACGAATATGTAAGCGATAGAATGACGTTGGGGGGTTTGGGTAAACTTAAAAATACATGAAAATACAAGATTGGGAATTTACCTATTAAGTTAGGTCTACCCCTTGGGAATTTACCTATTAAGTTAGGTCTACCCAAGTAATTGTTGACTTGTAATTATGTTTTGAAATAAAGTGGACATGACACTTAGAGAACATAAGTGTGGCCAACTCGAGGTTGGGTTGAGTTTGTAGCGTAATTCTACCCGGAACCGACCGGCTTAACTAGTGGCTACAAACAATAGGACCCAATGTGAGAAGTTGGTCATGGGGTGCCAAGACCCGAGGTTAGACCAAGTTGTGGTGTAAAGCTACCCGGACCCGCCCGGCCTAACTAGTAACCACAACAAGGTCTAATGTGAGAGGTTAAGGTGCATTAAATTAATTAATGCCTCATGATTAGGGTTAAGTCAGGGTCCACTAATACTTAACCAATTTGGGGATTCGAGGGATTAGAATGTGGTTAAGTTGTGAACCGTTGGTTACACTTAACTAGTTTAATCCATTTGGGAGTTCAAGGGATTAGAATGGGGTTAAGCCACACTTAACCAGTTTAATCCAGGATTAGTGAAGGGTTAAATCACACTTAACCCTCTTGGGGAAACCCTAGCAACGTGGTCTGTTCTAACAGTAATCCCAGTTTGGTATCATTCACAACCCTAGAAGCTAGGCTAGGGCGGGGCACGATTACTGGAGGATGTAAGCGACCAAAGGGCGATGGCCGAGTGGTACAGCGGTGCGGGTCCGGCGGGCTACGGACGTGCACGTAGTCCGATGTTGGACAAACTCGAGGCACGGGTACCAGTAGGTTAGGGCTGTGCATTATTGATTAAGTGTCCGGGGTTGACACCCGAGGGCTTGATACACCCAAAGGTGGACCCAGCACAGACTAACTACAACCATATGTGGGCCATATGGACACCAACACTTGACGTGTTAGGTTTATAGGGAGCCGATCGACTAGACCGTGGGCTGGACCTTTTATTAAGGTCACTTCATGTTATTGGGCCGAAGTTTGGGCTAAGGGATCAATACCTGTTATGTTGGTTTGCTAGTACACCGTGGTGCAAAACTTAACTCTGTTTATGCGATGACACCTCTATCTATCTGATAGTTGATTTATTCATGCCAGTATGTTGTTATCTATGATCACCTCAGTTTCCATCATGATGTTAACTTTATTAGTTTATAGACTGATCGTAGCAGGGCTTACTCAGTCTTTTTGACTGACCTGTTTTCTTTCGCCTCTTTTCTTCCGTTTCCCCCCCAGGTTCTCAGGGAGGGAATACTGGAGCCTAGCTTGGATTTTAGCTGCTTCCTTGGATAGCTCAAGTATGCTTTGGACTTGAGCCGCTATGGTTTATCACTCTTATTTGGGGATAGTACTTATGTATTTTCAGTTTATCAGATGATGTATTTATCTAGACTTGTAATTTTGGAAAAGTGACATTTTGATGTACCAGACTTGTGTTTTGAAATGGTTTATAAATCTTCCGCTGTTTTATTTACTTACTCTGTTTATTTACATATATATATATATATATGTCATGTCCTGCCTTGCTATATCATTATGCATGTTTACCAATAATGCCCCTCCAAAGCTAGTGCATTCCTTTGCGAGTGACCCTAGTGGGGGCGGGGTGTTATATTTCATATTTTGCCCAAACCGCATTCCCACCATTCGTATAATCGTGATTCAGTCTAGATTATAAACAAAGCTAGGTTCGTAGAAAATAGGGAATGAACCAAAGATGCTATGCAAAAGATAGACATACTAACTGGCATAAAAAGGGTTGAATAACGACGTCGGTTCAAGAACATGGGTAGACCTAACTTAATAGGTGAATTCCTAAGGTCTAAAACCAAAGAAAACCAAGAATAGACAGAATAGAGACGTAGGTTCAAGAACATGGGTAGACCTAACTTAATAGGTAAATTCCCAAGGTCTAAAACCAAAGATAACCAAGAATAGACAGAATAGATGATCGGGTTTAGACCCAATTTCATAGTCACAAAACTTAAGCAACACTTTCCTAGTCATGAATCACAGGTGTTTAATCACAGATGTCCTTGTTATGTCATAGGCAATAGTTTATATTTCCTAATCCAAGGCATAGGCTTAGTCAAGGAAATAATCCTCATAGTCACAGTCACAGTCATAGGCAATGTTCATAGTCATAGGCAATGTCCATAGTCATAGGCAATGTTCATAGTCATAGGCAAATGTTCATAGTCATATGCATATGGTTTTAAGGTCCATAGTTTCATAGTCACGGTCTTATTTGTCCTCGAATCATAACAGTTCTTAATTAGGTTCAAGAGTATAGGCACTGATTCGAATAGAGAGAGAGATTTGGCACGAACAGAGAAAAACATTCAAATCTAGAAATAACTGACTTACAGAGATTAGATTAGAATAGAAAGGAGGCGTTGCTATGATTCGTGCGACGTTTAGCCTTTAATCCTTATCTTGAAGCTTTGAATCTCTTCTAGACAACTTGAGCAGCATAGCCTTGTCTTGGATTTTTGTATTATCTTCTTTTTTTCATTTATTTATATATTTTCTCAGAGGCAGCATAAGGATAGAAAAGAATTGTGAATAGAGAAGAAGACCAGGGCTGTTTATATAACGTAGAAGTCAACGAATCTGGTCAGAAGGGCGTTCGGATACAGAGAAACGAATCAGGTTCAGAAAGCTGGAAAAAACGGGGGGGGGGGGGGGGGGTCGACTACCCAGTCGACTCCCCAGTCGACCTAGGGGGGGTCGACTACCCAGTCGACCTGGGTCCCTTCTGAGTCTGTTTTGAAATTTGAACTTTACTGAAACTTCCGGAGGCCATATCTTCCTCATACGGACTCCGATTTACGCAAACTCGGACTCGTTATTTTCATGCAGAATTCCGAGACGAACGCAATGGCGCAGCCCGTTTCCCTTGATTTTGATTTTAACTTTTAATTCTGCCTTGATTCGTGAATCTTAGTGTTACAGAATTACGGGGTGTTACAATTTATCTCAATTAATTTTTATTTTCCAATCTTTGGAATATAACCCATCGTTTCTTTTGAAACCAATTTTCCGACTCCAATCTCTTTTACCACTATTGCATTCAAATCCCACTTCAAATATCGGGTATCAACACCAATTACCACTTTGCTTATATAAGTTCAACTTGAATTTCTTTTTTACTTTATTCTATGATATATATTTTATTTAATTTATAAACATCGTTACAAACAACTTCTTGTTTTGATTCACTTAAACAAGTTTCTATTTCCATTCCATTTGAAATCTAATTTCTATTTTGGAAATAATTTCCTTTTTAAAACTCAAATCTCTTTTCTACGTTCTAAAGTATGTTACGGTATTTAAATACCAAAATTTATCGAGCCAGTGTAATTTAACCACAACAAAATCAATCACGATAATATATCATAAATAAATAAAACAGTAAATAAAATGTTGAGGAATCCAGTTGGATCCCTCCAACCTGTTTCCCTGCATCCACAGATGTTAATCAACATTAATTAATAACAGAAATAATTATTGATCAACTATATAACCATATCAACCAATTTTATCAACCATTCATTCAAACAACCATCACACAGTATAAAATTACTAGAAATAAATTAAAACTCGTTTATATAAAAATATAAACGAGTCAGAGTTAGTGAGTTTACTCACCTTGTTTCGCAGTTGACGGTTCTGCTTTTTGTTCCATTTAAAATCCAACAGCGTTTGATTTTTCCTTGAAAATTCAGTAGCTCGATTCCCAGCCACCAAGTTCCATAATGTAGATTTCGTCATTATAGTCTCATCGTGACCGGATCCTTCTGATTCTGATAATACATTGACATGCCATAATCATTTTAGTCATACGATTTAATCTAATAATTACTTTCTTAATTAAATTAATAATTTCATTTTAATTACTTTATTGAGGATATTAACAGGCCATTTACTTCTCTATTGCGTTTCCTTCTTCCCCAAACTTGTTCGAGTAGTGCGCTATTCCCATACTCACCATGCTCGACTTTGGACTTTCATCGTCGAAACAAATTCGAGGTTTGTTGCTTTCCCACAACACTACGGCTTTATTTGTGATAATCTTTTCAGAACTTCATTTGAAATCACGGTATTGACTCGCTCATTTTCCAGTTTGAAAATATTGTTTTCCCCCAGGCATAAACAGACTTCGACATTTTCTTTAACCTAGCAATATACATGAACCATTCACGCCCGTTTCAAAACATTCACCTCCTCCTTATAGAACCTCTTCATTCGAATCCAACTGATTTACCTCACAAAGTTTCATTCGCCAGTAAACATTCACTACCCCAAAAACGTGTACTTCCCTGCAAACTATTCTTCTCAACAATGAAATGCACATCATCATTAATGCCATGTTTCACCTCCCTTGACCATCATTAACACAACACCGTACTTCCCTTCTTCATTTTCTTGCATGCTTAAGTTTCCATGCACAACAATTCCTACAGTATATTCACAAACCAACGGTGCATAGCAAAACTTCCTCTTCAAGGAAAACAGCTGACCCGCTTCTGTACAGTTTCTACACCCACGCCCTATACTCCTCAAAGTCCTTCCTGATGTCACTTTGCCCACACACGGTCTCTACAACAATTCCTCAGTCAATACTACTACCACAAGCAAACAGGGCGCCACCTCCTCCATTAAACAACACAGTGGCCTTCTGCCTTTAATATACCCGCATTCAGTGTTGAAACTGAGACCCAAAACCATGTTTCTAATTCCAACAATCCCACTACTGCTCTTTACATCCTCCTTCTCATCCTACTGCAGTTCGAATCATCTTCACTTCCACCAGCTAGTTCACCACACCATGAAAACCACTCTTGAAAACACCTTATCAGCCTCTCCTTCTTTCTGACCCCTTAATTCTCGCTGCTCCCTGTAACTACACCAACACCATCTGAACTTCATTCCCGAAACCTCCTCCCTTTTCTCCGTGAACTGCGTTCGCCCCTGCTAATCATGATTACCTTGTGATAATCCATTTCCAAGCCCCATAGAGATCACCGCAAGTCCAAATCCTAACTCCGGAATCCAAATCAAAGCCTCGCTCACCTTCTGGAGGTCTGACTTCGACCATGCCGTACCCCCAAACACCCACAGCAGGTGGCTACCTCAACCACCATGGCATCACATCTCCTCCGACGATGCTTCTGACTCCTCCCAACCAGTCATGCATTATAGCCTGACCCAGAGCTCGGTCGCGAGCTTCAACTGCTACCCCTTTAACGTGCCACTCTCCCTCAAATGTATATGCCCCAACCATCACAAAGGAACTCGCGATTAATCCTAGCACTGGTTGCATGAATTTGAGGTTCAGAAATTTCAATTGAAGATTTGATTTTTAACAATTTTATAAAGTGGAACTGTTTCGTGAATTACTGGAAAGAAATAGGAGACAGGCGCAGAAGAGAAATTTAGGGAAATAGCTTGGGTTCGGGATGGTATGGTAAAGAGGATTTTTTTTAGAATAAGAACGAGTCCAGTATTTTAAAGCGAAATGTCTTGGCTAGCACGGTATCAATACCTTCGCATGCACGGATGATAACCGTGGAGGGCACGCCATTTGAATGAAAGAAGGGTAGCCGTCACTTTTAACCAGAAAAATAATGTAAAAAGGAAAAGTAATTTTCAAGGCTTTTGTCACTGTACTGTTTTTGACTTTTGATCACATGATATCCTACTGAGATTTGTCTTTGCATTTCATGGTGATATGCGTAGGAATTTGTTTGGATTCACAGTTATTAGGGTAGGATTTTGGTACGATATTTATTTATTTATATGTGGTAAATTATATTAGTTAAAGATGTGTCGAGATTTCTGAATGAAAGAAACGTCTCAAGTATGCTGAGATTTTGAAAGATCCATAGGGATTTGGATAAGATTTGCAACTTTATTTTGATCAAGAACTATTCAGATTATATGCAGAATTGAAAATGTCACATGCAAATTTCACAGGAATTTTGTAAACGACATCGAAAAAGCAACTCTTGTTTTATTTAATTTATAATATTATTTAATGCGCAACTATCACTAGATGTTTATAGCTTGTGTAAGTACATACCGGGTTGATCGAATGAAATTCGTATCCGTGCAATAATTTACATGATCATACATTTCTAAACAGAACATCGTATACTCCAAAATAAACATATTTGAATTTTAAACTTGATACTTCAAATTAAAACAACACATCCAGATTATTTATATAATAAATAGTTATAATTATAAATGATTCCATAGCGATTATTTGAAATTTTGATTTGGACATAATCCACAATTTACAAGAAGAAATCTCGATTTTCACTTCCATTAGAAAAATATAGTTAAACAGAACCGAACGTTTTTTGTTTCAAAGTAATCCGACTTATATTGGATTTTGTATATCCAATTGAAGTTCAAAACATCAAATTACGAACTACCGCACCATTACGAGCTCGTTTAAATTATATTATAAATTATACATTCAAACTTCGTTTTATAAATAAATTCATTATAAATTCCTATATATAATTCAAATAAAATATTTAACTCAACCTAAATATTTAGAATTCAATGACTAAAAATCCGGGTCGTTACACCTTTCGATTAAACTATAATCGATAACTCCTTTTTGAATAACTTATTATCAATAACTCCTTTCGAATAAGTAAACTCGATTAACTCTAATCGATTTACCTAACTCGATTAACTTTAATCGAATAACTAAATTCGATTAAATTCTAATTCGATTAACTCTAATCGTAATTCTTTTATATAATCCATTAAGTTTCTAACACTTAAATCTTATTTAAAATTCCCTTTTAGAACTCTATTTATTTCATAAATAAATAATTCCTTTTATAACTCTATATATTTATCAAATGATTCCCTTTTTGTCTTCATCTATTTTCTAAATAAATAATTCTTTTTTCTCAATTCTATTTTTAAATGGTTTACAAATATTTCCCTTTCTATTTTATTTGTAAATGTTTACAAATATTTCTCTTTTTATCTTATTTGTAAATGGTTTACAAATATTTCTCTTTTTATCTTATTTATTTATTTTCTAAATAAATAACCCTTTTATACTTCTATTTATTATCCCAATAAATATTCCTCTTTATAAAATCCTTTGATTTTATAAATAATTCCCTTTTTTTATAAAATTCCTTGATTTTATAAATAATTCCCTTTTATCTTTTCTAATTCATTTAATAAGCAAATATCCTTTTCATAAAATCCTTTGATTTTATAAATAAATTTCCTTTTATAATATCATATTTATTTTCACTAAATATTTCCCGTTATTTTCATAATTATTTTCGATAAATATTTCCTTTTCAAAACCCTTTTGATTTTATAACTATTTTCTTCTATAAAATCCCTTTTCCTTTTCTATATAAAATCCAATGATTTTATATAACTAATTTATTTTCAAAATATACTTTGAAAATCCCCTTTTTACATTCCAGTATTCCTTATGGTATTTAACGTACCATATAACAATGATCGGTATTATTTAAACACACATAATCAACAACAGATTATATATCACATCATATATTACAATATATGAAACAAAACAGTATTTTATATATTGAGGAACCCAGTTGGGTCCCTCCAACCTGTTTTCCTGCATCACAGATGTTAAACAATATAATTAACATCGATTTCATTTCAATATGAAATATTCTGCTAAACAGAATCAATATTTGATTAATGATTTATTTATATATCGTTATCTATAATTTCAACTGATACACAAGCAATTCAACCAAACAGTTAACACACAGCAATCAATCATCATTTATCAGTTCTAAATATACGTTATAAAAATAGAACTGTTCAGAGTTGGTGAGTTTTACTCACTTTGGACGATCATCGTTAATAACGATAACCATCGCTTGATTCAGACGGACAATTTATTTTTCTATAAGTTGTAACGAGCTTCGATTCACTCCTAGTCAGTTCCATTGGGTAGGCGTCGCCCTACGATCCTGACGGATCTTGTTTTGCTGAATTCCGTCAACATATGACGAAGTTATGACTATCTGAAGTTAATACACAAATCTATTTTAATTAATAACTTAAATAAATGGTTTATTGGGCTTTTACCATTAACCAGGCCCATTCACCCTTAAACCTGACATAACCCTTCTTCTCCGATCACATTAAACGCGCTCCAGGAAAACTCAATACCCACCATAGTCGTCGTTTCCTCCCCCAAGTGCTCCTCCTCCCTTCTTTTTAAAATCAAGCAAAAATACCCAAAATTCTCCTCCTTTCAAACACTCCATCCTCAACCCAAAATTGTTCAACTCGAACACCCATTTCCCCCTGCGTCACCAGCAGCTCGCTCACGAACACAGTACAAAGTTCGACACTTTTGATCACGGAATTCCACAAAACAAAGCAAGCAATTGCTACTCGAAGCTAGCAATCCGATTACACCATCTATTTCGCAGATTAGTGCTTTAATCACTAATACAATCCAACCCTAGCTGACGCCACATATTTCCAGCGAGCCAAAGACACATTCAAACACTTCAAAACAGCTACTGCGTTGAACAACACATCAGCAGGAGTTCGGATACATATAGATTTGGATTTTTAGAACTTTGTATGATTTTATTTGGATTTTCTTTCTTGTGAATTTTTTTGCTGAGGCATTGTGATTTTTTTTGCGTTTTATCGTTGAAGGAATGACTGAAACAAAAGGAACGTGGCCCTTGCTTTTACCTAGTAAATGAGTTAGGATATTTTATTTTTATTTAATTTATATTGTCATACAGTTCTTTAAAAATTCCTGTGATCACTTATGATACCCAAAAATCACGAAACTGGACATACACCTTTAGTTTGACATCACAGACCCAACGAAACTGGTTTCGTCGAATTCCGACTCCGTTTGCTCACACAGTGTATTTTTAACCGTTAAAATACTGACTGTTTTTCACTTTAAAAATTCGTACGACCCCACACTGACTCTAAAAATCACGAAACTTGATATCTAACAAAAGTTTAACATTCCTGATCCAACAAATTAGTTTCGTCGAATTCTGAGGTCGTTTGCTAAACTGGCTATTTTTAAAGCTCTAAATAAACCCTTTTAAATATTAAATATATTTAAAAATAATTAAATTAAATATTTATAAATAAACATTATCGTATATATTCACATATGATACCATACAGCTCAACAATATTCCTATATGAATTTCTAACTCAATATTTCAAATCCCGATTAAATCGATATTCGATTTATAATGAAATTCCTTTTATAAATATAAATAAATCGTTATAAATTATAAAGGAATTCCACAACGACTTTTCTAAAATTTGATTTGTACATAACTCAAAATCTACATGATGAAATCTCGATTTTTCTCTTCCACTAGAAAAATATACTTCACCAGCCCGAACGTTTCTTGTTTCACAGAAATCCGACTTAAAACGGCTTCTGTATATTTAATTGAAGTTCGAATCGCCAAATAACGAACTGCAGCGCCATTTCGAGCTCGATTATAATTATAATATAATTATACGTTCAAACTTCATTTATATAATGTTTTCGTTAATATAATTCAACTCTAAACTGAATTATATATTATAAATTGTCCAGTTCACATTATATTGTGAATTCCACTAATTCTGATTATTTCAGAATTAAATATATTATTTAATTATTATTTTAATTAAATATTCTAAGTTATTTAATTTAAACGACCATATAAATTACTAAATCATATTTTAAATAATTAAATAAATTAATTATTCCACCAAAAATACAGGACATTACATCAATCATTCCCTGCTTCCCTGTCTTCTAGTTTGTTCCCAGGCAACGCTTAGGCCTTCAACGAAAATACGTCGACTATGTCTTCCTCCATGCCGTCGCATGCTCCACCTGGCTCCGACCTAACCCCACCACGACAAAGTTGTGCCTGAGCTTCACCTTTTCCCTAGACCTCCTTAAACTCGATTGATCCAACGCTCCAGAAAACACCATATATAGTAGTGACTTCGTGGCATTGCTCCGCCTTCCAGCGTGCATGAAAACTGATCATGGCCGATCAGACTGAAGAACAAAAAGAGACGAACATTTTTGTAGTTAGAAATGTTGTGATTCGAAGCACGAATTTTCAGAAATTTGGGTGAGAAATTCGAATGAAAATGATTGTTGGATTTGTTCCTGGAGGCGTTAAAATTCTGTTGACCACACAATGGGTTTTAACGGCAGAAAAATTAGGGTTGTGCTAAGATGATGGGTATTCATAAGGGATAGTTTATTAATATTTTAATTTAATGAAACTTAGGGCTAAAATAACGTGTTAAAATTACGATATACGACCTTCAATCGAGATGAAACTCGTAATCCTAGCATATAAAAATATTCCGGACACGATGGAAAAGTTTTCATGAAATTCCAAGGTCGTTTGTAACTATTCCTTTATAACTCATATATGTGAATCGACAAACATTTAAATTGCGCATGATCATAAAATAAATCCAAATAACTTGAAAATTGATATACTGTAAAAATAAATCATTACGGATTTAATAAAATTAATTTCACTAAGAACGGAGTTCGTTAGATAATCAGTTATTCTTAATTTCCAATTTAAATTAACAAAACGATTAAATAACATAGGCGTTTACGGCTACCATTGTCACATACAACATCAGACTACCATGAAATTTGATTTCCTACAATAATTTAATGATACGGTTCCAATGAAACTAATTTCATCGAAAACCAAGGTCGTTTGCAAAATGGCCTTTCTTAAGGCTTATAATAAAATCGATTAAAATATTAATAAATTCCAACATAATTCAATTAAATAATAAAAAATTATTATTATCGTAAATATCCAAATGGAAATATCATATAGCTTCAAATATAAACAATACGGATTATACAACTCAATATTAACATTTTCGGGTTAAACGATATCCAAAATTATATTAAAACCCTTTTAAATATATTAAATAAACGTTATCGTTTATAAACGATTTCCATATCGACTATTCGAAAATTTGATTTGGACATAACTTACCATTTATAAGATAAAATTCCGATTTTACTCTTTCAGCAGAAAATTATAATCAACTAGATTCAAACATTTTTTGTTTCACAGAAATCCGACTTAGATCGGATCTTGTATATTAAATTGAAGTTGAAAACCCAAAATTACGAACTACCGCGACGTTAGGAGTTCGTTTATAATTTAAATATAAATGTAACATTCGAACTTCGTTTTTATAAAAATTTCAAAATTAAAATTCATTAAATTCCAATATAATAATTAAAATAGATTAAATATTAAAATTCAAATGGCCGAAAAATCTGGGTCGTTACATTGGCCTTCATTACATACACCCAAAATTTACAAGAAAAGTCATCTATGAAGGAAATATAATACCTTGCTCCTCCCAAAGAAGCTACTGGTGTCGGGCCCTAAACATCGATGTGCACATATTTAAGAATTCTTCTCGAATCATATTTTCCTTCACTGAATGTTACTTCAGTTTTCTTCCCCACGACACACTCTTTGCAAAACTCCAACTTGTTGAAAATTTCTCCACCAATCGTCTACCTTTTTCGAAGAATATCTAAACTCTTCTCCGAGACATGACCTAATCTCAAATGCCACAACCTTGTCACATTCAAGCCACAAGAACTATCAACACTTATGCAAGTTTCACCTTCAACGGTCACTCCTTCAAACCCTCAAGCTATCACTCTCAATAGTGACCATGCATCCCAAAAAATCCAGCTGTCCCAAAGAGATAAGAAACTTCCTAAGTCCCGAAACATAGCACACATTGGTGAGAGCATGGACTACTCCATCAAACATCTTAATTTGCATGAAACCAATGCCTTCCTACTTACACACAACACCATTACCTATAACAATTGCATTTCCTTCCTTGTCGACGTAAGAAGATCAAGAATTCCAATTAGGCATCGTATTATAAGACGCCCCTGAATCGAGTACCCAATCGCTACCTGAAACATCTGATGCTACCTCTATCAAATCATCCATGTCTCCTTCACCAACATCTCTCTCTTCCGCTACGGATGAAGAAGTTCTTCCTTCTTTGCATTTTTCTTATCCGGACACTCATTCTTCCAATGACTAAGCTTCTTACAAATATAACACTTTCCTTTCCTTTCCTTTGACTTCCCTCTCCAACATGGATTCCTAGTTTTGGAACACCCTCGGTTCTCCTTCTTCACATATTTCTCCTTCTCCACAAACAAACCTTGACTATTACCGACACTAATACTTCCCACACTCAAATCCTTCATTTGATCTCTCAATTTCTCACTAAGAAGATCCGTTTTGACATCATCCAATGCCAATGTATCCCGGCTATAGATCAATCAAACTATTTAAGAAACCCGTATAGCTGTCCGAAAATGAACATAAAAATATCATTATCTTTTGCTCTTCCTCAATCTTCAAACCTAAAGCTTTCATCTTCATTATAAAATCATCAGACACATTCAAATGTGCCTTAAGAGAAGTTCCTTCTTTCATCTTATAGGTGAAAAACATTCGCAAGAAGATCAAACGATTAGTGAGGGAGTTCTTTATGTATAACTACTCCAACTTCTCCCAAATACCCTTAGCGGTAGTCTCACCACTAATAACATTACCTCCCATAGCAAGTTGAAGTGTAGTAAATGCCCACTCTTCCATTTCCTCTCTCTCAATATTCGAGATGTCCGCCGACAACAAATGTGTGTCAAACACTACCCAATGCACCCGATTCCTCCTTAGAACCGCTTTCATCTTCCATTGCTACTTTTCAAAACTACTACCGCCATTCCACTTGTCTATAACTAATTATGACCTAGATGCCGCATATGATCCATGTACATACGACGCTATTCCACTTGAACCAACAATTGAGGGACTATTTGAATCCGATTCCGGCATTTCTACAACCACCTAACAACACCTATGTTCTGATACCAGATGTTTGGGAAAAACACACAATTGAGACCACTCAATCAAATCCCTAATGCAACAGAAAAATAAGATAGATTGTGCTAGATAGTGCACAAACAACCAATCTATGGTCAAACCAACCTCAAATGAATCAAGTCCGATCACAAACACAAAACAAGCTATATAAAAGAACAATAACAATAAACTAAACCATACCAAGGTATATAGTGGTTCTAGTAACGATTTGTTAGTGTAAATCCACTTTGAGAGAGAGCTTTTATTATCATCAAATGAGAAGAGTACAAGTGATTGATTACAATGATCCAATATTCAGTAGAGAATATACTTTTGTGGGGATTAGAATTGAAGAAATAATTAGGATTGCCAAACCCTAATTAATGGAGGACTAAACCCTTGCTTTGATAGATTAATCAAATCCTCCTTTTTAAATCTAAAAAATATATTTTATATACTTGTGTAGAAACCCCAGGAATATATCCAAAATGCCCTTGTAGATTCACAAATCAACACCAAACTTCCTAGTCTCGAAATCAACCCAAGTTCCGTTACAGACATCTAGACCTGAATTCCAGACGTTTGGAATCACTTTTGGGATACTCCCTGGCTCGTTTCAGAAGTTTGGATTTCTTTCCAGGCATTTGAATGGCTTTCTAGGCGCTTGGAATTCTTCCAGGACATCTAAATGACTTCTCAGGTTATTCACAAACAGATTTCAGATGTCCAACAACTCCTTCCAAACGATTGAAACTGCACCTAGATGACAACTTCTTGCTTCTTTTGCCATATCTTCCACATACAAGCTCTGATTTGCGAACCGTCTTCTCCTACATGAAGCTACTTCCGTCTTCTCTAATTCTTCCATATAATATCGCCAAAATTCAACACTTCATACACTAATTTTTTTTATTCTTTAGATATTTCAAGAGGTTTATGCTAATGGAAGATCAATCTTTAGCCACCTTAGGAATACAATGTAAATTTGATTAGATGGTACATTAATGTTTTGAAAATGAGTAATACATTCAGATGGATTGAAAATGAGAAGTTTTATATTCCGATGGAATTTTGTCATGGTTGTCATGCACTAGGCGGAAGAAGTACTTTAAATCTTGTGTAAGCTTTCTTGCACATTGTGCATTTTGAAACCTATAGTTTTGTTAGGATATAGGACATATTCACCAAAAAATTTGACTTTTGTAATCTGCCTTAAGTTGTCTCCCAAAAATTTTAATATGCTTGATTACCGATTCATTATAAATGAATAATTTTCACTTTTCAAGTACCTTGGATTCAGTTTTCTTAGTATCTACCGTTTGAAAACAAGTCATTTACACCATTATTTTTCACCAGTCCACGTACATTATTGTACTTTAATTAAGCTTCTAATGACAATTATGAGAGTAATGGTACTTGATATTCTATGTCATGACTAACTCATTAAGGTAACATTGCATTTAGCACTAGAACCAACCATCATAATTGGTCAATATTACATTGTCTGCCATCCCATAGGAT
This sequence comes from Allium sativum, assembly GCA_030737875.1. Lineage (NCBI taxonomy): Eukaryota > Viridiplantae > Streptophyta > Magnoliopsida > Asparagales > Amaryllidaceae > Allium > Allium sativum. Next base: position 820,915,534 of record CM060916.1, read on the forward strand.
GACGATTGTGTTATAAGTCGCTTTACAAAAATTAGGATTTTCGACCTGTAGTGCAGGGAAGATGAAGCTCACAATCCTCTTTACTTGTAACATGAGCTTAAGCTTGCTGGATTTAATATAATATTCTAATACGCTAATTTGTGCTACATTATATTCTTAGGATATGGTACAAAGTAAAAAGATGCATTCATGTTGGGCATAACTGTTTACTCGACCTTTTATATTCACTCTAAATACATATATTTGGCATATGGTACAGTGTGTTCGTCCATGATGTAACTTATATTATCTCATGTTATTTTAACTCTCTTTTGAGAAAGGTTAATATAGTTTATCATGAAAGGATGATATATTAAGTTATAGTATCATTAATGATGGAGTACGCACGCATATTACAAATATGAATAAAAAGCTAAATTTTTAGAAGTTAGGAAGTAAAGCTGGTGAAAATCTAAAATGAAGAATTCGAAAGTTGACCCCATTTAAAGACAGAATAATCTATTTATTATGGTTTCTTACAACAACGTTGGCTTTGAAATTGAACTTTTACAAGCTCTCATTATTCGTGTCTAAGTACCATATATAATCTGTTGTACCATATTACTAGATACAATATTTTCCTTTTTATGTTTACGTGTCATGCAAGTCTAATATAAATACACTTATAGGTTTACAAAAAATAATTGGTTGTAACTCTTGCAATTGATAACCAAGGCTAATCATAACAATGTTATTTATTAATTAACATGTGTTGTAGCAGTATGTTGCCGTAGAATGCAACTTTAGTGCCTTTGGGTAATAGTTTAATATATCTACATTATAGTTTAATATTGTTTATTTAGTGTCTTTATAAATTCATGTGATTTGGTGTTGCGCACATATTCCATTTTTTTCTTTCCAATATTAATTTGATTTCACAAAGAGAAAGTGATAAATTAAGTGATCTACATGTTGAATCTCTAATGGAAAAGTATTATTTTATGATTTGTGTATTGTTTTTGTTTAATTTTTTTTATTTATACTTATCGATCCTATGTATCTAGAAATAAAAAAACATATTATTTGATGGTTCTCTATAACGTCTACAATGATTATTATAATTGCCATTAAAGTTGTATGGTTTTACCATTAATCTAGCTAATAGTACCAATTTAGCCTGATTAAGTTCTATTTGAAAAGGAGCATTAAAGCCTTAACATGCCAGTCGGTGAAGTTTATTGAAGTTATCTTAACTGATTTTGTAGTTGCATGAATATTTAATACCAAGGTGAGATATTCTTATTTTTAATTATTTGGTGCCTCAAGATTTATTTTTCTATGCAATACCAATATTTTTTGCTTGTAGAATAAGTCTTGATCACACTACCCTATAGCTTGGTGCTTTGTTGAAAAGCACACATTAAGGTTGGTCGTTTTATTTCATTCTTTTTAGTGTAAATAGGAGAAGCCTTAGGCAGTCTTGCACAAGTTATCAAAATATAATTCTGTTTTAATAAATGCAAAAAAATAGATGTATATTTCATAATAAACCGAATCACCTATTCTCGTGGATGAAGGATATAATTTAATATATTGAATGTTAGTTAAATTCATCTTTATTGGTTTAAATTTCCAAGTGAACTAGAAATTGCGTAACTTATAAATCTTAGAAGCGAAACATCATTATATTCTTAAATAACAGTAAGGTTGCATTACAAGTCTTTTTAATCTTTGATTGTTACTATATGCATTCAATCCTCATTAATTTGTATCAATTGTAATAAGTCGGTCATGTCCCACTATATAAATTGATCTCTGTTAATGTCAAAAAATGAACACTAACAACTCGAAAGGTAAGTGAACACCTTCAAAAAGTTTAGATCTAGATTAGGGGCAATCACACATAAAATCGGTAAAAGACACAGAGCAATTAGAGTGGTTCGGCCTTAGTTTTGGCTTACATCCACTATAAGGGAGGATTTCATTTGATCCACGATTACAAGGTACATATTCTCTATCATTTCATACATCTTTTCTCATTTACAATAAATTCTCTATTTTCTTCTCTTTAATCTCTTGATTCTCTTAATTTCACCGTGGAAATGCTTAGATCTCTTTAGTTGCGGAGATTATTGAAATCTATTTTCGATAATCGAGCACTTTGACGATCTTTGATGACTTCACGATGATGGAGATGATGGATCAGAGCTTGAGAGAACTTTAATGGAGGTTGAGATGATTTTGCGTTGTCGAGAAATGAAAATGGCAGCATTTTGTGGTCGGAGAAATCGGTCACATTCATGTTGGAAATGGTGGGGTATTTATAGATGTGGTTGTGGAGTGATTTGGAGTGGTGAGGCTCACAATTAGGTACGCAGACAGTCGGGTCGTTAGGCGAACCGATGCCTTAGGTCGTGAACTACCTAATAAATAAACGACCCAATTTTAACACGCAAGAACGACCTGTTGTTGAAGCTGTTGCATGCCAATGACCTAACACTTATATGATATCACACGACCAATATAGCTTTTCCCTGGAGCCACGTGGCTTCATGCCTGCGTTTTCATATAATTCGCAAGCCTTGTAAATAAGACGACCTGTTTTCTTTATATTGTGACACCCCACGTCCATTAATGTCACTCACTAAGGGAATGCATTAACTTCCATCATATGGAGTGTTATAAGTGTATAGAACAGAATATCACAAGACAGATATATAAAATGGCACAGCAGAAGCAAAACATGTCCGGTTACAACATCAAAACCACATACTAAAACCAAATACACAAATATCCATCTTGAACAAATTATTATCAGAGTACATAAAAGCAAAAAACCATAATCCCACTCCAAAATGCCATATGAAAGAAAAACCAATCTGAGCATTACTTTCAGCACTTCCAAGCACTTCCAATAGAGAGAGAAAGAATCCAAATCAAGCCTCACTAGTCCCACCCTGAGAACCTAGGGGGGGGGGGAAGAAAAGAGGCGAAATAAAAAGGGTCAGACATAAAGTCTTGCAAGTCCAGTGACTTTAACAATATAATCAGTAAAGTAACAGGATAAGAACATAAACTGGATATAAGAGATGACTATAACATAAGAAGATATGACAAGGTGAATAAGATATAACATCGATTGCGCTTCTAACCAACACAAGATATTTCCTACACCGCACGAATACTAGTCTCACACTAAAAGATGATCCCTTCTTAACTAATTATAATAATGGTAGCTTCGTGTACTCCTAGCTGCTGTCATAGGTGCCACCCTGCTCCTATCTCTACTAGTTGTACCCACTACCCTCCCCATTCGAACGGCACCATAACTCGTAGATACCTGTGCTGGCCCCACAGTAGGGTGTATCACTCCTTAAAGTGGCAACCCCGATACAACTAAAATGCACAGCTTATAATTACACGATGCAACAACGCCTTACCTACCAGCCCGGATCCATGCACACACATGACCCCGTTGGACTCACGTTGCCACCGCTCTTTACTCTTTTGACCTCTTACAATCTATCCCAGTAAGCATGTCCCTGTCCTCGACCTAGTTCGAGCTTCTTTTTATACTAAAAATGGGTTACTGGTTGAAAAGGGTCCCCACACTTGACACAAGCTTCCCTCCTAAGCTTGGTCCCCACTAGGTTTTCCCACTTAACCCCTTATTCCCATGCCTTTAACACATGTCCCCTTATGGTTAAGTGTTCTTAATTATTTTTCACATGCTACCCATGTCACCCACTTAACCCCTTTATTATTCCCATGTCTTATCACATGTCTCATCTTGGTTAAGTGCCTTTAATTATGTTTTCACATGTTACCTATGTCACCCACTTAACCCCTCTATTATTCCCATGTCTTACCACATGTCTCATCTTGGTTAAGTGTTCATTAATTCATTATACCCGTAATCGCGTAAGACCTCTCACATTAGATTATCGTTTGCGGATGCTGGATATGCCGGGTGGTTCCGGGCAGACTTCTACCGCAAACCAAATCTAACCTCGTGTCTTATCACTATTACACTTTTAATTCTTGCCTTTGACCTCTCACATTAGATTGCCGTTTGCGGTTACTGGATATGCCGGGCGGTTCCGGGTAGACTTCTACCGCAAACCAAATCTAACCTCATGTCTTAGGCGTTCATTATCTTTATCTTTATTCATGCCCAATTTCAAGTCTTGGATTAACATATTCCAATTACCCATAATTTCTAGTTCAAATTATGCTTATAATCCTAATCTAAGTTATGCCCATAATTCCATGTATACAAGTTATACCAAATTATGCCTAAACTAATTTCATAATTATCATCAAATCTTATGCCAATTATATCTTTATTACTTGTTTCCCCAAACCCTTCCCAATCGTTCAAACGTTATTCGTACGTAAATCTCAACGCTATCAACTTAGGCTCGAAGTTAGCCTAATCTCAAAAATAAAAAGGAAAGAGGGGAAGAGAAGAGAATCAAAATATCAAAACTAGCATAAACATAAGAACAGGCATATGAAATACAACAGGCATAAAACGATAAGAATAGATCAGATAGGCATATGATAACATTTTTGGTAGGAATCAAAAGGATAATGATTTACAAACTTGATAAGATTCAACTTATTACAGGCATATCCATTAAATCCAATTTACAATCCTATCACAATTACTTTTAATCTAATTATATGTGAAAGTAATATAAACTCTCAGTGATAGGATTCTTAGAAAAGAGAACTAGTCGTTGTTGTAGCGAATCTGATCTTGAATAATCTCTACTTTGATTGTTGAAGAATAAAAGCTAACTTAATCTTGTTTGGAGAAGAAGAAATATAATTTAATTTGTGTTGGAGCAGCAGCATGGCGCCGCCATTGACAATGGTGAGGAAAAAGAATGAGAATAGGGCTCTATTTATAGTAGAGGTTCAGTGAATTGGGTCCAAACGTATGTCTAGATATGAAATACATCATTTCTGCTCGGATCTGAAAGGGGTCGACACCCCCCAATGAGTGTCGACACCCCTTCATGGGTGTTGACACTTATGTCGACACCTGGGGGTGGGGGTCGACACCCCTGGGTGGGATTTTTCCCGCTCACTTGATTCTGGGTGATTTGAATTATTTTGAATCCGGTTTTAATTTATTATTTAATTATTTTTATTCTGCTTATTCTTTAAATCTTCTGGGCCTCATAACTTCTTCATACCGTGTCCGATTTAAGCAAACTCGGACTCTATCCCAAGCAGAATTCCGGACGAACGCAATGGAGCAACCCATTTCACTTAATTCTTCTTATAAAAATTAAGTATTCTTAAATTTGTTAATTTTAATATTTTAAAATTATGGGGTGTTACATATATGTAAGAAACGACCCATGCAATAATGAATGTAGTCGATCCATGTTATTTATGTTATTGCCGTCGCACTGAAATGAGATTATAACCGATTTATATGTTACTTATAGATATGCACGATCCATAGTTATATGCAAATACACGATCCATGTAGCCTTAACGATCTATCCTTTCCACTACAAACGGTCCAGGCTCCATATATTATGACATGTCATGGCTTCTCTCTTTTATATATTTGCACGACCTGCCTGTGCACAATTTATACCACGAACGACCCACACATCGAAGCTACTCACATGCTCTATTTTTCATGCGGTCCAAAGTGAATAACCTAGCTTAGGTTGTATGAACGACCTAGCTTAGGTCTTGAGAACGATGCAGCTTAGGTCATCTGAACGACCTAGCTTAGGTCGTGAGTGAATGACCTAACAAATGCACAATATTGTGTGAATGACTAATATATGTATGATGCTAACTTGTCTCTCCCTTGCACGATCTTATACTGAGCCATGTGGACCAACATGGTGTTACCGTTTCTTTATATTCATGAACGACCCGCTTTTGCACAAGCTGGTATTTGCAGATAGGCTGAACGACATGTCTCACGTTAACCTAGAACGACCCATTGATGCTGATGTGTGCCTGCGATCCATATTCTATATTTTTCACGATCCATACATCTCTCGTAATATATAACTGATCCATAAATATGTTGGATTATGGAGATCCTTCATATAAGCTGGAGTTTGTGTTCCTATACACATGCGTCTTATACTTCTAATAGAAACACACACCACCTGTTATGTGTTCACTCCAATATATATGTAATGTATCCACGATCTAACATAGTAAATATGAACCGACCCCTCAGAAGAAATGTGACCGATCCACACATTTGAACAATGAAGTGAACTTTTACATACATGTATCTGAGCGGTCCATGCACGTCTATTCCAACATATATGTTGTATCAGTATAGCCGGCATTTATATTTTACACGATCCTTGAAAGCACCATACAACCGATCCATTACTTAGACCGCCACCGATCCATTGTAAAACACCTTTATTTTATAACTGACTGGTAATCTCTTGATGATCCAGTACATGACTTTTGAACTGTGTTTTATAATGGGGTTAACATTTGCCTCTTGAAGTTTATAATTTTTACTTATAAAAATTGTGAGCTTCGAATTACATAGTAATATGAGCTTTCATGCCTGGACCGTCATTTGTTCCTCTTGAGAAAATAATATATGCATGTAACGTTGGGTTGTTTTGAGCTTTCGAATGCATCAGACTTGGATCAAGTGCAACTTTATCCACATTTCCTTCGGGTCGTGTGGGCCTTACTTTATGGACTGCCTAAGCCCTTGTACAACTGTTATTAGTTGTTTTATATAATCGTTCAGATCCTACTTCATCATTTTACTTTATCTGCCAAGAAAGCATTTTAATGGTGGCCGTTATTTGAGGGAAATAATTGCAACTTGAATCTTGCTTCCTCAATCTCAATCGACCTCACCACTAACTGGATCTGTCTCATTGATGCTCACTGGAGTCGTGCGTTTCATCGAATCCAACTGCCATCTCCAACCTTACCGATTCAAGCCACGTGCATCCAATTTGTAGCCGATTTGGTTAGATTCGAGTTAATTTATTTCAGATCCAGGAAACTTAGTGTTTAAACTGAAGTAAAAGTCCATGCTTTAGGCCACTTTAGCAATGATTTGCAGTTCCAAACTGATGCTAATGACATAGGGTTTGTATTGAACTGGCTAATGTGCATTTTGATTCGGTATTTATGCAATAATTTCATACTTGTAATTGATCAATTTGATGGTTATAGTTCAGTGTGTATAGTTAAGATTTGACTACCACTTCACCTGTAGCTAGCTCAAACCGAATTGGAACTAAAATATCCATCTTTGCTGTTTTTATTTTTTGGATCCAGTATGCCTTGAATCGCCATCAGCAATGATTTTTCGATTGCTGATTAATGTCTTGTAATGGTCGGGGATGTGCTATGTTGACTGTTTATAGCTCGTTGGCACACCAAGGCCTAAATTTGTCATTAGTTTTTGTGTTCTAATCCAATTGTGATGATCTGCCACTTAGGATCATCACGATGAGCTGATTCTAGGCGCTTCAGGATTTAAGAGCATCATTAAATCCCGGTGTCAATTCATAACGTTAAAGTTTTGCAATCAAATTCGAGTTTGAACTTTGTACTATTTGGAAATATTTTGAATGAATATCACTCTGAATTCAATCTAACAGTTTTGACAGTTTCCTGATGCCGAGCTGATGAACTAGTATTCACTTTGTGTACTGATGTAGATGCTTTGTATTTGAGTCCTGATTTTGATCAAACTTTGATCTGTGCGTGTATTTAATTTTTGAGCTCCAACCAGATTCCACAATTTTGCTGTGAATCATTTTTTGTTGATTGCATTTTTTGTTGCCGAATTGCAACTTGTATGTTGATAAGCACTTTATTTTTGATGTTGCGCTGATCATCACTTGAGTTTGTACACGCTATTGTTGACGCTATGCTGATGGGCAAATGCCTCAATTTCGGACTTGACAAGTTCGCAAGTTGACTGTCAGACTTATCGCTAGAGCCCCCTGAAGCATGTTTTGATTTCGGCTAAGATCTTAATTGATCGGCCGTGCCCGATCCATGGTGGAGAACTCATGCCCGATCCATAATGGATCAGTTATGCCTGATCCATTTTGGATCGGCCATGTGCGTTCCGTTGAAAAGCTTCATGCCTTAGGGATCTTCTTTGGCCATTGAAACTTTTTGAAGCAGCACAAATTTTTTTGAAGAGACCAATGACAACTTGTAATTGTCAAGTTAAACATGCTTTTTCATTGCTATAGCTTGTCCTGTAACAACAAAGACACTTGCACGTTTTTGGGCCAATATTTTGTTATCGACTACCCACATCGACAACAAATTAGCTAATCATCAATAATTTAACTACAACGAATTTTATGACTGGAACTGATTGACGTGCCTATACAGAACTGTGTCGTTCATATGTTTATAATTCGTCAAACATCGTCTGCATAGATACGATATTCTAGTTTGAATTTTCAACGACGCTTGGGATTTTCTAAGCGATATATATACCAACTACAAATTTCGAGCCTAGCTTTTTAGCGACTTGCGTAATTTTGCACGATAGTTCATATTTTGAGAAACGTGTACCTATACGATGCTTTTTAAAACGAGATTCCATGTGTAAAGTGAATACCAGATAGACAAGTAGTTATCGTTATGGAAAGGAAATCACTTCTGCTTAAATTGAGGCTTCAACTTGAGTTTTTCGAGGCTAGTGCGATTGCAGTTTCACGATCGGAAGTAGACCAGTCCTTTCTTGTTTCACATCATCTTGACAAACCCCTGTAGAAATGCCATTCTGTGTTAACTCAATATGTTTTTAATCGAGCATGCATTCAGTTTGGCATTCTTGAATTTGGTGCAAAATTGTCGGGGAAAGAGAAATTTGCTTATTGTCCGCCTTGTGAATTTGTTGCAGTAGCTTGATTGGACTCAGAAATTTGAATTTGAATTTGCATAAGATTTTTGAACTAGGCGATGATGCACACTAGACTTGTTTGGACTATTCTGCCATCTTTCGATGAACAGTAGTGCAACATTGTCTCAATTTTATTAGAGAGTTTCTCTGGGTGTGTATGTTCTTCTAGAGAACCTATAATGAAGAGCTTTTTTGCTCAGTGGGTGACGAATTCCTTGTCGATTGCTCAAGAAAAGGAGTTAGTCCAATAAAAGGAAATAGAATATGGGAATCATTTACGAACTCGAATATGTTATCAGCGCGAAGCTGTTCTATCTCAGAGTTTATGACTTGCTAGATACAGTCCACACTGGTAATATACTTTGTTTGCTTGTCGACAACACATGAGATTCATCAATCTAAATTTTGGACTGTGAGTTCAAACATCATCCTTTTAAACTTTTATTGCACAAAATTCAATATTTATGAAAGGTGCATACCCGACAATTTGTTTGATGAAGTTTTTAGGCCCGACCTGGGTCATATAATTATTAGTGATGCCCTAGTCAGCATAACTCATTTTCTCCACCAATCCTTTTGGGTGGCAATGACCGTAGAATTTTCGTGGAACTAAATGGCTTATGTGCATTGCTTACTAAGTTATACTGAGCTAACATTTTGTATTCCGCTTTTGCAGAATCCATCCTAAGAACTGCGAGTCTAAGAGCTAGGTCTTGGAATTAAAATGTTGTGCAGAAATGAGTCGCTTCTTGCGTTATTCCTGCCTTTGCCCATATTAACTTTATCTGTATTCTGGGATGCTCTTTTGTATATTGTCATATCATGATGAACCCGTGGTATGTTTTCCGAGCATCATCCAATTCCCAATATGGTTGTGTTGTCCCCATGCCATGGGTCGTCACGAATTTCAAAGACTGGATATGACCAACTTCGTCGGGTTTCTTTTATTTTGGCTAAGGTACTCGAAGCTTCCAATTTTTTGGCAGTCTTTTCGCTTCAGCCAGTTCATTGAGAGCTTCAGATCCTTCCGTTGCATCTAGGAAGCCCAGCTTTGTTGGTTGATCTGGTGCTTCTTCTTAGAGAAGTCTTGTGTATATGTGCCCCCACATGGGAGGTCTTATATTCTGGCCCAATGTTCGTAAATTATCCAACTTAGTTAATTCAAGTGCCAAAGACTTTCATCTACTACCAGCCAATTAACTTAAGCGTCGATGACTTAGATTGGGTGCCTCCATTGAGGTCTTGGGTTAAAACCTAACGTTCGTCATAATCTGGCTAGTTAATCCAGGCATTGAAGACTTTCTTCTTCAATTAAGTTGATTAATTCAAGCGTTGGCGACTAGATTGGGTGTCTTCGCGTAAGGAAGACTATTTTTCCTCCGCTTTGGGAGGACTTTTGTTTTGCCTCTGCTATGGGAGGAATTTAAATATGCCTCTGCTATATGGGGATTTTCATTTTTCCCATGCTATATGGAGACTTATCTCGCCTCTTGTAACGGCTCTGATTTTTTCCCGGACCCAATCGATCGCAAAATCGACTAAGACCGTTCAGAACCCGAACACGTTAACTCTGGGAATACAACATCATCAGAACAACAACAACAACAACAGACTTTTATGAAACATCATAATAATGTTACATAAGAGTACAGAATATCAAAGTACATCGATAAAATTACAGCAGAAGATAAATTTACATGAATTAAATACAGTAAACAGCGGAAGACTTCTATACTCTGGACACAGCTTTAGGCTTCGATCCAGAATCCTGCTCAAGAGAAAAATGTCTGCAAAAAGCTACTCGACTGTTCGTGTGGAAAAGAGGGAACCCGAGTTTGCAAAGTGAAACAAACTACGAGTCAGTCATGGGACTGGTGTGAGAATTCTTAACTAATATAACTAATAGCAATAAGGCAAATCAAAGGACCACGCCGCTAACACGGAACGAGTTTTATTCCAATGGATTGCCGGTGCATAAATTAAAGTAAATCGTTTAAACAACGCAATGTTTTTAGAAAAATGGAATCATCATAAGAATCAAGTCCCATCACACAATGCAATGCAAACCAGAGGATAGAGTTCTACCTTATGATGATTAAACATGCTTGGTACGATAAAAACGAATTTGATATTATTATTAGTGTATATATGTTTCAAAAACATTTCAAAGTATATGTATCAATCCTAGGAAACATAGCTACCATATACTATGCCTCCATACTAGTAATACAAACAAGTCCGTAGGGTCGTATCGGGAATTGGGTTTCCATCATGAGTTAAGGCTAGGAATGATCTCCTTACCGATTCGAGACACTCTAGCTAATGTATCAGGATTCCCCGCAGTGAACCCTTGGATCCTGCAGGGCCGGTACATGCATACGATTTTGCGGATTGGCAATTCCTGAACACACGTTTCCCGGTCCTATATGACCTAACATCCGAGCCGCCTCACTCCATCATCCACGTAAGTAAAATGTCAGGCCGTGTAAAACCCAAACACCACTTCTAGCTAGAAAGAAACGTGCTGGTCTCCCAGCGTTCCCTTGCTCCGTTTTTGACTCATACCGGGGTGTGAGGCTCGCGAAGTCACGCTATACACAAAGCTACGCCTAAACAGGCCGTGCTTTGATCATCAACCACAAAGCCTGCTTTTCAACAAAAGCCTTGGTCATTTGCATCTTGGCGTGCCACATTGGCAATTCACGCCATGCAATCGACAACCATCAATATATAAGAGGGTGTTAAGCAAGAGAATAAATTCTCTGCCACCAAACAATTATATATTAAATAGAAATCAATTTAATTTACATGGAATGAAATTCAACGTCAGACACACATCCATTTACAAGTCCGTTCTGGGTCTGAACGAAACCGAAGGCACCTTATTCCTCGAATATTCGAATAATCAACAAGTACGTCCGGACGACCACCGTTGTGGCCCCTTCATGGTAGCTACTCCAATCATGGGCGTCAATGGTAACTCATCCATTCGACGCGAAGATCGTCGGTCTTGTACCGTCTTCAACTCTTCGACTTGGATCGACGTATAATCATTTGAAATGAGATTGAACTCGGACTTTTCAAATGATTCTCACATATATAACATTTCAAATCATTTCTTATCGTTAATATTAATTTATAACGATTAATCTCTATTTTTATTTATATAAAAATAATTAAATTTTATTTAACAACACTTCATGTCAATAGGCGACCTTGGCGCTGTTTTCACCCAAATTTTGTTTTACACATTTCTCTAAATCTAACTGTTGGATTTTAACACAAGTCATATCGTTGGAAAAGCCCAAGGCGAACCTAAGGACTTTAGTTTTGGGAAAATCCGACGGTCGGATCTTTCGGTATAATCGTTTAAAGGCATGATTCCAAAATGCGAACTACCACACTCGATTCGTTTAATATTGATTTTTATATATATAATTATATATAAATATAATTCCTTCATCCATTTCATTATTGTGATTATCATAACAAGTAAAGAACACTTGGTTTTATAACATTTTTATATATAACATAACACACAATAATGCTTATTTTATTTTAATTCACATACACATCCAAAACATAACAATGTATATTTTCTTTTACCCTTCAATTCACACAAAAATGTGTTTTTCATGTATCATTCCAATTTAACAAAAATGAAGATTTTTGTGTCATTTCAATTTTCTAACAAAAATGCAATATATTTTGGTGTCAACCTCAATTCTACAAAAATGAATATATTTTTGTTTGTTTAATTTCAATGTAACAAAAATAATAACTTTGTTATTCTTTTCTATGCTAAGCAAAAATAATAATTTTGTTATCTCTTTCAATGCAAAACTAAAATGATAATTTTGTGTCAATCTTTTCTATACAAACAAAATGATAATTTTGTGTGTTAATCTTTTCACATGAAAATGTAAATTTCATACCCTTACTCTTTTTAATGAAATCAAATTCACTAGAATGTGAATTTCCATCGTTATAACTTTCATTGAAAACCTATTTACATAAAAATGTAAATTCCATATCTTTAATCTTTTTAATGAAAATCCAATTAAATAAAAATGTAATTTTCTTCTTAATTCTTTCAATGAAAATCTATTTACATAAAAAATGTAAATTTCACTTCTAAGTTCTTTCAATGAAAATCTATTTACAATAAAATGTAAATTTCACTTACTTTAAATCTAATTACATGAAAATGTAATTTTCTTCTTTAAATACTATTTACATGGAAATGTCAATTAATCCTTTAATCTTAATTACATGAAAATGTAATTTTTCTCCTTAAATCTTAATACAATAAAAATGTAAATTTCCTTCTTAATCTTAATTACATAAAAATGTAAATTTTCTTTTTAATCTAATTACATAAAAATGTAACTTTCTTTTTAATCTAATTTACATTAAAAATGTAACTTTCTTTTTCATGATGAATTCTTCCTTTTATTTCTTTTATTTACATTAGAAAAATATAAATTCTATTTCAATGTTGAATTCTACTCTTTTAATTACACTGTAGAATCTCCTTTTTAATTACAATGTAAATTGTAATTAACATTATAATGTAAAATTCCTATCTTTAATTACAATGTAAAATCTCCTTTTTAATTAAAATGTAAATTGTAATTAACATTATAATGTAAAATTCCACATCTTTAATATTTTTTTTAATGAAAATCTAATTACATAAAAATGTAATTTTCTTCTTAATTCTTTTAATGAAAATCTATTTACATGAAAATGTAAATTTCACTTCTAAATTCTTTTAATGAAAATCTATTTACATAAAAAATGTAAATTTACATTGTTATAATTTTCATTTAAAATGTATTTACATAAAATGTAAATTCCGTATCCTAATTCTCTTTAATGAAAATCCATTTACATAAAAATGTAAATATCATTCCTTTATAAATGACAAAATGTGTATTTTTTTTTACTTTATTCTTTTAATGTGACAAAAATGTCCATTTTTAATTCGTTTCTTTTAATAGAAGCAACTTACATTAAAAATGAAAATTTTAATGTCCAATCTTTCTAATGTAATAATTTTACATAAAACATGAAATCTTTTTCTTTGGATAAAAATGACCATGAAAATGCAACTTTATATTCCTAACTTTTATTGTAATTATAATTGACAATAAAACATAATATTATGTTCCTAACTTTTTACTGAAATCCAAGTGACAATAAATATATGTTCATTTTTGGTAACAATAACATGACACTAAAAATATTCATTTCTAATGCATTAACATGACACTTAAAAATATAATGTTCATTTTCAGTGTATTAACATAATGCTAAAAATAATGTTCATTTTAATGTCGATTTCATATCGCTTTTATATTACTACATATGATAACAACTAATATTTTGGGTGTCAATTATTATGTCCATTCCTCAAATTAATACATATAATCACCTTAAATTTTGGTGTCAACATATGGTGTCAAACTTCATATTAACACATGTAACAACAACTAGACTTTGGTGTTAACCTTCATATCATATACATAATACTACATGTAATAAACTCTAAGTTTTTTTGGTCAACATTCATATCATATTTACATAATACTACATGTATTAAACTCTAAGTTTTGGTGTCAACATTCATTACATAATACTACATGTAATAAACTCTATGTTTTGGTGTCAACATTCATATCATATACATAATACTACATGTAATATACTCTAATCTTTTATTTCTAACCCTTTTTTTTTTTTTAATGATGTGACAATATAAATGTAACTTCATTTCTAATCCTTTTTATTTGTATTCAACAACATTAAAATCAAATCTTTTAATGTAAATCTTTTCTCTGTAAAATACAACATTAAAAATTGTCACTTTTTAATGTAAGCCTTTTTATTTTAAAATATCAACATTAAAAATTATACCTTTCTAATGTAAAACTCTTTATATAAGATAATGACATTAAAAATTATAACTTTTTAATGTAAAACATTTTATTGTAATCTATTAACATTAAAAATTGATGCTTTTTAATGTAAACCAATTAATATAATAAGATGACACTAAAAATCTCAATTTTATATTCTAATTTTAATCAATATTTAAAGATCTAAAATAAAAATAAGATTTTTATTTCAAATCTAAATCCAACTACAACTAGAGATTAAGGAAAGAGTTTTAATTTCTGATCTATATCTAACAACATGGGATCACAATCAATACAAACAACAAAAACAAATTTCCAACTCAATCATCACAGATCTAAATTTATTTACATACATACGAGGATTTCAGATAGCTAGAATAATTTAATTTTAATTGATAAAATAAGAAATCTCACCTTGATTGGATAACAATTTGTCCCAATCGCTTTTTTTAAAAGTCGTATTTGAAGTCACGGTTCTCTCGGATCTGAAAATTTTTAGTTTGGAGTTCGTATGAACAAATTATCAATTACCTTTCACAACTGCAATTGCAATAGATAAAAGCGTGGCAAATCTGATTGAATTTTCATACCTTAATTTTCAGTTTTGTTCAAATCTTTGATTTGAATTTTCGGGAGATATGATCGATGGTTTCCAGAACCGATGGCCTGACGTCGGAGAGCTAGGAAGGGGGAGTCGGCGCCTGGAAGGGGGGAAGTGTGATCGCCTATGGAGGCGGGGGTGCGGCTCGACGGCGGCGGGCTTTGGGGGTGCACGGCGATGTCTACAGGGCACGGGGAGGTCCGATTTTGGTATAAGATCGAAGAGGGGATTGAGTACTTCGGAAAGTTCAATTACGGCGGGTTTTGAAACGGAGTGTAGAGGGAGAAATCGGAGGAAGAAATTCGAAGGGTATGGGTTATGCGGCGGCTGAAGGAAACAGGGAAGAAGGGTACTGTAGCATACGTATTTATACTAGTATTTAAGGCGTATTTTCTTTTTATTTATAATTTAATTAATTTCAAAATTAGGGTTTTTCCGTCCGATCTCCAAACGGAGTCCAACGACTGTCGAACAATATGTTTTGATGCCTTCTGAACGCAATGGCGCTAGTACCGAAGTCTAATTCTAAAGTTTACAACATGTTTCTTTTATTTTTAAAATAAATCTTTAATATTAAATTCGAACGTACTTTTGAATTTTACCGGGGCCACATATGAACTCAGAAAAATCCAGAAAACTTATTTTTGGCTTTGTTTTTATGATACGGTCCCAACAAAAAAAATTCGTCGAATTCCGAGACCATTTGAAAAATGGCCATTTTTAATATTAAAATATATATAGAAATTCTACAGCGACTATTCTGAAATTTAAACTGGGCATAACTTTTGATTCCCGCTATAAAATTTCGATTTTTCAGATTCGTTGGAAAGATATTTTAAAAGAGATTCTAATATTTTTGGTTTCACTAAAATCCGTTAAATTTTGCATCTTGTACGATCAGTCAAAGTTCAAGTTTGACTGTTCAAACTACCGTGCTATTTCTAACTCCTTTTATAATTAAAATTAAATTATTCATCCTAACTTCGATTTAAATAAATTTTTAATCATTATTATTTTAAATAAATTATTTTAAATATCAAAACCCATTAAAATTAGTTAAAACAGATTTTTAAATTTACCCCAAAATTCAGGGTTGTTACACCTCTGTTATGAGAGGACTTACCTTACCTGGATTTTTATTTTTCCCCTGCTATGTGGGGACTTAACTCGCCTCTATTATGGGAGGACTTTCCTCGCCTCTGCTATGGGAGGACTTATCTCACCTCTATTGTGGGAGGATTTTTAATTTTCTCCTGCTATAGGGGGACTTATCTTTCCTCTGCTATGGGAGGACTTTTATCTCGCCTCTGCTATGAGAGGAATTTTAATTTTCCCCTGCTATATGGGGACTTATCTGGCCTCTGCTATGGGAGGACTTTTAATTTCCCCATGCTATAGGGGGGCTTATCTCGCCTCTGCTATGGGAGGACCTTTTTTTTTAATAACCCAACATTCGTCTCACCACCGCCGAGTGAATCAGGCATTGGAGAAACTGGATTGGATGCCCCCGGACAGGTCTTATTACCCAATGTTCGTCTCTTTTAGCTGAGTAAATCAGGCATCGAAGACTAGGTCGAGTGCCTCCAGATAGGTCTTTTCCTTTATTGTTCTTGATCTCCCCGTCTTTCACTGCTTGACTCTTAGTGACTCATCCTTTTGGTCTCCAAGGCGGTGCATTACATCCTCGTGCTTGTGCAGGATGATGTTTACGGCACTCGACACTTGAGTCTTCTCTCTTGGGATGTGTTGTAAGGGTCACCAGGTTTTCTCGGATTGCGAGTGAGCGAACATCATCCAAATAGCCTGCAATGTTAAATCGATTTTTTAGCAACTTTTTAATTTTTGACATAATCGAAATAAAGTAGATGTAGACTTCTTATCAATGGAAATGAGAATATTCGATTACAACATCCCCTTACACGTGGGTACTTTATATTTGTAAAAGAAAACTACAAAATTTTCTAGCAGAAACAAGCAATGCTCTAAGTGAAATATTGACACCAGCGGCCATTATTCGATGCACTGAATGTTTGAACTCTGTCAATCATTGTTAGATTGGACTTATCCTTAAACGGTTGGGGAGGCATTCGTTGCTTATGGTCCTTTGACATACTGTTGCAACTTCTTTAGTCTGACCAACTCTTCGATTAGGCTCTTTAAATGTCGACATTCATTAGTGTTGTGACCAGGCTGGTAGTGGTAGTGGAAATTTTTTCTAGAATTTGCTACCCAGTCATTTATCCTCAGTGGCCATGGTGTTGGATAATATCCTGCATCCCTAGTGGTAAATAAGATGTCTTCCAGTGTGTCACTTAAAGGAGTGAACTCTTTGGGTTTCAAAAGATGAAGCCGCTTGTTACCATTCTCCCCTTTTCTGTTGTCCTTGTTTTCCCTCTTTAGACTTCCAGAATTATTCTTATCGCTTTGAGAATCATTGTCTTTTGTGTCTTCTATAATGGTGCGTTTGGCGACATTCTGAGCAAGAGAAGGGTCATCTTCCACACTGATGGACTCTTTTGCCTTTCATAGAATCTCTCCAGGGTATTAGACTTCTTCATATTTATCCACCTTCCAAACTCTAACTTCTTGTCTATAGCTATGTTCAATGCCATCAAGATCAACCAAGGCTCTGGATTCCCCACTTCTGCTTCAGCAGCATTAGATCGAGTAAGAAAGGCTTTAACTGATTCACCAGGTATTTGCTCCATGACGTTTGATGACATTATATCTTTGACTTTTGCGGTGTGCAGCCTAAACTGCTCCCTGAACTTCTTTGCTAAAATGGAAAAATTATCCACAGACACTAGCGGCAAGTTGGTGAACCAAAGCGAAGCTACTCCCTCTAAATAGATGGGAAAGTGTAGACATTTAATCTGGTCGGTTGCCCTTGCATCATCTATGTGAAGACTATACTTGCAAAAAAATTGATTGGGATCACTAGTTCATTTTATGCAGCTACGGTTAGAGGGACGAACTTCTTCGGGAACTCAGCCTTCCGAATTCTTTCCGTGAATGGATTTTTGCTTGGAGCGAAGTTCCATTCACTTTCATCTTCATCTCGAGCTAAGTTCTCCTTTATAATTTGATTTATCATCTTTGAGATATATTCCTCAGTATTGTGTCATTCCGCAGGGCAGACTTTAGTCTTTTTAATGGATGCTTGTCTAGGAAAGCGATCGTGGTTAGAAGACCTAGGTCCTTTACCTCCACTATGGGGAGATGCCCCCTTGGCGGGACTAGCAACCTTTTGAGTAGTATATCGACCAGAATGATCTCTAGCCTTCGGCTTTGAGTCTTCGGCATTGGTTTCGCCTTTATCGCTCAACCAACCTTCATCGTCTTCCATATTGTCATTACGATTATGATCAGGAGCTGAAGAGTTTGCATTCTCCTCAAGATCAACATCGACTCTTTTAGGTGCTGGATTTGGTTGAGCATGAAGAATGGCGTTTAACTTGTCCATCAAAGCCTTGTTTGAAGTGTCCATTCTCTGATTCAAGTTAGCAACGACTACATCCAACTCATCTCTACTTATGTTATCTCCGCCTTCCGGACTTTGGCCAACTTCATGACGATTAGTTTGTGGCGTAGCTTCATTGGCAACAACATCGGAACTTCTTACGGATTTACTTCCAGTTTTCTTTGGTGGTGCCATTGTCTCTGAAAAGCTTTTGAACTTTGAAGATAATCTTTCAGTCGGCCTAATCTTTAGATCGTGCAGATCTATCAGAAAGGACATGCTTTAAACTTTGACGTACCTCACAAAGCTCTTAAACTTGTGGTCGTGGGTTTGAGCCACACAGTGGGTGCCAAAAATATTAATGTTAAAAATGAATACTAACACCCCGAAAGGTAAGTGAACACCTTCAAACAGTTTATGTCTAGATTAGGGGCAATCACACACAAAATCAGTAAAAGACACAGAGAAATTAGAGTGGTTCGGCCTCAGTTTTGGCCTACGTCCACTATAAGGGAGGATTTCATTAGATTCACGATTACAAGGTACACATTCTCTATCATTTCATACATCTTTTCTCTTTTACAATAAATTCTCTATTTGGTTTTCTTTAATCTCTTGTTCTCTCGGTTCATCGTGGAAATGCTTAGATCTCTTTAGTTGTGGAAATTATTGAAGTCTATTTTTGATAATCGAGCACTTTGACGATCTTTGACGATTTCACGATGACGGAGATGAGATGATGAATCGAAGCTTGAGAGAATTTTAATGGAGGTTGAGATGACTTTGCATTGTTGAGAAATGAAAATGGCAGCACTTTGTGGTTGGAAAAATCGGTCCCATTCATGTTGGAAATGGTGGGGTATTTATAGATGTGGTCGTGGAGTGATTTGGAGTGGTAAGGCTCAAAATTGGGTACGCAGACAGTCGGGTTGTTGGACGACCCAATGCCTTAGATCGTGAATGACCCAACAAATAAAGGACCCAATTTCAACATGCAAGAACGACCTGCTGTTGAGGCTGCTACATGCCAATGACCTAACACTTATATAATATCACACGACCCATATAGCTTTTAACTAAAGCCACGTGGCTTCCTGCCTTTGTTTTTATACAATTCGCAAGCCTTGTATATGACACGACCTGTTTTCTTTATATGTAAGCAATGACTCATACAATAATGAATGTAGCTGATCCATGTCATTTACGTTATTGCCATCACACTGAAATGAGATTACAACTGATTCATATGTTATGTATAGATATGCACGATCCACAGTTATATGCATATACACGATCCAGGCTTGCACGACCAACCTACGCATAATTTATACATGAACAACCCACGCATCAAAACTACTCACGTGCTCTGTCTTTCACGCGGCCTAAAGTGAACGACCTAGCTTAAACCGTCTAAATGACCTAGCTTAGGTCGCAAGATTGACCTGAGCTTAGGTCATGTGTGAATGTCCTAACAAATGCACAGTATTGTGTGGATGACTAATATGTGTGTGATGCTAACTTGTCTCGCCCTTACACGATCTAATACTGAGCCATGTGGACCAACCTGGTGTTACCGTTACTTTATATTCATAAACGACCTATTTTGCACAAGCTGGTACTTGCAGATAGGCTGAACGACCTGACTCACGTAAACCTGGAACGACCCATTGCTGCTGACGTGTGCTTGTGATCCATATTCTATATTTGTCAAGATCCATACATCTCTCCTGATATATAACTGATCCATAAATGTGTTGGATTATGGCGATCCTTCGTAGAAGCTGGAGTTTGTGTTCCCATTCACACGTATCTTATACTTCTAATAGAAACACACACCACCTGTTATGTGCTCACTCTAATATATATGTAATGTATCCACGATGCAACGTAGTAAATATGAACCGACCCCTCAGAAGAATTGTGACCGATTCACACATTTAAACAATGAAGTGAGCTTTTACATACATGCATCTGAGCGGTCCATGCACGTCCATTCCAGCATATATGATATATCAGTACAACTGGCATTTATATTTTACACGATCCATGAAAGTACTATACAACCAATCCATTACTTAGACCGTCATAGATCCATCGTATAACACCTTGATTTTATAACTGACCGATAATCTCTTTGTAACACCCCATGTCCATTAATGTCACTCACAAAAGGAATGCATTAACTTCTATGGAGCGTTTTAAGTGTGTATAGAACAGAAACTTAACAACAAGACAGATATAAACAGTACTTAAAAATTCAAAATTTTATTCATTGCAGCGGTAAACACATAGGTTTGAACATCATCAAAAACCAGAGTCAAAGTACATAATATCCATCTTGACTAAATCAGAGTACATAAATTGAAAGACATAACCCCAACACAAAATAGCCATAAATAAG
This sequence comes from Allium sativum, assembly GCA_030737875.1. Classification (NCBI taxonomy): domain Eukaryota; kingdom Viridiplantae; phylum Streptophyta; class Magnoliopsida; order Asparagales; family Amaryllidaceae; genus Allium; species Allium sativum. The sequence continues at coordinate 820,936,795 of CM060916.1, forward strand.
ATAGGCTAAACTTTTACTTCAGCGATCCAAGCAACTTCTAAAAGCAGAGATACAACTGTCCAAAATCAAGCTCCACTGGTGCTAGTTCCACCCTGAGCACCTGGGGGGGGAGGAAGGAAGAAAAGAGGTGCAAACAAAGGAGGTCAGACATAAAGTCTGGCGAGTGCGATAACTTTAACAATATAATTACCAAAATAACTAGGCTAAGGCATAAGCTGGAAAATAAGGGAATGACTGTGAACAATTGGGTATAACAAAGTAAACAAGGAAATAAGATGAACAAAGATAACGTTAAAGGCGCACCTAAACCACTATAAGATAATTACTATACTGCCCCACCACTAGTCACCTTAAGGTTGATCCCGCCTATAGAACTTAATAATGATAATGGTAGTTTCGTGCATCCCTAGTTGCCTTCATAGGTGCCGCCTGCCCCTATCTCCACTAGGTGTACCCATTACCCCCATGCGATCGACTCCCTAACTCGTAGATACCCGTGCTGGCCTGACAGTGGGGTGTATCACTCCCCAAAGTGGCAACCCGATACCACCAACAATGCATGGCTTATACCTACACGATGCAACAACGTCTTACCTACCAGCCCGGGCCCACACACGCACATGAACCCGTTGGACTTGCGTTGCCACCGCTAACCCGTTTTGGCCTCTTACAGTGAAGCCCAGTATGCGTGTCCCGTCCACGACTTGGGTCGAGCCCACAAAGATACTCATGGGTTACTGGTTGAAACGGGCCCCTATTACTTGACACAAGCTATCCACCTAAGTTTGGTCCCCTCTGGTACATCCCACTTAACCCTCTTCTTATTCATGTTCACTTACATGTTTCAAATTTTGGTTAAGTGTTTCTAATCGTATTTCACAAGCCACCCAAGGCACCCACTTAACCCCCATGTCCCACCACATGTTTATCTAGTTAAGTGTTTCTTAATTCATTAACACCGTAACCTTGTAAGGACCTCCCACATTAGACTGGCATTTGTGGCAGCTGGATTTGTCGAGCGGGTCCAGGCAGTCTTACACCACAAACGAGCCTAACCTCGTGTCTTTACAACTGTTACGCATTTAATTTATGCCTAAGACCTCCCACATTAGACTGGCATTTGTGGCAGTTGGATTTGTCGGGAGGGTCCGGCCAGTCTTACACCACAAACGAGCCTAACCTCGTGTCTTAGACGATTAATTACACAAAATTAATTATTCCCCAATTTGAATTAATTTCCCTATTCAAATTATCAATCAATTCCAAAATTAACTATGTCCATAATTGACTCAATTATGTCCATCTATTTATGGAATGCAAAATTATACCAGTTATCATCACAAATTAATTCTATGCCATTTAAGGCATTTTCGCCAATTCTCAATATTAAATCTTTTAATATTATCCCATTGCCCCACGTTGTACGTTCGTTCGTTTAATGTAAAATATACATTAGACTTGAATAATCTAACTTATGGAATAAAGAGAAAACATCACAACATACATAGAAATAAAACTAGATCTAAACATAAGGGGTGAACTTGCATGTGTGAATGAGGTTCTTCATATAAAACTTTCATAGGCCAAAGTCACAAACTTGCATAAAACTGCATATGTCATAGATCTAAATCTAAAGGTTTAAACTTGTTTAGGTAATAGTCACAAACTTGCATAAACCATGTATGTCATAGATCTAATCATAAGGTGTAAACTTGCATAGTCAATAACCACAAACTTACATTACATGATTCATACTCCAAACATATATATATATATATATATATATATATATATACTTGCTTATGTGATTTACGCAACATAAACGATGGTGTAAACTTACATCTAAACATGTAAACTAGCATATAGAATTTTGTATACTAGCATATAACTCACACATGTCATAGCCTAACTTTAGATCCAACTTACACATAAAATAGATGTCATGAAACATGTAAGGTTGTATATAATTTTCACTAACTTGCATATGATCCATGCCTCAATTAACACCCTAACTTGCATACATACATATGATTTATCATATGAATTAGCCAACAACATAACCAAACTATCATATGAAACATCATTATGAATTGATTATACATAAGCCAATCATAGAATTACAACATAGATGATAACATCATAGAATTTACAACATAGATAATAACATGCGGTCAATAATTCACAACATAACTATATAATCCACATCATAGCTCAATCCAATTAAATTGTTAACTATTTTATTAAAGAAATCGAACTCACAACTCAAAGAAGGTCTTGAGTTCTGAAATCTGAGTTCTGAAATTGATTTAGCTTTCCTTTGAAGAAGACAATTTGTTGCGGTTTAGATTAGAATTGAATTTGATTAGCTTTTCTTCCTCTCTAATTGGTGGCGGCCATTCTAGGTTGCAAGGTGACGGCATGGAGGCCATGATTCTAATTTTAATTTGATTTTAGGGTTTGAGTCTACATGTGTTTTTATAGAGTTTAGGATTAATTTAGGTCGTCCGATCAACCCAGAATTAACCCCAGCCATCCAGACCAGATCAGAAACCTTAATGACTCAGCATACAGTCATAAAGCGGTCATCAAACAAATCTGCCTGAGGGGGGGGGGCAGGTCGACCCCTAGTCGACCTGTGTGAGTAGGTCGACCCCCTGGTCGACCTGGCCCTGGCGGGAAATTTCCCGCCTAGCCCAAACTGACTCTGAAATTTGAATTTTTGAAATATGTTTAAATTTTCTGAAACTTCCGATGGCCATACCTTCTTCATACGAAGTCCAATTCACGCAAACTCGGACTCTATCTCAACCAGAATTCCGAGACGAACGCAATGGCGCAACCCGTTTCCCTTAATTCTCACATCTGAGATTAGTTATTCTTTCATTTGTGAACATTAATATTGAAAATTACGGGGTGTTACATTCTCCACCCTTAAAGGATTTCGCCCCCGAAATCTCCAAGTTAAGGAGAATGCATATCCTAACATCCAAACAACCATCTACTCAACCATCAAACACAGGCATCCATTGTCCTTATAAAATTCCTAATGCTGTATGAACATATGCAAGAAGTGTGTGTATATGTTCTTTATCTAATGCAAAATCAGGCGGTCTACTGATTCAGTTGACCTCCTTAATGCAAACCATGATAGTGCCATGCGTCCATTATGTATGAGAAAGAATCCTATCGATACATATTATTTCTACATGTGTGCACAACCATTCACCAAAATGCGGCATCCATATGATAACACAACCATTATACATCCATTAACTTAAATATGCACACACATTTATATGCAATATGCAATATGAAGTGACTGAGCCGATCTAGTGCCTAAAGTGTGTGTATATGTATCCACGAGCAACCACTAGCAACCACTTGCATCTACATGCATCCATCATAGATAACATGTCTAAAACACATGTTTCAACCATAGGACTACCATATCTAAAGGTCAAAGATACCAGCGAGAGGAAAGATAAAACAAGTACAAGCTAAGCGATAAAGGAGAAATTAAAAGACATACTCTCGAAAAGAAAAGGGTACAATGAACGCATCTTCTCTTCCGTGTCTCCCAAGTAGCGTTGCTCTCCTCATCTCCCCATTGAACTTTGACTAGCTTGACCTCTCGATTCCTCAACTTCTTAATCTCCGACCCAAGAATGCACGTAGGAGCTCGTCGAATCGTCGCATCACACTCTATCTCCACCTCTCTAAGCAAGCTCGGTTCTACCACTTCTACGGTCTCGTGCAAGCACTTCCTCAAATGTGATACATGTAATACATCGTGTACACCACTAAGTCTCTCGGGCAACTCCACTCTATACGCCATCTGTCCAATCCTCTCCTTAATAGGAAACGGCCCTACGAACCTTGGTGCTAACTTCCCAACAGACCCAAAATGAACAACATTCCGTAATGGAGACACCTTGACAAAGACAATGTCCCCAATATCAAACTCAAGATCTATCCTCCTCTTGTCCACATAAGATTTCTGCCTATCTTGCGCCATCCCTTTGAATCAAATCGATATTTTCCGAAGTCTCTCTAATCATATCGGGCCCAAGCAAGATCTTATCTGTAGATTCCCACTAACATGTAGGCAAACGACACGGTCGTCCATAAAGAGCCTCGAACGGTGCCATGCTAATGCTAGACTGAAAGCTATTATTATATGCGAACTCCACCAAAGGAAGATGTTCCTCCCATGTACCTCTGAAGTCTAAGACACACAACCTCAATAGGTCCTCTAGAATACGATTCACCCACTCGGTCTGGCCGTCCATCTGAGGATGATATGCGGTGCTCAAACATAACTGAGTCCCTACCGCCTCTTGCAAGCTCTTCCAAAACTCGATAGTAAAGATAGGATCGCGGTCGCTTACTATACTTGAAGGAACACCGTGCAAACGAACTATCTCTTGAATGTATACGGAGGCTAACCACGGAGCAGTCCTCTTACTCTTCACAGGAATGAAATGGGCGCTCTTAGTAAGTCTGTCTACCACGACCCAAATCCCCGTATTACCCTTCCTCGATCTCGGTAACCCATCAATAAAGTCCATCGAGACACTTTCCCACTTCCATTGTGGGACCTCCAATGGGTGAAGCAACCCACCAGGCTTCTTTTGCTCTGCTTTTACTTGTTGGCACATCAAGCATCTAGCGACAAACTCAGCCACATCCCTCTTCATACCGGCCCAAAAGTAAACTCATCTCATGTCCATGTACATCTTGTCCCCGCCGGGATGGATGGTCATCTTCGAACGATGTGCATCATCAAGAATGGTCTTCCTCAAATTCTCGTCCCGTGGTACACAAAGTCTACCGTCCCTACGTAACCAACCCTTATCATCTAGGGTATACCTACTAAGATGGCTCGATGACTCCCCCCTTTGAGCTTCTCTACTAACTCGACCAACTGTGGGTCATCTCGCCGTGCCTCACCAATCCGTCCCAAAAGCGTAGGTCTGACCTCTAAGGATGCTAGCAAACCAGGTACAAAGTCAATGGAAGGTCTAAAGTCAAACATAGAGATGAACTCTATGCTTCGCCGCTCAACAAACAACGGATTCAAGGACAACCTTTTCCTACTTAAGGCATCTGCCACCACGTTACCCTTGCCAGGGGTATATGCTATCACGAAATCGTAGGATGCTAAGAATTCCGTCCACCTTTGCTACCTTAAGTTCAAGTCCTTCTAAGAGAACAAGTATTTTAGCGATTTGTGGTCAGTGAACAATTCGAATTTCTCGCCAAGAAGATAATGGCGCCAAGACTTAAGCGCGAAAACAATAGCGGCCAACTCTAGGTCATGTGTAGGGTAATATTTCTCATGCACTCTCAACTGCCTTCATCCATAGGCTATTACCTTTCCCTCTTGCATTAAGACTGCGCCTAGTCATATCCCACAAGCATCGGTATAAACGGTAAATGGCTTACTCCCATCTGGCAACACTAAGACTGGGGCTGTGGTCAAAGCTCTCTTTAAACGTTGGAACACATCATCACAATCTATGTCCCATGTGAAAACTAGGTTCTTCTTCGTCAAGCGTGTTAATGGGGCTGATATTTTTGTGAAGTCTTTGATAAACTTCCTATAGTAGCTAGCTAACCCTAAGAAACTCCTCACCTCGGCAACATTTTTAGGGACCTTCCAATCTTGGATGGCCACTACCTTTGCGGGATCCACAACTATCCCTTCTTTGGAAACCACATGCCCTAAGAATCGCACTTACTTCCTCCAAAAGTGACATTTAGAAAATTTAGCTTTAAGGCTATGCGCTCGAAGGGTCTTCAACACTTCCCTAAGATGTAGGGCATGTTCTTCCTCACTCTTAGAAAAGATCAAGATGTCGTCCACAAAGACTACCACGAATTTATTAAGGTACTCCCTAAACACCCTACTCATCAAGTCAACAAAGTTTGCGGGGGCGTTTGTCAAACTGAAGGGCATCACAAGCCACTCGAAGAAGCTGTCTAGAGTCCTAAAGGCAGTCTTGTCTATGCTATCCTCAGCCACTCTCAACTGATGGAAACCTGTGGCTAAGTCCAACTGCGAAAGCACTGAGGGCCAACTAACTGATCGAAGAGATCGTCAATCCTCGGTAGTGGGTGCCTATTCTTCTTAGTAAGCTTATTAAGTTCTCTATAGTCCACACAAAGTCTAAGGGACCCATTTGCCTTCGTGGAAAATACTACATGAGCACCCTACTCCGATATACTACGTCTTACGAACCCCTTCTCAAGCAATTCTTTCACTTTCTTACTGAGTTCTCTTCTCTCTCTTGGAGCCATGTGGCGCACTGGCAATGCAACTGGCTTTGCATTATCTACTAGATATATTCGAAAGTCTATCTCACGTTTTGGCTGTAGACCCCTCACCTCATCGAAGACATCAACATATTCACGGACTATACGAACAGAATGTAAATCATCATTGGATGCATCAAGGGATTCTAGGTAGCTAAGCATTACTGGACCTCTAGGGTCACAAGAAATATTAAGGGTCTTTCCACAACAAGTCAACAATCTAACTACCCTTCTTTCACAATCTAGGATGGCCCCGTATCTAGTTAGCCAATCCATACCTAGAATCAAGCCGTAGCCCATGAAGCCAAGAACAAAGGCATTGCATTCAAACCCAACGCCCAAGATAGATAATCTCAAATCCAGACAGATCATAAAAAGATGAGCCGAACCACTAATAGGATTTGAAACTACTAAGGGATCTGTAATTAAACTAGTATTTAGGTGAAGTGTTTCAACTAATGATGTAGAGATAAATGAATGTGATGCGCCAGAATCAAATAAAGTACAGACATGATGATTAAACAGAAAAACTAAACTTTCAACGGAAATTGCTCTACCACGTTCTTGCAGCGGTGGGACCACGAGAGCCTGAACTTGCCCCCTTGCCTGCCCTGGCGCCATAAGAGCCTGCACCTGTCCTCCCGAGGTAGACCTTGCCCTCTGCCCTTTCCTTGGGCAGTCCTTAATCAGATGTCCTGCTTCGCCACAGTGGAAACAACCAGTCTTCTTTTTCTTCCTACAATTTTTGCTTAGATGGCCTGGGGTCCCACGGTTAAAGCATCTTTTCTTTCCCTTACCATTGTTTCCTTTACCACCTTTCTTGTTCTGTTGTTGCTGTTACGGTTTCTTTTGATCCCCTTTCTTCTCGGGTGCCTTATTAGCATTGGCGCCCTTCTCTTCTTCATGCATAAGCGCCATGTCAATTAGTCTCTCAAAGGTAGCCCCCATGGGGATGTGGGTCATAGCTAACCCATGAAGCAGCTCGTTCAAACCCTTAACAAATCTCAGGGCCTTCTTTTCTGGTGTATTCACCAAGTCCAAGCCAAATCTCGCCAACTGATTGAACTTGTTGACGTATTCTTTCACTGACAGATTCCCCTGCTTTAATGCCAAAAACCTTTCCATGTATAAATTCTCTTCAGCCCATGAGAGAAACTTTGCTTCAAACCTCCGCCTGAAATCTGGCCATGTATCAACTGGACGGTCTCCATTAGTGACCTCCCACCAAAACGAGGCCTTATCCTTCATTAGCCAGGCAGCTAACTGGACCTTTCTTCCATCTTCCACTTCAAAGATCCCAAACAATTCTTCCACCTCGTTTATCCAATTTCGAGCTTCAACAAATGTCTTTGTCCCGTGAAAAGGTTTTCCACCCATTGCCCGAAAGTCCTTACATATCTTTGCAAAAGTATCGAAACGAGGAGGAGGACGAGGAGGGGGAGGAGGAGCATTTGCTGGACCTGCTGTGGTGGCCCTAGTCTCCAAATACCTCCTAAACCATCCTGGTATCGATATCCCCTCGAGTATCTCGGGAATTCCAGACATGCTGAAACGAAAAAGGAAAGATTCAATACAAAAGAACTGAAGGAAGGATACATGGCTCTTGGGGTTATGCTTTGTAAAATAAGCTTTTCTCTTGAAAATACTTTCCTTAAAACATACTTCTGAAGGTACTTCTTTATAAAAGTGTTTTTGAAAAACGGTTTTTCAAAATTCATATCTGTTCTGGTAACCTTTAGCTCTGATACCACGTGTAACACCCCATGTCCATTAATGTCACTCACAAAGGGAATGCATTAACTTCTATGGAGCGTTTTAAGTGTGTATAGAACAGAAACTTAACAACAAGACAGATATAAACAGTACTTAAAAATTCAAAATTTTATTCATTGCAGCGGTAAACACATAGGTTTGATTACATCATCAAAAACCAGAGTCAAAGTACATAATATCCATCTTGACTAAATCAGAGTACATAAATTGAAAGACATAACCCCAACACAAAATAGCCATAAATAAGACAGGCTGAACTTTTACTTCAGCGATCCAAGCAATTTCTAAAAGCAGAGATACAGCTGTCCAAAATCAAGCTCCACTGGTGCTAGTTTCACCCTGAGCACCTGGGGGGGGGGGGAGGAAGAAAATAGGTGGAAACAAAGGGGGTCAGACATAAAGTCCGGCGAGTGCGATAACTTTAACAATATAATTACCAAAATAACTAGGCTAAGGCATAAGTTGGAAAATAAGGAAATGACTGTGAACAATTGGGTATAACAGAGTAAACAAGGAAATAAGATGAACAAAGATAACGTTAAAGGCTCACCTAAACCACTATAAGATAATTACTATACTGCACCACCACTAGTCACCCTAAGGTTGATCCCGCCTATAGAACTTAATAATGATAATGGTAGTTTCGTGCACCCCTAGTTGCCTTCATAGGTGTCGCCTGCCCCTATCTCCACTAGGTGTACCCACTACCCCCATGCGATCGGCTCCCTAACTTGTAGATACCCGTGTTGGCACCATAGTGGGGTGTATCACTCCCCAAAGTGGCAACCCGATACCACCAACAATGCACGACTTATACCTACACGATGCAACAACGTCTTACCTACCAGCCCGGGCCCACACACGCACATGAACCCGTTGGACTTGCGTTGCCACCGCTAACCCGTTTTGGCCTATTACTGTGAAGCCCAGTATGCGTGTCCCGTCCTCGACTTGGGTCGAGCCCACAAAGATATTCATGGGTTACTGGTTGAAACGGGCCCCCATTACTTGACACAAGCTATCCACCTAAGCTTGGTCCCCTCTAGTACATCCCACTTAACCCTCTTCTTATTCATGTTCACTTACATGTTTCAAATTTTGGTTAAGTGTTTCTAATCGTATTTCACAAGCCACCCAAGGCACCCACTTAACCCCCATGTCCCACCACATGTTTATCTAGTTAAGTGTTTCTTAATTCATTAACACCGTAACCTTGTAAGGACCTCCCACATTAGACTGGCATTTGTGGCAGCTGGATTTGTCGAGCGGCTCCGGGCAGTCTTACACCACAAACGAGCCTAACCTCGTGTCTTTACAACTGTTATGCATTTAATTTATGCCTAAGACCTCCCACATTAGACTGGCATTTGTGGTAGTTGGATTTGTCGGGAGGGTCCGGGCAGTCTTACACCACAAACGAGCCTAACCTCGTGTCTTAGACGAGTAAATACACAAAATTAATTATTCCCCAATTTGAATTAATTTCCCTATTCAAATTATCAATCAATTCCAAAATTAACTATGTCCATAATTGACTCAATTATGTCCATCTATTTATGGAATGCAAAATTATACCAGTTATCATCACAAATTAATTCTATGCCATTTAAGGCATTTACGCCAATTCTCAATATTAAATCTTTTAATATTATCCCATTGCCCCACGTTGTACGTTCGTTCGTTTAACGTAAAATATACGTTAGACTCGAATAGTCTAACTTATGGAATAAAGAGAAAACATCACAACATACATAGAAATAAAACTAGATCTAAACATAAGGGGTGAACTTGCATGTGTGAATGAGGTTCTTCATATAAAACTTGCATAGGCCAAAGTCACAAACTTGCATAAAACTGCATATGTCATAGATCTAAATCTAAAGGTTTAAACTTGTTTAGGTAGTAGTCACAAACTTGCATAAACCATGTATGTCATAGATCTAATCATAAGGTGTAAACTTGCATAGGCAATAACCACAAACTTACATTACATGATTCATACTCCAAACATATACATATATATATATATATATATATATATATATATATACTTGCATATGTGATTTATGCAACATAAACGATGGTGTAAACTTACATCTAAACATGTAAACTAGCATATAGAATTTTGTATACTAGCATATAACTCACATGTCATAGCCTAACTTTAGATCCAACTTACACATAAAATATATGTCATGAAACATGTAAGGTTGTATATAATTTTCACTAACTTGCATATGATCCATGCCTCAATTAACACCCTAACTTGCATACATACATATGATTTATCATATGAATTAGTTCCAACAACATAACCAAACTAGCATATGAAACATCATTATGAATTGATTATACATAAGCCAATCATAGAATTACAACATAGATGATAACATCACAACTTTACAACATAGATGATAACATCATAGAATTTACAACATAGATAATAACATGCGGTCAATAATTCACAACATAACCATATAATCCACATCATAGCTCAATCCAATTAAATTGTTAATTATTTTATTAAAGAAATCGAACTCACAACTCAAAGAAGATCTTGATTTCTGAAATCTGAGTTCTGAAATTGATTTAGCTTTCCTTTGAAGAAGACAATTTGTTGCGGTTTAGATTAGAATTGAATTTGATTAGCTTTTCTTCCTCTCTAATTGGTGGCGGCTATTCTAGGTTGCAAGGTGACGGCATGGAGGCCATGATTCTAATTTTAATTTGATTTTAGGGTTTGAGTCTACATGTGTTTTTATAGAGTTTAGGATTAATTTAGGTCGTCCGATCAACCCAGAATTAACCCCGGCCATTCAGACCAGATCAGAAACCCTAATGACTCAGCATACAGTCATAAAAAGGTCATCAAACAAATCTGCCAGGGGGGGTCAGGTTGACCCCCTGGTCGACCTGTGTGGGTAGGTCGACCCCGTGGTCGACCTGGCCCTGGCGGGAAATTTCTCACCTAGCGCAAACTGATTCTAAAATTTGAATTTTTGAAATCTGTTTAAATTTTCTGAAACTTTCGATGGCCATAACTTCTTCATACGAAGCCCAATTCATGCAAACTCGGACTTTATCTCAACCAGAATTCCGTGTGGCGCAACCCGTTTCCCTTAATTCTCACATCTGAGATTATTATTATTTTATTTGTGAACATTAATATTGAAAATTACGGGGTGTTACACTCTTGATGATCCAGTACATGACTTTTGAACCGCATTTTATAACGGGATTAAAAATCTAAAAACTCTAAAACAGGGATTGAAATGTTACCTTCGATTTTAATTAGTGCAATGCTTATCATTTGATGTATTCAACATTTATATAATTTATGTGTATGAAACTGACACAAATTTTATTTGATTAACTCTAACCTAACACTAATATGAAAATTGGAAGCACAACAAACAAACAATAGCAAAGGAAATTTTCTCATAACTGGCATTTAGAGGCAAGAAATTGGGTTTTAAACCATCATTGCTATGATTCTTTGATGTCAATAAAAGTATCTTGCTAAATAGTCAATCTTATTGGCCTTGCTTTTTTTATAGACCTTTCTCAATTGTGTAGCACTTTAATATCGTTTTCAGTTCGAACAATGATCTGATTTTGTACAAATTTTAAGTTGCATGGAAATTAATTCTCCCCATATGCATTTAGCCGCTAAATAAATGAGCTACCTGCAACATGCTATTGTCATCTAATCATTCCTCCGTTTTTGATTAAAAATTGTCCTTTATTTTTTTAAAGCTGAAGTGTCTACCTCTTCTCAAGGAAGTCATTGTTTGTATGGATTTGATTTGTTTCGTTTATCTCTACAAAAGTTATACGAATTTAAGACAACATAATGTGGTCCTAAATTAATGTTTGTGGTCCTTAATTTCTCTTTGAGATGCACTAAAGACAAATAATGTTGTATCTAAAATCACGTCTCTAATTTTGCAAAGACCAACAAAAGCGGTCTTAAGAAAGCCTAAAACCAATAAATTTGACTTAAGTATGTCATTAAGATTAAGACTTCCGAAAGATAATTAAACTTTCTTAAACGTACATTGTAAGACAGTAGAATATGGTGACAAGGAAGTCTCAAATTATTGTTATGATACCCACCTCCTTACCACTAACAAGTTCAATTTCAGCACCAATAACTGCATAGCATAACTCATGCACAGCCAACATACAACATAAATCATACACAGCAAATAGTATAGCCTGAACATCATAATTCATGCATCATAAAACCATGCACAGAACAACACGTTCAGTAATGAACAATACTGTAACAACCCGTATTTTTGAATAACATATTATAACATAAATGGAGGCAGAATTAAACTGTAAAATCTGAATCAAGGGAAACGGGCTGTGCCATTGCGTTCGCCTCGGAAAAATACGCGAAATAGAGTCCGAGTTTTTGAAAATCGGAGTCCGTATGACCAAGATATGGCCTCGTGAAGTTTCACGGAAAATTCAAATTCAAAACAGATTCAAATTTCAGAGAAATCAGAAGTGGCGGGAAAATTCCCGCCAGACCCAGGGGTTCGACCTGGGGGTCGACTGGGGAGTCGACCCCAGGGTCGACCTGGGTGTCGACCTGCCTGGTCGGCCCAGGCAGCCTGGTGCACCATTCTGGCTGTTTTGACCTGTTTGTTTGCTTGTGACGGGATTTGATGGCTTGGATTGAATCTAGGGTTAATCCTATGGCTAATACTATCCTAATCTTCTATAAAAAGACCCCTAAACCTAGCCTAAATCACCATTATTCAATCCTACAACTAAACTATGCCAAATTTGTTCCTCTCATGGCCTCCACTCTCATGGTAAAATTCCTAAGTTTATTTCTATGAGAGATTTTGAGTGCATACAAGTATTTTCAAGCTTGTATGAGTGTTCTTAGCTTGCATTCAAGTCAAGTTGCAACATTTCTATTTCAAAGCAAGGGTTTTTATTAATTCGGCTCAAGGGTTTTTCATTGGAGCATTCATATTTGGGTCTTTTTGGTGATTGCATAAGGGCTTCGTCTCAATCTTTTAATAAATATTTATTTGTGTCTTCATAGCATTGTAAGCCCTTTTCTACTTTCTTTTTATTGAACTCTAAAGTTAAATAAATGATGCAAGTTTGGGGTTGATCATTATGATATGCAAGTTTGGTTGATCATTATGATATGCAAGTTTGGTTGATCATTATGATATGCAAGTTTGGTTGATCATTATGCTATGCAAGTTGGTTTAATCATTATGTATGACACATGTTGTTATGTTATGCAAGTTTGGGTTGATCATTATACACATGTTATCATGTTATGCAAGTTAAACTTGAGGTTGTGAGCATAAAGCTCCAAGCTTTATATTAAAGGTTGCATTTTGGCAACATGGAAGTTATCATATCCCTTATGATAACTTGCATGTGAGGCTAAATGCGAACTTCTAGCAACTTCTACATGTCATTTATCACCATGTATCACTCATATGCTAAGTTTGGTTTTATGCATGCTTTTGAAGCCTAATGATGCAATATGCAAGTATATGAACATATGTACATTTCATATGCCACCATGTTAAACTTGTGGCTTCAACACCTTTTTGTCATGATTATGCCAAGTTCCCTATTTTATCCTTTATGCGTTGACGCGATTATGTAAACGATGGGGTTAGTTGGGGTTGGGTAACATTATGACAAAAACATGGTTTTTATAACATAGCGTGATATGTTAACTTGTAATTATGTTTTGGAAACATAATGGACATGACACTTAGAAAATATGAGTGTGGCCAACTCGAGGTTGGGTTGAGTTTGTAGCATAAATCTACCCGGACCCGCCCGGCTTAACTAGTGGCAACAAACAATAGGACCCAATGTGAGAAGTTGGTCATGTTGTGCTCGAACCCGAGGTTAGACCAAGTTGTGGTGTAAAGCTACCCGGACCCGCCCGGCTTAACTAGTAACCACAACAAGGTCTAATGTGAGAGGTTAAAGCACATTAAGTTAATTAATGCCTCCTGATTAGGGTTAAGTCATGGTCCACTTAATACTTAATCAATTTGGGCTGGATGGGTTAATCGGGGTTAAGTCATGGACCTTGCGTACGCTTAACCAATTTAACCCACGTTTGGATCGGGTTAACCACATTTAACCCGTTAAGAAACCCTAGTTGCGTGGTCCTTTTCAGCAGTAACCTTCTAGATAGTATCATAAGACCCTAGGACTAGGCTAGGGTGGGGCACGATTACTGGGCTGATTGTAAGAGACCAAAAGAGACGGCTGAATGATGCACCGGATGTTCAGGCGGACCATGGCCGTGCACATTAAGTCCGGAGTTGAACACGGGGGCCGGTAGGTTTGGACTGTGCATCCTGGAATGGTGCCCGAGGGTTACACCGTAGGGCCTGATACACCCTAGGGGTGGACCCTGCACAGTCAACTACATTACATGATTAAGCCGTATCACACCGACACTTGACGAGTTAGGCTTATAGGGAGCCGATCGACTAGACCGAGTAGTTGGACCTTGATTTAGGTCATCTCATGATGTTGGGCCAAGCTTGGGCCAAGGGATCGATTCTCGTTTTTACTTGACATGTTAGAATGCTAGTACACCCGTGGTGCAAACTTAACCTTGATTATGCAATGACACCTTTATCTATCTTGTTAGTTAATCATCATGCCAGTATGTTGTTATCCTTATGTTCATCTCAGCTTCTCATGCCAGTTAACTTTACTAGTTCATAGACAGATAGTAGTAGGGCTTACCAGTCTTTTTGACTGACCTGTTTTCTTTCGCCTCTTTTCTTCCGTTCCCCCCTCAGGTCCTCAGGGTGGGAACATTGGAGCTTAGCTTGGATTTTTACAGCTTGCTTACTGGATTTGCTCATGTACGGTTTTGGACATTGAGCTAGCTATGGTTTATCACTTCACTTTGGGGATAGTACTTTATGTATTTCAGTTTTTCCGTTTATGCTTTTATCTAGACTTTGTTGTTGGAAAATAATGACCAAGTACTTTGTTGTAACTTAACTATGGTTTTGAAATACTAGTTTTATCCGCTGCTTTACTACTCTGTTTTACTTATATGTTATGTCTTGTTATATCTGCATGCATGTTTACCTTGTTTAACGCCCCTCCAAAGCTAGTGTGCTTGCAAGAGTTACCCTGGCGGAGGTGGGGTGTTACATTTGGTATCAGAGCATAAGGTTAACAAGATTCAAGCAAAAGGTTTTTAAAATTCACCTTTTGGAAATCTATTTTCAAAACCAATTAAGTATTTTCCAAGAAAAGTCTAGTTTATTTTAAAAGGCTATTCCCCAAAAGCCATTAGCACTATCCTTCGTTTCTTCGTTCTGAATCTATCTTTTTCTTCGTTTTAGTATGGCCGATCGCTTTAACATCCCGGAAGGCGTACAAGTACCCGTCTGGTTCCGGAGATTTATGGAGGCAAGGGCGAATGAAGCCGGCCCCGCAAACATTCCTCCTCCTTCCCCCGTCGCTAACATCTCTCCTCCTCCCGTAGCTGAGGTTCCTCCTCCCCCTCAGCATACACAAGTGAATTTCACGGAGCTTTGCAAAGACTTTAAGGCGATGGGTTGCAAGAATTTTGTCGGAACAGAGACTTCTGTGGAGGCAAGAAACTGGTTAAAAGAACTGAAGACCTCTTTGCTATCTTTGATGTGGAAGATCGTAGGAAAGTTCTGTTGGCGGTATGGCTATTGAAAGGGGAAGCTGCTTATTGGTGGGTAGTCACCACCACTACTAGACCAATTGAGACTTGGGATGACTTTAGGAGAAGGTTTGGATTAAAGTTTTTTTCATCAACAGAAGAGTACCTTCAGATGGAGAGGTTCCTATCTCTAAAGCAAGGGGACATGACCGTTAGGGAATACATGGATAAGTTTAATCAACTTGCTCCGTTCGGTCTAGAATTGGTAAACACAGCTCGGAAGAAGGCCCTACACTTTGCTCTAGGATTGAATGAGCCATTGCGCGGTTTGGCCATGTCTCATATGCCTCTGGGGGCGACCTTCGAGAGTTTGGTGAATATGGCCCTGCTTCAAGAAGAAGATAAGAGTGGCAAGAAGGAGGTCAAGGCAAATGAGTCTCAAGGGGAGAAGGTAGATTC
Organism: Allium sativum; assembly: GCA_030737875.1. NCBI lineage: Eukaryota > Viridiplantae > Streptophyta > Magnoliopsida > Asparagales > Amaryllidaceae > Allium > Allium sativum. Next base: position 820,953,005 of record CM060916.1, read on the forward strand.
CGGAAAAGGGGGCAAGAACAACAATAGCAAGGACAACAAGTCAAGAGAAAGGAGGAAGTGCAACTTCTGTGGGATTACTGGGCACATAGCCAAAGACTGTAGGAAGAAGAAAAGGAAGTTGGGCGAATGCTTTCATTGCGGAGAGTCTGGACATTTTAGCAAGGATTGCCCCAAGAAGCAAGGACAAGGGAAAGGACAAACTCAGCAAGTAAGACCCTCTGGAGGGCAATTGCAGGCTCTCCTCGCTCTTCCAGCTTTTGATCGAGGTAGAGTTTTTATAGAAATTCATGTTTACATTTCTGATTTTCCTGTTCGCACCTTATTTGATTCTGGTGCATCACATAGTTTTATCTCTTCTGATATTGTTGAAAGTTTGCACCTAAGTACTAGCTTAGTTGAGGATCCCGTTTGTGTTTCAAATCCAATTGGGGGTTCTGCCCATCTACCTGTGATTTGTGTGGATTTGAAAATCTCTATCTTGAGCATAGAATTCATGTGTAATGTTTAGGTTCTCGGGTTTATGGGATACGAGTTGATTTTGGAGGTGGATTGGTTGTCCAGTTATGGAGCCATTCTTGACTGTGAGCAAAGGGTAGTGAGGCTCATGACTCACCTCGGTAATACCCTAGAAATTTCTTGTAACCCTAGAGGTCCCGTCATGTTATGTTATCTTGAATCTCTCGACTCGTCCATCGATGATCTGCAATCTGTAAGGGTAGTCCGAGACTATCCTGATGTCTTTGAAGAGTTAGGGGGTTACCCCCTAAACAAGAGATAGATTTCCGCATTTATCTAGTTGATAATGCCAAGCCAGTATCATTGCCAGTTAGGCACATGGCTCCACGTGAGAGAAGGGAGCTCAGTAAGCAAATCAAGGAGTTGCTTGAGAAAATTTTTATTAGGCGAAGCATTTCTGAATGGGGTGCTCCGGTGGTATTCACTACTAAGGCGGATGGTTCGCTTCGTCTATGTGTTGATTATCGAGAGTTGAACAAGCTGACAAAGAAGAATAGGCACCCGTTACCGAGGATTGATGATCTCTTTTGGTGCTTCTGTTTTCTCTCAACTCGATCTAGCCACCGGATTCCATCTGCTTAGAGTAGCTGAGGATAGCATTGATAAAACTGCGTTTAGGACTCCAGATGGGTTCTTTGAATGGCTTGTCATGCCATTCGGTTTGACTAATGCACCCGCATACTTCGTGGACTTGATGAGTAGGGTGTTCAGGGAGTCCCTTAACAAGCTTGTCGTTGTCTTCGTGGATGATATTCTGATCTTCTCAAAGGATGAGGAAGAACATGCAAGGCATCTCAAGGAAGTAATGGATACGCTTAGAGCGCATCAGTTGAAAGCCAAGTTCTCCAAATGTCATTTCTGGAGAAAGGAAGTTCGATTCCTTGGACATATAGTTTCTAAGCAAGGCATAGCGGTGGATCCCGCGAAAGTGGTTGTGGTTCAAGACTGGAAGACTCCGAGGAATGCAACCGAACTAAGAAGCTTTCTCGGTCTGGTGGGCTACTGTAGGAAGTTCATTAGGGACTTCGCTAAGATTTCGGCCCCTCTTACTAAGTTGACGAAGAAGAACTTAGTCTTTGCATGGGACTTGGAGTGTGAGCTTGCTTTTCAAAGGCTCAAGAGAGCCCTTACCTCAGCTCCAGTTTGGCAACGTGGATTGGCACTGTTTTCAAGAGATAGTTTTCTGCGTGGGATACCGTATAATATGTAAACGAGATCCAAGATTCACTAACGAATCTTGGAAAGCTTGCACGAAACCATGAGCATGCAGTTATGTTTAAGCCAAGTATTTTAGGCAAAGAATAAGTGGAAGTGGAACGAGAGGCAGCGGTGAAATGAGTTCTAACTCATATTTTGGGAACAAGAATTAAGAACTACGGAATTGCGAAGTTAAAAGATGGTCAAGGCACGATGGGATTAAGCACAAGAAAGTGCGGCTTAGAAGACTGAAGACTAGATACGCGCATTATATCTCTTTCTAAGAGTATATCCTTGATCCCTATTGTTCCGTAGAGCTTACTCGCATGCTATCTTTTAAGTATATCCTCTCGGTCCTATCCTCAATCTTAGTTCTGTTGCAAACCCCATAAGGAGTATGACTCGCCTGTTTGTGAGATATAGTTGGGGTGAAGATGTTCGTCACCAAACTATTTGGGCTTTATGGGATATGGGTAATAATTGATAGACTTACAAAGAAAGCCCATTTTATTCCGGTGAAAAGCAAGAGGACCGTATCATGGCTAGCATCTGTTTATCTTCGAAAGATATTGCGGTTGCATGGAGTTTCTTCTAGCATAGTTAGCGATCGTGACCCAATTTTTCACTAGCCAGTTCTGGAATAGTTTGCAAGAAGCGATGGGTACGCGATTGAATTCGAGTACAGCCTATCACCCCCAGACGGATGGCCAAACTGAAAGGGTGAATAGAGTGCTAGAAGATCTTTTGAGGCTTTGTGTTCTCGACTTTGGTGGTACTTGGGAAGACCACCTTCCCCTTGTAGAGTTCGCTTATAATAATAGCTATCAAGCCAGCATAGGGATGGCACCATTTGAAGCTTTATATAGGAGGCCGTGTAGGTCACCATCTTATTGGTGGGAGACAACAGATAGACTTATACTTGGGCCCGATATGATACGGGACTCATCCGAGAAAGTTGAATTAGTGAGAAGAAGGATGAAAGCGGCCCAAGATAGACAGAAATCCTATGCTGACAAGCGAAGGGCAGATTTGGAATTCGAAGTGGAAGACATGGTTTTCGTGAAAAGGTTTCTCCTTTGCGTAATGTGGTACGTTTTGGAGCAGTGGGGAAGCTGGCACCAAGGTTCGTAGGACCCTTCCCTATCATAGAAAGAATTGGAAAGATGGCCTATAAGGTGGAATTGCCCGAAAAGCTAGCCGGAGTGCATAATGTCTTTCATGTCTCACATCTCCGAAAGTGCCTTCATGAGTCCGCCAAAGTGGTTGAACCAAGCATTCTTGAAGACATTGAGGTAGAGAAAGAGGCAACCCTGAGAAAAGCTCTGATTCGTATTTTGGGAACAGAGATCAAGCAGTTAAGAAATCGAGAGGTCAAGTTGGTGAAAGTTCAGTGGGGTGAAGCCGAGGAAGACGCAACTTGGGAAACCGAGGAGAAGATGCGTGGGCTTTATCCATTCCTTTTTGAGGGTACATTCTCGGTCTCTTTTCCTATTTTCTTTTGCTATCCATGTTTATCTTGTTATCTCGTTAATCATGTTATGAGGACCTTAGGTAGAAACCCTTTGGATGAAACATGTATTTGAAACATGTTATGCTTGATGGTTGCAAATGGTTGCAAGTGTTTGCACGTGGATACTCGTGGATGCATGATGCACATTAGGCACTAAGATCGGCTCACACACTTTCATGTTGCATATGCATGAGTGCTTATACTTATTCATGGATGAAACTTGTTATGCTATCACATGGATGTTGCATATGGATGAATGTTATGTGCACTCATGTAGAGATTATAAATTTTGTTAGGAATTTGCATACATATGGACTCATTGCACTAACATGCTTTGCATTAAGGAGGTTACTGTATCAGTAACCGCCTGATTTTCGCATTAGATAAGTACATATACACACACCTTTGCATATGATCATACAGCATTTAGAATCCCTTAAGGACAATGACTGCACGTGGATGATGTTTTGAGTAGATGGGTGATGGATGGTAGGATACGTTCTTCCTAACTTGGAGATTTCGGGGACGAAATCCTTTAAGGAGGGGAGAATGTAACAACCCGTATTTTTGAATAACATATTATAACATAAATGGAGGCAGAATTAAACTGTAAAATCTGAATCAAGGGAAATGGGCTGTGCCATTGCGTTCGCCTCGGAAAAATACGCGAAATAGAGTCCGAGTTTTCGAAAATCGGAGTACGTATGACCAAGATATGGCCTCGCGAAGTTTCACGGAAAATTCAAATTCAAAACAGATTCAAATTTCAGAGAAATCAGAAGTGGCGGGAAAATTCCCGCTAGACCCAGGGGGGTCGACCTGGGGGTCGACTGGGGAGTCGACCTCCCCCCCAGGTCGACTGGGGAGTCGACCCCAGGGTCGACCTGGGTGTCGACCTGCCTGGTCGGCCCAGGCAGCCTGGTGCACCATTCTGGCTGTTTTGACCTGTTTGTTTGCTTGTGACGGGATTTGATGGCTTGGATTGAATCTAGGGTTAATCCTATGGCTAATACTATCCTAATCTTCTATAAAAAGACCCCTAAACCTAGCCTAAATCACCATTATTCAATCCTACAACTAAACTATGTCAAATTTGTTCCTCTTATGGCCTCCACTCTCATGCTAAAATTCCTAAGTTTATTTCTATGAGAGATTTTGAGTGCATACAAGTATTTTCAAGCTTGTATGAGTGTTCTTAGCTTGCATTCAAGTCAAGTTGCAACATTTCTATTTCAAAGCAAGGGTTTTTATTAATTCGGCTCAAGGGTTTTTCATTGGAGCATTCATATTTGGGTCTTTTTGGTGATTGCATAAGGGCTTCGTCTCAATCTTTTAATAAATATTTATTTGTGTCTTCATAGCATTGTAAGCCCTTTTCTACTTTCTTTTTATTGAACTCTAAAGTTAAATAAATGATGCAAGTTTGGGGTTGATCATTATGATATGCAAGTTTGGTTGATCATTATGATATGCAAGTTTGGTTGATCATTATGATATGCAAGTTTGGTTGATCATTATGCTATGCAAGTTGGTTTAATCATTATGTATGACACATGTTGTTATGTTATGCAAGTTTGGGTTGATCATTATACACATGTTATCATGTTATGCAAGTTAAACTTGAGGTTGTGAGCATAAAGCTCCAAGCTTTATATTAAAGGTTGCATTTTGGCAACATGGAAGTTATCATATCCCTTATGATAACTTGCATGTGAGGCTAAATGCGAACTTCTAGCAACTTCTACATGTCATTTATCACCATGTATCACTCATATGCGAAGTTTGGTTTTATGCATGCTTTTGAAGCCTAATGATGCAATATGCAAGTATATGAACATATGTACATTTCATATGCCACTATGTTAAACTTGTGGCTTCAACACCTTTTTGTCATGATTATGCCAAGTTCCCTATTTTATCCTTTATGCGTTGATGCGATTATGTAAACGATGGGTTTACGTTGGGGTTGGGTAACATTATGACAAAAACATGGTTTTTATAACATAGCGTGATATGTTAACTTGTAATTATGTTTTGGAAACATAATGGACATGACACTTAGAAAATATGAGTGTGGCCAACTCGAGGTTGGGTTGAGTTTGTAGCATAAATCTACCCGGACCCGCCCGGCTTAACTAGTGGCTACAAACAATAGGACCCAATGTGAGAAGTTGGTCATGTTGTGCTCGAACCCGAGGTTAGACCAAATTGTGGTGTAAAGCTACCCGGACCCGCCCGGCTTAACTAGTAACCACAACAAGGTCTAATGTGAGAGCTTAAAGCACATTAAGTTAATTAATGCCTCCTGATTAGGGTTAAGTCATGGTCCACTCAATACTTAATCAATTTGGGCTGGATGGGTTAATCGGGGTTAAGTCAGGGACCTTGCGTACGCTTAACCAATTTAACCCACGTTTGGATCGGGTTAACCACATTTAACCCGTTAAGAAACCCTAGTTGCGTGGTCCTTTTCAGCAGTAACCTTCTAGATAGTATCATAAGACCCTAGGACTAGGCTAGGGTGGGGCACGATTACTGGGCTGATTGTAAGAGACCAAAAGAGACGGCTGAATGATGCACCAGATGTTCAGGCGGACCATGGTCGTGCACATTAAGTCCGGAGTTGAACACGGGGGCCGGTAGGTTTGGACTGTGCATCCTGGAATGGTGTCTGAGGGTTACACCGTAGGGCCTGATACACCCTAGGGGTGGACCCTGCACAATCAACTACATTACATGATTAAGCCGTATGACACCGACACTTGACGAGTTAGGCTTATAGGGAGCCGATCGACTAGACCGAGTAGTTGGACCTTGATTTAGGTCATCTCATGATGTTGGGCCAAGCTTGGGCCAAGGGATCGATTCTCGTTTTTACTTGACATGTTAGAATGCTAGTACACCCGTGGTGCAAACTTAACCTTGATTATGCAATGACACCTTCATCTATCTTGTTAGTTAATCATCATGCCAGTATGTTGTTATCCTTATGTTCATCTCAGCTTCTCATGCCAGTTAACTTTACTAGTTCATAGACAGATAGTAGTAGGGCTTACCAGTCTTTTTGACTGACCTGTTTTCTTTTGCCTCTTTTCTTCCGTTTCCCCCCTCAGGTCCTCAGGGTGGGAACATTAGAGCTTAGCTTGGATCTTTACAGCTTACTTACTGGATTTGCTCATGTACGGTTTTGGACATTGAGCTAGCTATGGTTTATCACTTCACTTTGGGGATAGTACTTTATGTATTTCAGTTTTTCAGTTTATGCTTTTATCTAGACTTTGTTGTTGGAAAATAATGACCAAGTACTTTGTTGTAACTTAACTATGGTTTTGAAATGCTAGTTTTATCCGCTGTTTTACTACTCTGTTTTACTTATATGTTCTGTCTTGTGATATCTGCATGCATGTTTACCTTGTTTAACGCCCCTCCAAAGCTAGTGTGCTTGCAAGAGTTACCCTGGCGGAGGTGGGGTGTTACAAATACCAATATCCTTAACATGAAATATAGAGAACCAATGTCATCAAAATGTACAAATTTAGTAAAATCACAAAAGAAATAACAAAGATGTCCAATTATCCAAGAAAATATAAAACATTAAATATTCTGAAGGAGAAAAACAAATACTGAAACTACTACAGAAGATAGCTCAATGTTTGATAAGCGAACTACTCCTATTATCTGCTAAGGAAGCTCATCAGGAGTATTGTCCTACAAGAAACAAGAAATAATAATTGTTTGCACCTATCAGATGATTTTTGATAGTAAAACTGTAAAAGTAACAACTAAAGCTCATTCGTTATGTAATTTATTGAATTGTGTAATCCTAGGGAAAAATCTACAACATGCTCCATTGATTTCGACAGCGAACACTGAACATTTTTTTGAAACTCAATGGATTCGTTTATTTCTTTCTTTACCGTGTCAAGAAACATATCAAAAAACTGCAAGATAAAACAAGTCAAATGTCCGGATGTCATGCTATTTGTAGAGCAAATTCCACAAGTGTCTTTGGAAAATGCAAGGATTTCATGTGTTTAAAAAAAGAAAAAAAAGAAAGAACGAAGATTGAGAGTACCTGTACTAGAAAAGCTAGATCAACAACAAGAGAGGTGACCACCTCCAGGATAAGTCCTAGAACTCCATCAGCTACCGTTGATGAACCAACATCGACATCAATATGCAAAAAGCAGGGCAACAGCAGTTATATTTCTAATGTGCTATATGATTTGGGAAGTATCTCTAGTGCAAATTTATTTACCATGTAACACTGCTAGTACAAAAAAGCCTGTGTAATATTAAAAGCAGAAGATACATTGAAGTTAATGTTGGAACCTGCATGTAGGAAGCCAAGCCACCCATGTTTATTACATGGGTATGCCACCAACCACCACCTACCAAGCCCAACAACCAAGTCACCAACCCCCCCACCAACCATCTCGTCTCTATATATACATCCTTCCTCCTCATAAATCTCATCCCAATCTCATTCCAAATCCACTAAGAAGAAGAGGAGAGCAAGAAGAGAGTGAGATCGAGTGTTGTGTATAAAGTGTTCTGTGTAATCACTTTGTAATATTCTCTAAATAAAAGATCTGCAGCAGCCGGGAGACGTAGGCATAATTGTCTGAACTTCGTTATCAAATTTGTGTGTCTCTTACCATTCTACATTTCATTTCTTTTCTCCACAAATATAATCATAAGGAAATTTGCGTAATTTCCCAACAACTGGTATCAGAGCCATAATTTGTTAGAAAGGAAATTAAATTCGAGTGGGAGCGATGGCGGCAGATGAAGGAAAGGTGAAAATCAAAAAGTTTGACGGAGCCGACTTTGGCTTTTGGAAAATGCAGATTGAATATTATCTGTACCAGAAAAGTCTTTATCAACCTCTCTCAGAAAAGAAGCCAGAGAATATGAAGGATGAAGATTGGGCTCTTCTTGATAGACAAGCCCTTGGAGTTATTCGATTGACGTTATCTCGCAATGTTGCTTTCAACATAGCAAAAGAAAAGACCACGGCAGGTCTTATGGCGGCTCTCTCCAGTATGTACAAGAAGCCATCGGCCTCTAACAAAGTTCATTTGATGAGGCGATTGTTCAATTTGCGGATGACAGAAGGTGCATCGGTAGCTCAACATCTCAATGAACTGATTACAGTTACTACTCAGTTATGTTCAGTTGAAATTGAGTTTGACGAAGAAGTATGCGCGTTGATACTTTTGTCTTCCCTGCCAGAAAGTTGGAACGCTACTGTCATAGCAGTGAGTAGCTCGTCGGGAAGCAATAAGTTAAAATTTGATGATATTCATGATATGGTTCTCAGTGAAGAGATCCGGCGAAGATATTCTGGTGAGTCATCAAATTTTTCAATTCTGCATACACAATCAAGAGGAAGTAATTCAATACGAGGAAATGGACGTAGCAAATCGAACAACCGAGGTAAGGATTGGAGATCTAAATCTAGCAATCCAAACAATTCCCACAGCTCAAAGATTGTTGAGTGCTGGAATTGTGGAAAGACCGAGCACTACAAAAATCAACGCAGAAGTGCACCAAAGGACCAGGAGGCGAAGGCAGAGGCAAATGTTACTTCTACCTCAGGAGGAGATGAAGCGTTGATATGCTCTTTGGAGAGCAAGGAAGAGTCTTGGGTGCTAGACTCTGGAGCATCGTTTCATGCCACTTCGCAGAAAGAATTCTTCGAAAGGTACGTCTCTGGAAATCTTGGAAAAATATTTCTTGGTGAAGATCAACCTTGTGATATCGTTGGAAAATGTGCTGTGAAGATAAAGCTAAATGCGTCGGTTTGGGGGCTAAAGGATGTCAGACACATACCTGATTTGAGAAAGAATTTGGTTTCCGTAGGATAATTAGCAAGTGAAGGCTATACTACGACTTTCCATGATGGTGATTAGAAAATTTCAAAGGGTGCAATGACGATTGCTCAAGGTAAAAAGAGTGGAACTCTTTACATGACTGATGCAGGAGAACCTGAATGCTATGATGAAGCATCTCAGACTGAATATGCTAGCAAGTGGGAGCTTTCCATGAAAGATGAGATGAAGTCTCTCTTCTCCAACCAGACATGGGAACTAGCTGAGTTACCCATAGGAAAGAAGACGATAACTATCGATAAACTGAAGTTGTGTTCGACTTCAGTTGGTCTGCTAGAGTAAAAAGAGAAGAATGGCTGTTGCATCGATCAAGGTGTGAAGACGGATTGAAATCAGTCTTCAAGTGGGAGTTTGTTGGAACCTGCATGTAGGAAGCCAAGCCACCCATGTTTATTACATAGGTATGCCACCAACCACCACCTACCAAGCCCAACAGCCAAGTCACCAACCCCCCCACCAACCATCTCCTCTCTATATATACATCCTTCCTCCTCATAAATCTCATCCCAATCTCATTCCAAATCCATTAAGAGGAAGAGGAGAGCAAGAAGAGAGTGAGATCGAGTGTTGTGTATAAAGTGTTCTGTGTAATCACTTTATAATATTCTCTAAATAAAAGATATGCAGCAGCCTGGAGACGTAGGCATAATTGGTCGAACTCCGTTATCAAATTTGTGTGTCTCTTACCATTCTACATTTCATTTCTTTTCTCCACAAATATAATCATAAGGAAATTTGCGTAATTTCCCAACAGTTAACAGCTCCACAACAATTTTCAAAAAAGAGATAACAAAGATGTCTAACTATGCAAGCAAATATAAAAATTAAATATTCTGAAAGAGAAAAATAAAAACAACTTCATTCTACAATGTCATCGTTAAGTGATTGCTGAAATGTACCATGATGAGGCATTGCTTGATACTGTCCAGATTGTAGGTTATACTCATTTGTAATTGGTCCGAGCAATTGTGTGAATGGCCCAGGTTGTTGTGAAAAGTTTCCAAATGTCTGCTGGCCTGACATAGGAAAAGACTGAAAGCTTCTACGTGTTTGATAATAAGGAAATGATGGTTGTGCAAACTGAAAAGACACGACGGTGAAAACTGAGCAGCTTGTTGAGAAATTTGATTAGCATGTTGAAGAAACGAAAATTTTTGTGTTATTTCTTGGGGTTGTTGTGGCTGTTATGGTGTAGCAGCACCATACTTGCTAGCTATTGCCATCTGAACTTCCTTTTCGATTAATTTTTTAATATCTGGTGTCAATGTAATGTTTGTTAATGAATTGGATGTAGTAGAATCTTTATAGCTTGAGATACTGTCAGCGGAAATATAAGATTTGGAACCTTTAATTAACACACTACTTGAATGGGCAGGTGACATTGGATTCAACCATGACTCCGCAATCCAATTCAAATAACAATGATGATGGATGGCAGTCTATTATTTGGAAGCATGCTTTTCAATCATTGATAACAGTTGAAGGAAGAGAAGGCCTTGAGTCATGTTGTAGAGCAGCTAGCTAGCCTGCTTTCGCGCATATTGAAGGACAATATCCAATCCGAGGATCGTGTATTATAAATTGTGCTTGATGCACCGTGTCATCATTAGGTGCTCCAGAGCCACTACAACACAAAATAGTGAAGCATTTGGCATGTGCTACGCCAAAAAAAGAACAGAAATAACAATGAAACCACAAGCCCCTCAGAAACTTCTTATGTACAACCCAGTTATACTTTGTTTACTCATTACCTGGCATATTTCGTTGTAGATGCTATTAAGGCAAAAGATAGGCCTCACGGCATATTTCGTTAATTTCGATGAGTTGGAAAAATTGCTTCCCTCTCTTGCCTTGTCTCCTTCCGTTCAAAATCGCAAGCCAATGATGAGATCTACTTAGATTAGTATGATGGATATGGAAGAGTCTGAAAATGATTATGCTAGTAATCAGAAGAATGAGCATCCAATGCTTTTATAAATTTTTGATCCCTCAATTTTGTATTTCATTCAAAGACTTGAAAGGAATACTAGAAAGCAAATTATGGAGGTCTATGGCCAAACAAAGAATAAGGTAGCAACAGTTCCTGCTGACTTAGAATAGAAAGATGGTGAGGCCGCAGCAGATTACGTCAAAAGTAGGGGTGTAAATCAGTCGGACCGGACCGGACCAGACGGAGGTGTGTTCATTTTCTGTCCTAAAAAAAATCGGACCAAACACGGATCAAACCAAATTTTTTCGCAGACAAATTTCGTTGTCCTAATTTGTGTCCTAAATAAAATCGGTCGGACATGGACATATGTTTTTCGGACACGGACACGATCACACTCAATCAGAGATGGTTATTTATATCACATTTTGTACATTTTATTAGATTTTCTCTCAACTATACGTCGAATCACAAGGAATTTAGATGAATTTGAATGATCCTGGATCGGACGTGATTTTTCTCGTACAAATTTTGTTGTCCTAAATCGTGTCCTAAATGAAAATCGGATGGACCTAGACGGACGTATTTCAGTCACCGACATGAACGAACATCAGACATTCGTACAAAATTTACACCCTTAATCTAAAGGCTGAAATCTTTCGTAGAAAAGCAATGTCATGAAATGCAGGACCTACTTCTCCGGAACTCTACTCTAGCAGATGAACTTGTCCGCGTAGGCGGCAACAACTCATCAGAATTTGCAGCTTAACCAACCAATACGCAAGACAGAATACAATCGGAATCTCTTCGTAGAAATTTTGAAGAGGCCACGCTATATATCGAGATTCTTTTAGTAGCTACACTCAAAACCGATATTAAATTTTCAATATTAAGTTCATTCAAGTGATAAATTTGATTTATTGAGTTGTGCGCAAGAGTTATTTACATTGCTTTTCTTTTGGCTTGTTCAATAAAGAAAAGAAAAGAACATAATCTAAATGTGTAGGCATAAATATAGGTGAATTTTATTATACATGCATGCATAACTAAGCACGTTGGTTTTTTTTAACATATTAAGAATATAGTATACTGCCAATTCTTAATCATTCAACAACTCAAGGCAATGAGCTGAAAGTAATGTGTACAAGAACATGAACCCAGGTCCCCAACAAAAGGTTTGTTACTGATACATAATACATTTGACAGTTATACGTGAACCCTTATGGTTGTGTATCCAAGTAATACATGTTCGCTTAATTTCTGTTCTTTTTATACAACATCAAGCAATAATATCTGAATGTTTTTCAATCAAATATTCACTGATATGATGATATGTTTTGAGCTTGTGTTTGTCTTGCTTCTTTTTTTATTTCTTCAATCCATTAATGGTTTAAAGTTGTAAAATAACTAAATATTAAGATTACATTTATGATACTTGATAAATAATAAAAATGTATGTATGTGTTCGTGACTGATTCGAATCAATATATTAATATTAATTTGTTAATCTCAAGTTGGTTTACATGTAAAATTCAATTTAATTGAATTTTCACTTTTTTAATTACTTCTATTTTATCTTAAAGTATCCTATAATTTTCTTAATAAAATCTAACTTGAAACATGTTTTAACAAATAATTTTATATTTTATATTTCATATTGAGTACCTTAACGGTCGGTTTTTACACCGTTGTGTGGTAATACTAGCTACTTATAATAAAAGGTGTTTGCACTCACCTTAAAAACCAGTACGCTTTTGAAAAAAAATGCTACTATTGGGACCCTAATTTACTCTTCTGGCCACCACATAAAATTTAATAAACTTGATTATAATTTTTACACTTCTGGCCACCACATCATTTTTCTTCATTAGGTCATAATCAACCGAATTACCATTATAAATTCGACAGGAAGCAACCCTATGGCTACTACCAACCGAAATATTGTTGGGGGGAGAAAAGCGAATAGGAATGGATTGATGGTGAGTCAAAACAAACAACAGACAGTTACTAGCAAAACAATCACAGATCAAACAATAAAAGAAAGAGCACAAGAGATTTATAGTGGTTCCACTAACGTCTTGTTAGTGTACGTCCACTTAGGGAGAGGAGATTTTATTACTTTTCTCAACAAGAAAATAATACAAGACTGATCATGGAGAGGAAGAAGAAGAAAATACAACTTTTGAGATGCACCTCACATTTTGAGATGTTCCATACATTTACCTAATCCCTATCCTTATATAAGGATTAATACTTGAGGTTGAAGTAATTGATTTATGGATATGAATCAATGCCTAATTAATTCTCCTGATAAGCTTCCTTGTTTAACCAACCAATTAGAGAATTAATTCCTTACTTCACTATCCCAAAAATAAAAAATTCTTCATATCCTTCCACTTATGTAGGTAATGTATTGCCTATCCCCTTTTACCAAAGAGGCAATAAATTTTCTGATGTCTTCCAAATCTTCTGCAAATGGAAATATTATATTATCCAAATTAACAATATTTCCCAAATTTTCTCTTAATGAAAATATTGTATCACCGTAATCAATAATATCTTCCAAATTTCCTGCAAATGGAAATATTGCATCATAAAATCTAACACTCCACCTTGATACTATATTTCCTTGAAAGCATACCAACTCCACATACATCCTCTGACTCAAAGCATCTTCTCAGACAAGGCACCATGGTTACTTCGACATGGCCATCAACTATTGCACTTTGTCAACAAACTCCGGCAATGCCATCGCCTGCCAACAAAGTGTTAAAAGTACCCCTTCAAGTAAGACCTATCAATCGTCACCATGAAAACAAACGTCTCCATGAACCATCACACTGTGCCACTATGTGGCACCTAGCATTTCGATAAGCGAATCCAGTTCAAGCAATGCTCGAACTTAGTAGTCTGCAATGTCTTACGCATATCCACTGCTTTTTCCTTTGATCTCTGACCATCTTCGGACAATCCCTTCTTCTGCTTATCAAGCACATCCTTTTGGCAGAATCCCACCTTGTTGAAGCTTTCTCCTTTGATCATATTCTTCCTATGCAGAAATTCAAAGTCCCTTCTCATATGCCTAGCTTTGACATCTTTTCCACGAGAAATGTAGGCTCCAAACTTTGACTCTCCAAGTACAGTGCTTCGCCTCAGGAGATACAAATTATGAAGAATATTTCCCTTCATCACTACAAATGCACCCTTAGAAACCCTTAGACTATCCTTATCAATAGTCACCTCGCATCCTTTCGATGCAAACTGCCCAAGAGATATCATTGACTTCCGAAGACCTAGAACATAACGGACAACTGTCAAGGTGCGTATTACCCCGTCATACCTGTGTATCTCCACAGTACATTCGCCCACGACTCTACAACTAGAATCATTTCCCATAAGAATTAGTTTCCCTTCTTTTCTTTTTAAAAAAGTGAAATAATTCTTATTAGGTGTCATATGAAAAGACGCCCCCGTGTCTAGCACCCAATGGTCTGATACTCAACTGTCAACAAGTCATCAGACAAAAATTCCTCCACTACAACCAATGAATTTCCATCTTCAATTTATTTCTTCAAGTCTGGACAATCTCTCTTCCAATGGCCTGGTTTCTTGCAAGCACTTCCCATCTCTTCACATTATTTTCTTCTTCTCCCCTCTTTCCATACCAGCTAATAAGGCTTCTGTACTACTTCCTCCTCTACCTTCACTCAACCCCTTCAACTGATCCCTAAAGTCCTCAGATAGAAGACCTGCCTTCACATCAAGATGTGCCTTCATTGAAGTACCCTCCCTCATCCGCATGGTGAAAAATGTCTTCAGCAAAATCAGACAGTTGGTTAGTGACTTCTTTAAATAGAGTTTTTCAAGCTTGGTCCAAATGTCCTTAGCAGTGGTCTCACGCTAATATCTGAAATGACATTTTCTCCCATTGCTAATTGTAAACTAGTAAACACCCATCGTTCCATTTACTTCCTTTCCCCGTCGGAAATCTCATCTGTCAGCTCCTTAGGAGCAAATACCACAAGATGAACATTATTCCTCATCAGAACAGCTTTCATCCTCCATTGCCACTTCTTGAATTCTTTATCACCATTCCATCTTTCTATTACTAATTGAGATCTTGCTGCCATATATGTCCCTTTGACATATGGCATTGATACAATTGTTGAATTCTCCTCATCTCCTGCCATAATGCCTAACGCCCTTTCTCAATCAACCTCATAGCTCTGATACCAATTGTTGGGGCGGAAAAAACGAATAATAATAGGTTGTTGGTGAGGCAAAACAAACAACAGATAGTCACCAGCAAAACAATTACAGATCAAGCAATAAAAGAAAGATCAAAAGAGATTTATAGTGGTTCCACTAACGTCTTGTTAGTGTACGTCCACTTAGGGAGAGGAGATTTATTACTTTTCTACAAAAGAAAATTACAAGATTGATAATGGAGAGGAAGAAGAAGAAAATACAACTTTTGAGATGCACCTCACATTTTGAGATGTTCCATACATTTACCTAATCCCTATCCTTATATAAGGATTAATACTTGAGGTTGAAGTAATTGGTTTATGGATATAAATCAATGCCTAATTAATTCTCCTGATAAGCTTCCTTGTTGAACCAACCAATTAGAGAACTAATTCCTTACTTCACTATCCAAAAAAGAAACTTCTTCATATCCTTCCACTTATGTAGGTAATTTATTGCCTATCCCCTTTTACAAGAGAGGTAATAAATTTTCTAATATCTTCTAAATCTTCTGCAAAAGGAAATATTATATTATCCAAGATAACAATATTTCCCAAATTTTCGCTTAATGGAAATATTGTATCACTGTAATCAATAATATCTTCCAAATCTCCTGCGAACGGAAATATTGTATCACAAAATCTAACAAATATGATTTTTATTTCGGTAGGAAAAAACAGGAGTTTTCGTTCCGAAGTGGGGTGTCTGTACATATTGATAATTTTAACATATGGTGGCCAAAAAAGGAAATGACATTATTTAAGATGACTTTTAGTTTTTTAGTTTTACTGGCCAAAAGAGGAAAATGGGTACCAATAGCAACACACTAAACAAAATATCCAAGTATTTTAAAAAAGAAGAATCTGAGAAGAATAACTTCAATGGCGGCTACAGAAGAATAACGTCTACTGTTCCTAAGATCTCTCCCCTCTTTCCACTTCATCGCTTGCTTTCTCCCTCCCACTCCAACTTTAGGACCCTCCACGTCTCTTCTCCCAATGTCGAAAAATCAAAGGGATAAGCACGAGTTTCTAATAGCTCAACAAGATCTAGCTGTTCTTACAAATCACTTACTATTTTGGATTCGGAGGCCGATCCAGTCGTAGCTATTGTACCTTCTGGCGATAATCAAGGCTTATCTAGCTTTGCTAACGAGATAGCCTTATTGGAAATTTTACCCCCCTTTTTTCTTCCGTTGATACTTGTTGATGGCAAAAAATGTCGTAAACACCAAAGATTCCTATTACTAGGAATAGTTAATTTGGTCGCGAGACTAGGTAAGAGGAAGCGGTAAATGAAACAAGCATTTATAGCGGTTCGGCCGCGGATTAGGCCTACATCCACTTTGGAAGGTTGTTAAACTTTTATTAATCACTCAAGAATTACAAGGTAGAGCCATGCTTATTGCATTCACTTTCATAATTGAAATATGCTAGGTATTTGGGAAAAAGAATATCTAATTCTCCTTCTTCGTCAAATAGGAGATGTCATTAATGGAGTTCATGAAGCTCTAGGAAGGTCTCAAGTGAAGAAATTCCAACCCCTTTGAAGTGTGAGGCTATGGGCTATTTATAGGAGTGGAAGTAGGTAGGAGTGGGTAGGATTAGGTAGAAATAGGGACCACATGCAGGAAATTCGAGCCCGCCACCTGCGCGCCTCGAAATTTCGAACCCGGTGGGTTCGAAATTTCGAACCCAGGCGCTGGCGCGAAATCTCGCTCCACTGGGTTCAGAATCTCGAACCCAGCCATGGGCACGAGATTTCGTGCCCGTTGGGCTCGGGATCTCGAGCCCAACTATGGGTGCGAGATTTCGCACCCGTTGGGCTCGAGACCTTGCACCCACTGGGTTCAAAATTTCAAACCCAGGCATGGTTGCGAGATTTCGCACCCGGCTGGGTGCAAATTCCACATCATGCCTGGGTGAGGTCCTTCCGAGGGGCGCGAGGGTCCCGGAACTGGGTGGTCGAGGCTCGTCACTCCTTCGTGGTCCGAGGCCTTGGTTTACGGATGTCTTCTGCATGCCGTGAGGCCACAGGCGGTGTAATCCCTTCTTGATCTTGTTTCCTTCACTCCTGTGTGTTCCTTTTCGGCCTCAGCTTCACGAGGTACGTTGGGTTGAGCATGTCTGATGCTCTCCTGGGAACCGGACCAAAAAACCGGTTAACATTTTCCCCCAAAAGTACGTCTTGTCTTTGACATGATGTACTTTGCGTAGGTTGAGGGAGTGGCGAAGCTGTTAATTTTTCCTGCAATTCAAAAGATAAATAGGTGTTAGCTGTAGGGCTCATTCCCCTCTAGTGGTGCAGATGAGTCGTCGTTTGCGGGATGTGTCGTGCCCAAATCGTTGAGTGTCCGTAGTGCATAGCCTCCGTGATGCGTGGGAGTCGGTATGCATCTGTGTAGAGTATGTACATGAGGCAGCGTGTCGCATCGTCCCAATCCTGGAGGTACGACCATCGTCATTCACTTGTTTATTTTTGGGAGTTGGAGATTTTCGAGCCCGGGTGGTATCAAAATTTCGAGCCCAAGGGGATCGAAATTTGGTCCCCTGGGGTTTCAAAATTTGAAGCCCATCGAGTTCGAAATTTTGAACCCAGAGGTTCGGAAGTTCGATCCCATAGGGTTCGAATTTTCAAACACAGTGGGTTCGAAAATTTCGAACCCGTGCTGGAATACGAAATGACGCGTTTTTTCCTTTATAAATAGGGCCCCCTTCACTTTTTTCCTTCTAATTTTTCTATCTCTGGTCGCCATTGCTGAAAGCTTCGAACCTGATAATTTCGAGCCCAATAATTTCGAACTTAGATAGGTGAGGCCTTGAATCGAGGAGTTGAGAAGGGGAGGAGGTCGAAGGGCTATAGCGGAGAACTCGAGATCTTGCGGGTTCGATTTTTCAACCCCAGACAGGCTCGAATTTTAGAACCCCCGTGGGTTCGAATTTTCGAACCGCAGTGAGTTCAGATTTTCGAACCCACCGGGTCCGAAGTTTCGAGCCCTTACGGGTTCGAATTTTCGAACCCGGGGGGTTCGAAGCATCGAACCCTCCTGGGTTCGGATTTTTGAACCCCGTGGATTCGAATTCTTGAGTCCCTGTCTAGGTTCGGAATTTCGAACCTAGAGGGGCTCGAGTTTTCGAACCCAGGCTGGTTCCGAACTTCGGACCCTTCTGGGTTTGAAATTTCGAACCTGGAGCTCGAAATTTCGAGCTCGATAGGGTTCGGTACATGGCCGTTGTCGGGTTTCCAATTTGTCATGCTGATGGACTTTGACTTCCGAATGTTCGCCTCTGGATTTGCATGCTTAGCGTCGATGCATACATTGTTAACCGCACGAGCGGAGTTTAGGATTGTTCACATAGGGTAGAGCATACAACCGGACTGGGACTTGGACTGTTACGAATCATTCTGAACTTTCTTTATGTAGCTCATCCTTGAATAGCATCACACGCACATATTAGTTGTCACCAACATGAGGGGTACAGGTCACTATACTACCCGTTCTAACATTGATGCGTTAAAGTATAGCTAAAGATGCAAACCAGATCAAGAACCGGAAAGACTACAGAATCCAAGGCTTCCCAGCCCACCTTGCACACATCCAACCCCCCTAGAGGTGACTCATTTGGCAGCGAGCTTGAGGCCACCACCGAAGGATCGACTTCTTCTCATTCGACCAGCTCGCCCGAAGCGTCTGAGCACGGGGAGCAACCTGAACGACAATATTCCTCAATCATAACTGAAGAGGCCGAGAATGTAGATATCACGAGCGATGATGAGCCCGTACCTCCGGTGGCTCTGGACATGTTGCCCGAAGTGGTAATTTTGGAGAACCCTATCAACTCAATGCAGTCGTATATGGATGATGCTGCAGTCAGGAAATGGCGGCCCGATTTAAGATTCCGGTGGATGATGCCCATGCACCCGGGAGAGATGACAGAGCCCATATACCGCCCGAGGGTCTTACTGCCTGGAACCGATAAGCTTGCCTGGCTGGGTGCGTGCCCCTGGCTAACAACTTCATCCAGGACATGTTGTTCTATTTCCATCTCGCGCCATCACAGCTACACCCCAATGCTTATGCTTCTCTCCTGGGTACTTACGTTCTCTTCCATGAGTTTTTGAACAGGGAACCCACTGGGGATGATATTCGATATTTCTTCCACTTAAGGAAAACGAGCGCGACCTCTCTCTCAGTGGTCTCTGGAAGCGACATCTACTACAAAATTCTTTGTCGGGACATGGCCCAGACTATCTGTGTTTAAGTGCGAGTGGTTCTTCGTTAGCTGCCCTCCCGGATTTGCCAGAAGGTGGATTGAGGGAAATAAGTGTTTCTCTAATTCCGTTCCTTGCTGTAACTTTATGATTCCTTCCTTTATTCATGGTTTTAAATAGGATATGACAGGAAATCCAAAAGCGCCCATGGGGGATGAATATCTACAACGCATTAATGCTTTGCGGGCGATACTAGTGAATCTCCGCGATACTAGTACCATGATAAGTCAGTATCGCCTCCGCCACACTGGGTTGCTGTTGGACAACCGGGCTGTGATCAGGTCCGCGATTTCTATTAGTGCACCAAAGGAGGGAGTTGCGGCAGGCTCTACCCCTATCGGGCGGAAGAGGAAAATGCACCCCGCGGGAGGAGAATTGCGAAGGGCTACTCCGCGTCAAGGAGATGTGCACGGGGTCGAGGCTCATGGTCAAGAGGAGGCTGCTAGAGATGAGGGATTGCCGAGCACTCTCGCCCCGCCTCCGACAGGGGGGGAGGGAAGAGTGTTGGCTAGACTGCAGTCTCCTGCGACTCACTCAGGGGCCACTGCCTCGCTTGAACCCACGGGTCAGTTTGATGGCTTAAAGGGACTTGTTTTAGTAGTGACTCCATGGTCGAATACGACGAGCCTGGAAGAACTTTCCTGTGCTGCTGAGGGGTTAACTCCCTCGATTGGACCACAATCTAGTATGTTGAGAGAACACTTAGGTATACATCCATAACACTGCATAGCATAGATGTTTGCCTACGTGAATTACTTGACTAACTTCGGCTCGTTCTATTGGCAGGTGACATGGCAGGTGGACGTGGAGGATGAAGTTATGGGCGCAGGGGTCGCCAGCATCCCTAGAGTTCTTCTTTCGAGAGATTCCAAAGATCCGCCAGCTTGTATGGTGCTCCAACTCCATTAGAACAAGGCAGCGGTCGTCGAGACCGGGATCGATCTAGGCAATCTCCGACACCTCCTCCTCCTTATCCTGTTCGTGTGCCTGCGGGGGATGCTCAGCTCAATGTAGGTGGATCTCGATCTCTGCCTTCGACAACTCCCCCATCGGCTGCCCCTCCGGCTCCCATTCAACATACTAAGGGGAGGGAGCTGCTGTTTGGTCAACTAAGGTCAGGTATGGAAGTCGTGACGGGAATGCAAAATCTGACAGAGTCCCAAATCCGAGCGTTTTCTGTTGAGGAGAGGAGGACGTTCTTGAAGATGTACTTCCCTCGATATTATTTTGACGAGCTGCCGTCTCTCCCTGATCTCCGTCCTGATCCCAGTAGGGAATCCGAAGATATATGGATGCATGTACAGGCTGCGTATCACCGGGCCAATGAACTTATCAAGTATTCCCTCCATCTTTCTGAGTTGATCAAGAGGAAAAGCCTGAAGCTCATCAACCATCAACTGACCATCGACTGTGAGAGGACCTCAGTTACCTACTTGGAAGCCGAGATAGGTGGGTTTCTCTGCCGTGTTGTGGCTAATTTACTACTACCTCATGTGTTTCCCAGTTTTAACTTTTGACTATGTCATTACAGCGGAGCTGAAGCGAGTCTACACGACTTTAAAGACAAGGGTTGCGCGTGACCGTGAGACTTTTAGTGATACAGTAAGTCGCTTGACCCTTGAAAATACAGCCCTCAAGAATGATAAGGATAAGTGGTCCAAAGTATGCGCTGAGATGGAAAAGGAAATTGGGAAGGTTACTCAGCTCCAGAATGATAATACCGCTTTGAGGGAGGAAAACGAGAGGTTGCGGGCTGAGAATGCCGAGGTTGCTAGTCAAAGAGGTAGCTCGAGGCAATGAAGAAAGCGAAGGAGGACGCTGAGGCTAGTAGCAGGGACGTGTTGAGTACAGCTGAGAGTGTAAGAGCTAAACATGAAAGGGAGAAAGGGCAGCTGAGGGAACAGTTGAATGATGCGGAGTTTCGTGTCGAGTTCTCCTTCGAGGAGAGTATCCATGATATGTACGTAAAATCTTTAAGATTCCAAGGGATTTCGTGGGTCTAAGACTACCCCCGCGAGCTAGCCAGAACCTGGGAGAGGTTAATCCCTTATGAGGCCTTCTTGCGTCAAGTGGATGTAAGCACTTTAGACGAGCGTCAACTCGCGAATGTCCTCCTGAACAACGATGAGTGTGAGAGGCTGGAGGAGGGAAGGAGGCTGTTGCAGGATGAGAGTGAAAGGTTGGCGAGGCTTGCCGAAGAGAAAGGAAAGTTTGTGGTGATCGGGCACGCGGTTGTGGCGGAAGCATTTGCAGAGGGTAGTTCTCATCCGCCCCTGGGTCCCGGATCTGTCATGGTGAGTGGTCCTGGGGATTTGGCCCATACTGCTACTGAGTATAATTCCTATTTCCCTGCACTGGGGGATATCAGATTCACCTTACCCACCATCGCAAGCACCCTTCCTATCATTCCTACGCCATCCTTGACCATAGGTAAATTCCTTTTACCCTGCATCCCCGAGAACGAAGTGATTACCGAATTTATGGGCTAAAAAAGGTTGTGTCTTTGCTTATGTAGTTCCTCTTAGGCCTACGACAGCAGCGGACCCCGCTCCCATGGTCCCTCAAATAACTGAAATTGAGCCGGGCCTCGTAGGGACACAAGCCGGAGAAAGCGGCGACCAACTCGATACCTTTCTTGGCATAAGAATAACTTCTAGCTTGGTCGACATTCTTAACGAAGAAGGAGAGGTGGTCGACGGATTGAGTGCCCCTGCCAAAGGCCCGGTAGAAGCCGATGTGGCTTCGATGGCGGACCTGGTGGCGAGTCAACAGGACAAGATGGTGGCCAAGTGTAAAGAGGTAGAGGAGAAGCAAGAGCATGACGAAGCTGCCAGGAAGGAGATCCTAAAGAAGACTCGACAAGACACCGAGACGAGAGCTGCCGACACCGTTGTCAAGAAGAGAGCCGATGAGGAGGCTGAGAAGAAGTGGGCCAACGATGAGGCCCGGAAGAAGAGGGAGGATGAGGAAGCACAGCAGAGTACTACCGAGTCCTTTGAGAAAGCCAAAGCTGGCGGCATCACGCCTCATAGTTCCCAAAAGCTTGCTGCCCAGAGGGTTGCCAGAGAAGCCAAGGAGAAAGCTAAGCGGGAAGGCAAGGCGATCCCGGAGACGAGTGGCGCTGTGGTTGGCCTCGCTGCTGGGGGTGCCTCCAAGCCTACGCCGCAGGCCACTCTGATTGAAATTATTGAGATTTCTAGTGGCGATGGGATGGGCAAGAGACGCCTCTCGTCTTCTCATGAAACGACCACTTCCCGGAGGGGCGGAGATGGAAAGAGCGAGTCTGGTAAGAAGAAGCCCAGAGCCAAGGATGAACCGTCAAGTGTGGAATCTGCAAAAAAGGGCAAGCACAAGCATAAGAAAAAAACATGGTTAGTGTTAGCAACCTTAGTAGGAGTTACCGTTATTTTGGTAGTGTGGGCCGCTAGTTTACGCGAGTACAACCCTCGCTTTTTGTTTTTCAAGACACAGTGTGGTTCTCATGTACACCCTGTCATTAGAAAGTAAAAGTATTAGACACGTAGTTTGTTTAGCGTGTGTGTGTGAAAAGGAAATATTAATTAGTAAAGATTGCTGTTTATGTCAATTGTTCGGATGTTCTTTTTATGTTTTTCAGCGTCTTATACTTGCATAAACTTACTTATCATTACACTTGTCACAACAGCGATTAGGGGCCGTCTCTGGGTAAATTATTCAAGAGAGGTGAGGTAGAGCGTTGGTTTCAGTAAGTTCCCCTCAGCTCAGGGAACCCGTAGTTTGCGAAACCAGGCTGTGAGCCTGCTATTTTGGGTGGCCCGGGGTTAAACCCAAGTATAGCGAAGGGCGTCGCGTTATGCGGTCTGCCATGTGGGTGGCTCTCCCATCATTCATCAAGTTGAGGTGAGACACCAGATGTCGTTTATTCACCGGCGTAGTTTTCATACCTGATCATCAGCTCGTAAGGTCCGATCGTGGCCACGGGCTGCCCCCTAGCCTTGAGAGCTAAGGGGAAGAAACAATTTAAGGTCGGTCTTATTGCTGCGCCAAGATTTGACCGGCACCCGCAATCGGCGAAGAGAGATTTGCATCGATCTTAGTCGGTCGCTGAGTGGCGTCAAGCCGCCTAGACTAGGACGTGGAATGATTTATCCTCATCCTCGGCACTAGGCCGGGGTTTGAGTTAGTGGTTGTTTAGACTCGATCGCGCCGTGGGCCGGTGATTTAAGTAGCGTTGCCGGCTCCCGTGTTCGGGGTGCCAGGCATAGCCAAGCGTTTCAGAATCGATGTTTCCTAGAAATTGGAATGGCCGCGCCGGCTCCCGTGCCTGGGGTGCCGATGCGGTTCTCGCAGGCGTGAATTGAGTTGGTTGTTGGAAAACAAGACGCGTTACGTGAGAAGTAAACAACAGGGAGACAGGAAATTGAACACCATTTCTACTAATAACTTTGGCAGTAATAGCCTTTAATATGCCTTGGATTTCTGATAAAACAGAACATTGTTCGAAAAGCATAAACAACTGTAAACTGAGTTATGTAAAATAGCGGGGGAGATGTTCGCTGTTCCATGTCCTTGGGAGTTCAGCTCTATCGACGGTGGCGAGCCTGAAGGTTCCATCGTTGAGCTTTCGATGTATGGAGTATGGACCTTCCCAGCGAGGCGCGAAGCCTATTGGCAGAGGAAAAACCCGCTTTAGAACGAGGTCGTCGATGTTGTAGTCCTTGTGGCGGACCTTGGAATTGAAGTATCGGGCTACTCGCTGTCGTTGGGCGGCAGCTCTGATATCGGCCTCGTTCCTTTTTTCTTCTGGCAAGTCGAGTGATCCAAGAAGTAAATCTTGGTTTGTCTTTGGATCGAAGTACGTGACTCGATGGGATTGTAACTTGAGCTCAATGGGAATGACGACTTCAGATCTGTATGCAAGAGCGAAAGGAGTATGGTCGGTTGTTGTCTCATAGGTGGTGCGGTAAGCCCATAGAGCTAAAGGAAGTTTGTCTGCCCACATTCCCTCAGCCTTTTCCAGACGTTTCTTGATGATGGATTTGATGACCTTGTTAACCGCCTCGTCTTGCCCATTGGCTTGGGGATGAGCCACCACTGAGAATCTTTTATCGATGTCGTGGCACTGACAGAAAGCTTTAAACTTAGTGCTCTCGAATTGAGTGTTGTTGTCGAAGATGATAGCCTGAGGCACTCCATAGCGGGTAATGATGTTGCGGACAACAAAGTTGATCATCTTCTTCGTGGTTATGGTGGCGAGAACTTCAGCTTCTGTCCACTTGGTGAAATAGTCCACCGCGGCGACGGCGTATCGTGCCCGCCTCTGGCTATTGGAAGAGTTCCGATGATGTTGATTCCCCACATGGCGAACGGCCATGGGCTGACCATTTGAGACAGTTCGGTAGGTGGGGCTCGTGGAATCTTGGAGAAGCGCTGGCACTTATCGCACTTGCGAGCGTAGTCCGTGGCATCTTGATCAAGCATGGGCTAGTAATAACCATATCTGAGAATCTTTCTGGCCATGGTCTGCCCTCCAGTGTGATCGCCACAGTCTCCTTCATGCACACTGCTTAGCACTTGGAGGGCGTCGCCATGAGCTATGCACCGGAGCAAGGGAACGGAGAAACCTTTGCGGTAGTGTACCCCGTCTATAAGAAGGTAACGGGCGGATTGGCGAGTGAGCGCGCTTAGGTAGGATCCCGTGCTGCAGGTAATTTCTGATTAGTGTCATCTAGGACTCGGGCTCGGGTTCGGTGCTCATAATCGTTCTGTCTTGCCCTTGCTTGATGCTTGGAGAGTTGAGGACTTCAACCGGGGAGAATCCGTTAAGTTGTGGATCTTCAGAGCTTGCCATTCGGGCGAGGGAATCTGCTTTTTCATTTTGCTCGCGTGGGATATGAGTGATGGTGAAATGCTCGAGGCAGATGAGTAGCCCCTAAACCCAGGCCAGGTACTGGGCAAGCCGTCCCTCTTTCGCTTGAAACTCTCCCAGTACTTGCCGGACGATAAGTTGTGAATCAGAGAAGATGTGGACGGTTTCTAGCTTGAGTTCGATCGCGATTCTAAGCCCATCGATTAAGGCCTCGTACTCTGCATCATTGTTAGCAGCAGGGAAATTTAGCCTTAACGTGTAATACATCGGGCGTTCTTCAGGTGTGATGAGCACGACTCCGGCCCCAGAGCATTTTCTGTTAGAGGAGCCGTCTACAAACAATTTCCACTTGGCTTCGGGAATTCCGGCGTTCACAGTGGGTTCCTCCTCGGGGGCTGTGAACTCCGCGATGAAGTCTGCAAGGGCTTGACCGAGGATGGCTCGTCGGGGGGTGAAGGTTATCTCGAACTGGCTTAACTCTATGCTCCAGTTTAGTAATCGTCCTGACGCCTCGGGTCGTTGTAGGACCGGACGTAGTGGATGGTTAGTGAAAACTTTTATGGGATGCGACTGGAAGTATGGTCGGAGCTTTCCAGAGGAAATCAACAAGCAGAATGAGAGCTTTTCTAGCTTTGGGTAGTTCTTCTCTGCCCCCGTCAGCCGCTTGCTGATATAGTAGACAGGCCGTTGAGTGCGATCTTCGAGGCGTATTAGTGTCGAGCTGATTGCCTACGCAGAAACAGCCATGTAAATGTAAGTCCTCATGGTCTATAGGCTTAGAGAGGATAGGTGGTCGCTCTAAGTGATTCAGAAGTTCCTTGAGTGCGGAGACGCATTCGGGGGTCCACTCGAAGTTGCGTTTCCCTTTTCGGAGTCAATCGAAGAAGGGGATGCATTTTTCGGTGGCCTTAGAGATGAACCAACTTAAAGCGACGACCTTTTCGTTCAGACTTTGGACATCACTGATGTTCTCGGGGACTCGGATGTCCCGAATAGCTTGGATTTTTTTTTTGGGTTAGCTTCGATGCCTCGGGAATTGACAATGAAACCCAAGAATTTTCCTAAAGCGATCCGAAGGAGCATTTTAGGGGATTGAGCCTCATGTCGTACTGGCGAAGGACATCAAACATTCTGGAGAGGTCGTGGATGCGATCGCTAGATATTTTAGATTTTACTAGCATATCGTCCACGTACACCTCCATGGACTTTCCGATTTGATTTTTAAAGAGTCGATTAACCATTTGTTGATAAGTGGCGCCGGCATTTTTAAGGCCGAAGGGCATAACACGGTAGCAGTAGAGCCCAAGGTCGATTATGAAAGAGGTATGATATTGGTCACTGAGGCTCATCGGGATCTGGTTGTAGCCCAAGTAAGCATCCATGAAAGATAGCAGCTGATATCCGGCGGTCGAGTCGACCAATCGGTTGATCTTCGGAGCGGAAAGCTGTCCTTGGGGCATGCCTTGTTCAGATCGGAGAAGTCGATACATGTTCGCCATTTACCGTTGGCCTTTTTAACCAGAATTGGATTGAAAACCCATTCGGGATAGTCGGCTCCATGAATGAAGTTATTGTTAAGCAGATGGTCTACCTCTTCTTCGAGTACCTTGGACCACTCAGGCCCTAAAAAGCGGCGCTTCTGTTTGACTGGAGGCATTCTGGGATCTAAGCTAAGGGAATGGCAAGCAATTTTGAGGTCGATGCCTTTCATGTCGGAGTGAGTCCATGCAAACACATCTAAATTGGCTTTCAGGTAGCATATGAGATCTTCTTTAATTGCTGGGTGGAGTTGTGACCCTACCTTCAACATCCTTGTTGGGTCATCGAGATTGACGGGAGCGTCCACTGTGGATTCGACTGGGGTAGCCCTCTCGTATTCGGGTTCATCGTCCTTCCGTGGGTCGAGGTCATCGGAAAGGAAGGAGTGGCGCTTGAGCATTGGCCCAGACGCCGATGGTTGCTATGCAGAGATGTTCTTGGCATAAGATGGAGCGGGCACGGCTTTGCCCTTGTCCTTATTGCATGCATTCTTCCATTCTATTGTGCAACATTCCCTAGTGCTTACTTGGTCGCCCTTGACGGTTCCGATCCCATTTTCCGTCGGGAATTTCATTAAAAGAGACCATGGTGCCATGTAAACTCAGAATACGGTGAGAAAGGGGTGTCCTAGGAAAGCGTTGTAGGGGGAGTCGATGTCTATGACCATGAATGTAAGAATTTGGACTCGGCTTCGGTCCCCCTCGCCCAGTTCTATAGGTAGGTCGATCATCCCTACGGGGGAACTAGAGGCCCCATTGAAGCCGTGAATTGCGACGTGATATGGCTTCAAGTCATTCGTTTCCAATTTCATCTGGTCGTAGGCGGCCTTGAATATGATGTTGACCGAGCTTCCTGAGTCGATTGAGACCTTCCGAATAGAAGCGACACCGATCTGGGCAGTGATGACTAATGGATCGGTGGTTGGGATTTCTACCCCTTTCGATTCCCTTTTTCGGAAGACGATGTCGTCCCGCATGGTTTTTTGCATCTTGGATGGGATGGACTCAGGGAGAGCGGAGCAGGCTTCGTAAGTAGCATATTTTATGGAACTCGCATATTCCTCCATTTTTCGAAAGCTGTTATGTGTGGGGTAAGGTCCGCCACATATGGTGTTGATCACGATTCCTCGCCTTGGGTTAAACGGTCCTGGAGCTCCCTTGGCGGCTGCTTGTGGAGCTGGTGTTGGAGGCTGCGAGTTTGCTTCGGCGGGAAAGGGCTCTTGGACATATTGCTCGAGTCGTTTCTCATGAAAATAAGTTTCTCGATTGCATCCCTAAGTTGGCGGCATTCGTTGGTGTCGTGCCCGTACACGTCGTGGTATCAACAGTACCTCCCGGTGTTCTTCTCGCGGTCGGTTGATTCTCGGACGCGCGGCTTCTTATATGGCAGAGTGTTACATGTTTCCAAGTAAATTGTTTCTATGTCTTCATTCAATGGGGTGTAGGTCTCGAAAGCTTGGCGAGGGCCAGGCTTTCTTAATTCTGCTAGGGTTTGCCTGTTGTTTCGTCCATTCGGCCTGCCATTGTTTGGTTTTTTCCTTTGAGGACCTGCCCCCTGTTTTGGTCGAAGGGCTCCCCGCCTGGCCTACCTCTGAAGTGGTTATTGGCGGTATCGGCTTGGGGATCATTGGGACAACTCGTGGCGGAAAGCCGGTTCCGCCTTGCTTCTTCTTGGCACAAGTATTGATCTGCCTTCTCATAGAAGGCGTCAAGGTTATTTGGCTGCTTTCGATCAATCTAGGCACCGAATTCTGAAGTAGGGAGGACCCCTTTGGCTAGCTGAAAGAGTATTGTGCGGGGATCTGG
Source organism: Allium sativum (assembly GCA_030737875.1). NCBI lineage: Eukaryota > Viridiplantae > Streptophyta > Magnoliopsida > Asparagales > Amaryllidaceae > Allium > Allium sativum. Next base: position 820,981,761 of record CM060916.1, read on the forward strand.
ATCCTTAACCTCAGCGAGTGCTGTGTTGAACCGGGAAAGTTAACTCCTAAGCGACTCGGCGGGTCCCTGGTATAGGTTGGATAAGGTGAGGGCATTCTTCGGAGTTGGTATATGCGCCTTAAATTGCTTGACCAACTCTATTGTTAGCTTCCCGAAGTTGTTAATGGGATCGAGAGGGAGGAAGGAGAACCAAAGTAGAGCGGTACCGGACAAGAAGACCGGGAAGCATTTACATTTGGCTGGATCATCGCCTCGACTCGAGTCCATCTTCCACTCACAACGATTTAAGAAGGCGCTGGGATCAGTGGTACCATCATAGAGTGCCATTTGAGGCATGCTAAAGCGCCTTTGGCCACTCGGCTTCATTTACTCTTCTTGTGAAGGGCTTACGCCTAGTGTGACCTTCCCATGTGCTAGGTGCGCCCCCTCGTATTTCCCTCATGACCCTTCGTATCATGTCGGGGAGATGGGTTGGGTAGGGATCCTCCATGGGGACCCAAGGGTTTTGGCGTGGTTTCGGAGTCCTGTTGCGAGGTCGTCTTCTATGGTGGATGTCCGGATCGTCTTCCTACATGTCCTAGACATCTATGATTGGGTCTATGTGCGGACGTTGAGGTGGAGCGGGGTAATGTGGATCCTGTTCTACAGGAGCGCGGGCCGTTGGGATAGCGGGCCCCTCACCCTGATTAGCGACCATTGGGTTATGTCGAGGAAGAGGTTGGTTTGTAGGATCAGTTCCGTCATTGATAATCAAGCGAAAGCGGTCTCGATACTATGCCCCCTCGCTGTATGTGACTGCAGTTCGGTCGTCGTTGTCGTTCCCATTCCCGTTGGCATGACCGTTACCGTTATCGAGGGCATTGGTGCGAGCGGCGACATTGTTGATGAGGGTGAACCTCCTCCTTTGGTGTGGGCCCCTTGACACGGAAGAGGAAGTTTCTGATGCAGTTGGTCGGGGCCGAGCATTGTTCCGAGCCAATTGAAGTCGGACGACGATGCGTTGACTTTGTTGAAGTTGGTGCATAAGACCGATGTTATCCCTTAATGCTTGGTTGAGCTCGACCGCGGTGTTCTCATATCATTCATTAAGCGCGCAAATTTAAGCTTGTTTAACGGGCGCTTCAGGGTCCACAACAGGATGGACGGTTTCATTAAGGGTTGTGACATCTACCGATTGAGGTTGTTGGAAGGTACCGGCCTCGGCTGTAGCTGAAGAACCGACCATTGCGTTCTTTGACTTCATTACCATCGCAAGCGGACTCGACAGCAGGTTGGGCAAGGAACCTTAAGACTTGTCGAAGTCGAGATGATAACATGGAAGAAAGACGCAAATCTTGAATTCTGACCTCTCAATGAAAGCACCAAATGTTGACGGCAAAAAATGTCGTAAACAGCAAAAATTCCTATTACTAAGAATAGTTAATTTGGTCGCAGAACTAGGAAAGAGAAAGCGGTAAATGACACAAGTATTTATAGTGGTTCGGCCGCGGATTAGGCCTACGTCCACTATGGAAGGCTGTTAAACTTTTATTAATCACTCAAGAATTACAAGGTAGAGCCGGGCTCATTACGTTCACTTTCATAATTGAAATATGCTAGGTATTTGGGAAAAAGAATATTTAATTCTCCTTCTTCCTCAAATGGGAGATGCCATTAATGGTGTTCATGAAGCTCTAGGAAGGTCTCAATTGAAGAAAATCCAACCCCTTTGAAATGTGAGGCCATGGGCTATTTATAGGAGTGGGAGTAGGTTGGAGTGGGTAGGATTAGGTAGAAATAGGGACCACATGCAGGAAATTCGAGCCCGCCACCTGCGCGCCTCGAAATTTCGAATCCGGGCATGGGTTTGAAATTTCAAACCCAGTGGGTTCAAAATTTAGAACCCAAGCGTGGGTGCGAAACCTCGCTCCACTGGGTTCGGAATCTCGAACCCAGCTATGGGCATGACATTTCGTGCCCGCTGGGTTCGAAATTTCGAACCCAGGCATGGTTGCGAGATTTTGCGCCCAGCAGGGTGCGAATTCTGCGTCATGCCTGGGTGAGGTCCTTCCGAGCTGCGCGAGGGTCCTAGAACTGGGTGGTCAAGGCTCGTAACTCCTTCGTGGTCTGAGGCTTTGGTTTGTGGACGTCTTCTGCATGCCGTGAGGCCACAAGCGGTGTAATCCCTTCTTGAGCCTGTTTCCTTCACTCCTATGTGTTCCTTTTCGGCCTCAGCTTCACGAGGTATGTTGTGTTGAGCGTGTCTGATGCACTCCTGGGAACCGGACCAAAAAGCCGGTTAACAATTCCCAGCAACTCTATCCTGCCTATTTCGATTGCTGACTTGTTCTGCCGATGGATCTTTGGCGTAACGATGACGATAGCGTAACTTCTATGCCCATACTTTCAAAGATATTGGTAAGGAAATATGTGATGAGGTTTATGTTAATAATGGTAAATTGATACCTGGTTCGACCAATAATGTTGGTACTTCGGTTAATGCTGAGGGTTGTAGTGGTTTCGAAGTAACTGGTGTTAAATTAGGATCAATTCCATTGCTTAAGGCAGCATGGACACCTGTTGTTTGTGACAATGTCAAGCTATATTCTGAGGCCTCTACAATTATTCTATCTGATTTATCTTCTTATTTAAATCTAATCCGCCAAAATGGACCTCATTCTTCTCCTCCCTACCTCGGAGTTCTGATATCTGCACTCCCCGTGATATTTTATTTTCCGTAAGTGATGTTGTACCGCCACCCGATGTTGTGCTTGAAGGTGTCAATTATTTGAAGGATTTCTTGGTTGGATGTTTTCTTGACTCGAAAGTTTGCTATTTTGACATCCATGAACATTGTCATAGCATGTGGAAGCTTAAGGGGGGATTGTGTGTCAATTTTGTGGATGGTTTATTCTACTTGAAATTCTCAAACACAGAAAGAATGAGAGGTTTTGAATCCAATCCATCCATTATACACGACAAAACCATTTATTATAACTTCTTGGAGTACTACGGTTGATAAAGCTATAGAATTGGTACTTTCCATTCCTATTTGGACCATTTTCATTAGGATTCCTTCTGTTCTTCAAACACAGTCAGGCCCGGGGAGGGGGCCAGGTCGACCAGGCAGTTGCCTAGGGTAACCCTCCACTTAGAGGGCAACAGCAGTGGCGAAGTTGTACTTGATAAATAAAAGTCGATATAGCCTATTAAGTAATATGTTCGATATAGCCTATTAGGCTATATGCTATTGACTTTGTGGTTGTGTGCCAACCTGCCTTGTACGAGGTTTGTGATTCAACCCTCCCTAGCAATATTTTTTGTGCTCCACTCTATTACAATATACTGATTGGTTTCTACTGTCAGTTTTTTCCTCATAGGCTTTCCCTCTCCATCTATTTTACTGCCAGATTTTTCCTTACATACCCCCCTCTTCATCCATTTTATTCGTAGGGCAACCGTCTGTTTCATTTTTGAACCGATTTTTGTGAGCTTGCCTAGGGCAACCCAATGTTCGAAGCCGGCACTGAACACAGTCAGGCCTTAACTGACTTGCTAGTAGGATGAGTTAGTTCAAATGTTTTGAAGCCAATACTGTAAATATAGAAATCTAGTTTTTGCTAAAGCATTATGAGATAACTCCAAATAATCCCCTACGACCAAGCTTAAAGTTACTGATAGATCTCACATGTTTGTCGACATCCAATACTGTTAGCAATCTGATATTTATACTTCTTGTCACTCTTCTAGTCATTTGACTATTACTTGTAAGCGTTCATCTGAAGATCCCATTCCAGTCAAAGTCTCCTCTGCCCCAGGCCACATGTACGTATTTAGGTCCCTAAGCCTAAGATCTGGGTAGATGTTCAGAATTGTCCCGAGTCTACTCTGCATTCCCCTTTGGCTCCAGATGTTATTATTGTTCCCCTTATCGTTCCATTTATCGCAAAAGATTATGTTATTGAATGGAATTCCCCTGATAAGTCGTGGATACATGATTTATCTGACATGCGTTATGACCTCGATCATAAAGATTTTTTTTCATGTTTGTTAGTGGAGCAGCATGTGAGAATAGAATGTCGCATTACTATGAAGATGGATCTGATCTAGTTTTATGTAAAGAGGGAAGCTTTAAAGGGTTTAATGAGGTCATACTAGAAGACGAAACTTAGGGTAGGAAATTCATGTACGATAACTATGTTGCTTATGTAATAAACCTTCTCTCTCACTTTGCAAGCTTCTTGCAAGACATTAAGCCCGGTTCTCCTACCACCCATTGCTATTTGTTCTTTACTCATGTTTTGTTTTGTTATGTATGGTGGTCTGGACACTATAAATCTATTTTTAGTAGTTGATGCATGCATGTGCAAAGTATTTATTTTCATCTTTGAGGTAAAGTGTGACATAGACCAATATAAAAATCGGCTTGCTATTCGATTTTTTTTCTTTTTCAAATTAATATAATAGCAGAACGGGGTTTTATTCTACTAATATGATATCCATTAGAATAAGTTCAATCAATTTCTAAACCGTATTTATTTAGCCAAGTAGATAATATCAAGCATGCAATTTAAACCAACCATGTTATAATTAAATAACGTAATCAAATAAATTTGTTCAACCATTCACATAAAATCAAATACTTGCAATAAATTTTGAATATATAATAAACTAAAAAATATATATTTAATAGTAATTCGAGATACTATATCGTGATCCTAAATTAGATTCAACAACCCTATAGCATTTAAAGATACTATCGCGATCCCAGATCAATGTTAAATAATCAATAAATTTATCTGTTAATATGAGATTAATGATATAGTATTACCAACCAACCCAATCAACTAACAATTAACACAATCAAGTAAATAATAATATTTTAATCTACTTTATATTATACTAGTTAAATAGAAACATGAGTTTTACTCATTGTCGTTTCCGTTGTCGCTTCGCGTTATTTTATCTAATTTCAAACAGGCGTTTGAAGTTAGGTAGAATCCAAAATAACTTAGAATTCAACCAATCCAGTTTGTATTTTTAGAGTTCATAGATATGGTTCGAACAAAACCTATCATGTCCAAATCCGACCTCGTATGACATGAATACAATTGTTATAAGTTTTCGGATTTATAAGAATTAATAAATTAAGAAAAATTAATTACATAAATCACATACCTTATCCATTACATGACAAGTTCTTCTCCCTCCTTTAAATATCGAAACTCGTCTATGTCAAAAACTCAAATCATGCGATCCCCTCTCTCCTTGTGCCTCGCTTTACGATCGGCAGAAAAAGACGGCACCACCACCATTGACCTCCACTACTCGGGAGCTCCAAGAACATCACCATAAAGTTGACCTTGGGCCTGTAGAAAAAAACCCAATTTGCTCCCTTTTCGTTGCAACAGTAATAAAAGAAATTTGAAATAGGGAATCACACCTTTTAATCTCGATGTTTTTGGTTGCTCTTCGCCATTATGATCGTAACGACGATCTCTAATTCCTCCATCGATGACTAAATCCCTCAAAAAGACTAACCTTAATTAAACCTCACACACGAGGCACTATGCCTAGTCGCTACACCTACCCACAATATCGAACTCCACTAACATGCCAAAATAAACGATTTACTCGTAAAGTCCAAATATATTTGTTTTTGAATTTTTCATTGAGTAGAAATTGAGTTTTGAATTTTTGATTTCCTCTTTCTTCCATTTTTTTTTTACATTTTTCAATTTGTACATTAATGGATGGGTAATAAATATTAGACGGGGAATTGATTATGATGAGACTGCAAATGATCCAAATAAAACAACGTCGCACTCCGCATCTCGACACGATCTAAAAACAATAATAATATACATAGGTTATTGAATTCTAAAAAAATCACAAAATATAGCTATTTACTAAAAAATCATTGAATTTAATTTCAATATTTCTCAAATTTAAATATATATATTTAAACTTCGTATATATTAAATTCACCATTCAAATAATTTAAATAATTTCAGTATTTGAATCCAGTTATTAACTTGAAAATAATTTCTAAATTTGAATTTAATTTAATAAACCTTTTTAAACCAATATTTTAAATATTCAGACTTAATTAAATATTCAACATAAATCTTGGTTGTTACACTCTTACCCCTTAAAAGAATTTCGTTCCAAAATTCTGAAAGTAAGAAGAAAGCTCCAAACCCATCTACTTTTCAAAACAAGTTATATTATAAGAATCTTTAAAATTTTCTAGGTCTTAAGATTTACAAAAAATTTCGGTAGCACCTCCTTTACACGTCACGATCGGAAAACTACAAATGTCACACAAGGCCTCAATCAATCGAAAATAAAATAAAAAGCCAAGCAGCTACCCGTATCTGGGATGTAAAATCACCCAAACTAATCAAAACATAAATATGTATCTATATGTCAGGCAATAAACTCCATTTATGAAATCGAAAGCAACTAGTGTCATTTGCTTCCATAAACCTGTATTTACTTAAGTAGCACAAAGGAGTTATACATGAAAATGAAAACAATATAAAAGCATATTTCGTATGTGACATAAAATTGAACATGCTAACATATACATAGCAAATCGACATACATAACCATTTTAAAAAATCAAGTAATATATATTGAAAATATTGAAAGCATATCATTTTATTTGAAGTCCATACAATGTGCATATGTCATCTGTACACACTTCTAGATTCAATCGCTCACTCGATCATACTATTTATTTTCCAAACTAGTATCGCTCACTCGACTCCCTACTTCGAACTCGGATCTAAGATCCGATTCCTTCACTAAAAAACATCATTCTCCTTACATAGCCATATATTATTGTAGAGAATTTCAGACTCATGTTAAATGCTCCATATTCATAGTTCATCGTTGAGAATCGAGTGAAAATCTTTGTTCGACCAGATATAAATCGTCTCAAAATCGTGCACTGGAATCTAGATCAAAACCAGTTATGCAAATAAAATGATTTATGTACATCTTACACATTTATTCTAATTTGATTGTCATAGTACAATTAATTTTATTTACGTTCAGTTTCATATTTAGTACATTCACTTTGATACTAAAATTTCAATTATGAATTATTTCACAAAACAATTCCTTAAGTTCACAACTTATATAAACTCAATCACTTTAAAAACTCAAATTCAATTTGAACTATTTAGTAATATTCGAATTCAGTTCTCTTTAATTCAAGTCAAACTCAAATTAATTTGAACCTAATTTAAAAATCGTTTTAATTACCATAATGTGAAGTATCAATCAATTCACATCAAAAACATTCCTTAAGTTAAAACTATACTTATGTAATTTTGATACCCACCTTAAAAACATAAGCTCAAATTAATAATTATTTGTCAATACTCCAATCCACACCTATTCCACAACTTAATTATTTTTAATACCATTCCTATTCAAGTTAAATAATTTAAAGCCTAGGCTTTGATTATTGCACAAAGCGTTCCTTAAGAAATTAAATTTTCACTACTTAAGTTAATATTCTATTTTAATAACTATACTTTGAATATACATCAAGAACCACAACTTTATATTTTTATAGTTTTTTTCATGCTTAAGTTTTATTTTATACATTTACATAGTACTTATGTTATATAAATCATTCCAAATCTAAGACCATTATTCAATTTAAACTGAAGTCCATATATGTATCACACTTTGTCATATTCAATACACACATACACATCTAGTTTGTGTATGCTTAAGTTAAATGTTTGACATTTTAAAAACTTGTTATAACTACTAATCCATTTAATTTGTAAGTTATAAACCGTCTGTAAGCCCTTACTTAACTTCACCAAAATTACAACTAAACTTATATGAATTTGATAACTTAAAACTTATGTTCATTTTCCAAATTTTACTCTTCTACTTCTTAAGTATATAAACAATAACATGTTTGTTTTACTTAACCCAACCGATTCAACAAATTCAAAATCGGTTTAAACTTATTACTTCTCAAATTTTCTATTCTACAACTTTCATTTAATTAATTTTAGTTTTGGTTAAAAATTTAATTTTGACATATCTCTACAAGACGAAATCTTGAATTTTCTCATTCTTTAGAAAACTATATTTCAGTAGATCCAGATGATCTTTGTTTTAAAAAATTCCGACTCATATTGGATCTTATATAATAACAAATGCGCATCTGTGCTTCGCACATGGATGTTGCAAAATACATGTTAGGTTCACGTACAAATAGACAAGATTAAACAAAGAAGATTAAGCAACATACAATTTACGTGTTAAATATAAGTAGATTCAGGTGAGATGACTACAAAAGTGCCAAATTTCAAGGCCTTACATGCATTAAGCTGTCAAATTTAAATTGCATCAATTAAGGTGTAAGGAAAAAAATAACATCTGAAGCGATAGTTGTACATCGTTGATTCATTTGACTAAGATATACGACAAATAAAAATATACATGCACATTGTATTCAATTTTAGTTTTTCAGTTTGTGCTTAATGAAGTATGTTAATTATCATGTAATTATCATGCAAGTCGTGCTTTTATACAACGCTAAGGACACTCGCCCAATAGGTACAATTGCCAACACTTGCCGCTGGACTGGTTGACTTCACTTATTTTATTTTTAATTTAGATGCAGGATGGATCCACTGTTCCTTAGTTGGCCAATCACGTAAGCAAGTAAAAATTTGACTTGCAGACCAACGACTGTCATTATCATACTTCTTTTAATTATAGGAAGAAATAAAAAAATTACTTTTGTAACTCACTAACATGAAATCATTTGTTGAAGTGCAATAAAGAGTCTTTTATTGTGAAACATTTCATTCGAAACATGTATCAAAGATAAATGATTGATATACATTATATGATTGACATCAGGTAGAGTGGCATATATGTTGAAGACGTGTACTGCTGGAACTATTGGAATAAATTTGAGATAGTGAATCAGACTCAAACAATCAATTTATTTTCCACAACATGATTTGAATACATGAAGATAGTTGAAGGTTCCAGTAACCTATAAAAGCTATCTTAAACTGCGGTGGTCGTTAAAAATTACATCGATAAAATTATTTTAACTGTACGATCGAAAAGAGATCCAAAATCAATATTTATTACCGACAACTGAACATTAAATCAATAAATGTACAATTACTACTCCTTGACCTCAAACTAATATTTTATCATAAAACAATACATATTTGTATAACACGTATTTTTACAAATTTAAACCATTTCAATTTGTTAAAAAACCTCTTATCATTATTGTATGATTTGCAGTTCCTATTTTAAATTCATAAATTACTAATGGTTTCACATTATTTGAATTCATTGGCACCTTAACAGATAATACTAATGATATTTAACCAGCTTGGCAATAAAGAAGTAAGTCCAGAATTAGCAACAAAAAGTAGTATTCATAAACCAACAATAAAGAGAAATAATTATATTATATATAGGTGCTGAACATTTCTTACCATCTACTCAATGATTAAAGATAGATAATTTGGTTAATTTGTATGAAAGCGTCCAAAATATATTATGGAAAAAGGTATAATCTTTTATGCATAGTGTTAACTCGGATATGAACCTGGAAGATATTTGATCAAAATCTAAGTAAGGAACAAGGACACCCAACCCCACATTCAAGTAAAATCTTATAGGAAGGACTAGAAGACAAAGGAGAACAGGCACAAGAAGTTACAGCCCAAAATTCATTATCTCTATGGACCAGTACCGATCCATATCACTGTGTTATTTGGGCATAGGCTCAGGGCTAGCACAACCCTATCTCCCTTCCAAACTTATTGGTCAAGTTTCAAGTCAACTCACATGCCTACATACCAACACTTGATGGACGGGAATAAAGCAAAGAGACAGTAAAGTACCGAAGCTCGATATGATAACTGATCAAACTAGTCAAAGCCAAACTCCGTCTAAAGACTAAAAAGGACATGGAAAAGGCATTCGTGAGAGCCGAAGTACAAAATAAGTCATCTCCATGGACCGGTACCGATCCATCATGGACGGGTACCAATCCATATAGATGCGTTATTTTGTTCCAAGACTTCCGGGAGAGGCTTCTTGGAAATAGATCTGGTCCAGCTCCATCCTGAACACTTATAAACACGCCTTATGCAACAACATGAAAATGAGTTGATTTCCTGGCTCTGCCAAAGCTTTGTCAAGATAGATCTTTATCGTGATTCTCTGATAACTAGTAGTACTAGTAATTGTCTGTTAATCTCTACTTTAGAGGACTTTTTAATCATCCATAACCTATTGTATTTGGCTTGGCAAGAATTATAATAAAATTGTTAGAAGTGGACGTAGACTTGATCTCAAGTTGAACCACTATAAAATTTGTCTCTCTTTCCCTGTTTTTCGTTTCTTTCCTATTTTCATTTATTTTTATTGCTATAATCTGTTTCCCTATCACGGGGTGGTGCTTTCGCAATCAATCATGTGTTATCGCCATTTTTGGAGTTAACGCATAATATAACTTAAGCTGTTAGTTATTTTAACAGTTCAGTTGATAATAAATAACAATAAACAGAAAACACTCTCAAATGTAGTCATTCAATTAGAGTTATTCAAAGCACTGATAGAGAAAGTAAATAATTTCATGACACCATCTGTGAATCATTGTCGTCATATCGTGCTCCAAACTTTTCAATTTTGACAAACATACAAGTATAAAACAAAATCTTTTTGGAGCCGTATCAATTAGAATTCACTACAAAAATTATATGAATTTAAGATAGCATAATATGGTCCTAAATTAAAGTATGTGGTCCTTAATTTCTCTTTGAGATGCACTAAAGACAAATAATATGGTATCCAAAATCACGTCTCTAATTTTCCAAAGACCAACAAAAGCTGTCTTAAGAAAGCCTAAGACCAATAAATTTTTAAATCTCATCTCTAACTTTGCAAAGACTAACATAAGCGGCCTAAAGAAATCCTAAGACCAATAAATTTGTCTCAAGTATGTCATTACGGTTAAGCTTGCCTAAAGACAATTAAATCGCCTTAAATGTACATTGTAAGAAAGCAAAATATGGTGACAAGAAAGTCTCAAATTATAGTTATAATACTCACCTCCATACCACACTAACATGTTTAATTTCAGCACCAATAACCGCATAGCATAATTCATGCATAGTCAACATACAACATAAATCATACACAACAAATAGTGCAGACTGAACAACATAATTCATGCATCATAAACCATACATAGAACAACACTTTCAGTAATGAATGATACCATTATCCTAAACATGAAATATAGAGAACCAATGTCATCAAAAAGTACAAATTCAGTAAAAAAAATCCAGTTTAATATTAAAGGCAGAAGGTACATTGAAGTTAACAGCTCCACAACGATTTTCACAAAAGAAATAACAAAAATGTCCAACTATGCAAGCAAATATAAAACATTAAATTTTCTGAAGGAGAAACACAAATATTGGAACTACTGCAGAAGATAGCTCGATAAGTGAACTGCTCCTATTATCTGCTAAGGAAGCTCATCAGGAGTATTGCCCTGCAAGAAACAAGAAAGAATAATTGTTGCACCTATAAAATGATTTCTAATAGTAAAACTATTAAAGTAACAACTAAAGCTCATTTGTTATGTGATTTATTGAATTGTGTAATCCTAGGGAAAAATCTGCAACATGATCCATTGATTTCGACAGCGAACACTGAACTTTTTTTTGAAACTTAATGGATTCATTTATTTCTTTCTTTACCATGTCAAGAAACATATCAAAATACTACAAGACAAAACAAGTCAAATGTTTGAGTGTCATGCTATTTGTAGAGCAAATTCCACAAGCGTCTTTGGAAAATGCAAGGATTTCATGTGTTTAAAAAAAGGAAAATTGAGAGTACCAATACTAGAAAAGCTAGATCAACAACAAATGAGGTGACCACCTCCAGTACAAGTCCTAGAACTCCATTAGCTACTGTTGATGAACCAACATCGACATCAACCTGCAAAAAGCAGGCCAGCATCAGTTATATTTCCAATGTGCTATATGATTTGGGAAGTAGCTCATAGTAATAGCTACTAGTGCAAATTTATTTACCATGTAACAGTACTAGTACAAAAAAAAGCCTGTGTAATATTAAAAGCAGAAAATACATTGAAGTTAATAGCTCCACAACAATTTTCACAAAAGAAATAACAAAGATGTCCAACTATGTAAGCAAATATAAAACATTAAATATTCTGAAGGAGAAAAATAAAAACAACCTCATTCTACAATGTCATCGTTAAGGGATTGCTGAAATGTATCATGGTGAGGCATTGCTTGATACTGTAACGACCCACATTCTACGCGTCGGAGGATCGTAGAATATTTATTTCTTTTTCATGAGAAGTCATATGGTTGTGTACTTTGGGGAACGACTATTGGGGTCATTTCCCCATGTTCATGATTTTTGCCGATTTTTAAATGACCATTTTGCCGCTAGCTGATCTTGTTTCGTCCATAACTTTTGATTGGAAAGGATTTTTGACCTGAAACCACTTCCATTGGAATTGGATGATGGTTTACCTTTCCGTAGAGTGGTCACATGTGAAAAACGGACTTACCGTTCGGGAGATATGGCTGAAACAAGGTTTGGAAGGTGAAAAACTACTTAATCGGGCCAAATAGGGTGATTAGTGAATGGGCCCATAACCCATTTCAGGATTAGGTTTATGGGGAGGCTGAAATGAGTTAGGTTTTCATGCTATTTCAGTTTTCTAGCTGTCATTTACCTCTTAGAAACCCTAACAATGGCCTCCGCCTTCTAATTTCATCCCAAAACGCTCTCTAATCAAGGATTAGCCTAACCTACACCAAATTAAGGAGGAATAACACAAAAGCAAGGTTGGAGCTATTGTTAGACATCAGTATTTTCCCAAATCAGTGGAGTTTCAGTTCTGAAAGTTTTATTTGTGGCAAAGGTGAGTGATTAGCTTTGTTTTTGCACTAATTACAGTTAATTAGGGTGATTAGTGATAATTAATGAAATTACACAAGATTAAATTCTGGAAAAATGTTTAGAAATTCTTAAATATTATTTTAGGCCTCTGTTAGAAAATTCAGTTAATTTGGTTAAGTTTTGCTAATCCTATCATTAGATTTGCTTAAACATGATTAAGGGAAAATATGGGTTTTTGGGTATGTTTGATCCATTTTAACATATCATATTGTTGTTTTGGTGTTTATGGTAAATTCTCTATGTTGCTATGAATGTATGGTATGCTTTGTGATTTATTAGAAAAGTTAGAGTAGTCGAAAACGTCGCCGTATGGTGTAAAACAGTCGCTGGAAAAGTTGTGCAGGGTTTCGGATCGGATCGGGTTACGGGGCTCGGGTCGGACCGAGGAGCTAAGCAGAGAACCGAACCGGATCGGAACCTAGTACAAGAACGAGGGCTTGGTAAGAAGGAAGGCCCCTTGCAAAGAGTTGGAGTTGGGTTGAGGATCGAAATGGAACGTGGGATCGGATCGGAGTAAGCAAGCTGGAGCAGGAGGGATGAACGGAACCAAGAAGCAAAGCACCGAACCGAACCGCATGGAAGAGGTGAACCCAAACTGAACCGCATGGAGGAGGTGAACCTGAACCGAACCGCATGGAGGGGGTGAACCCGAACTGAAGCGAAGGAGGGGAATTAAGCTGAACCGAACGGGGAGCCTGAGCACCACAGACCGAACCGAGTTTAGACCTCTACCTCTACTACGCGATGACTCTTCTGAAGACCAACTCCAATTCGACCAAAACCCAAGATGTAAAGGAAGTCCAAATGGGAGGTTATTACTCAGAATCTAAATGGGATCAACGGGTTAGCTTCATGAGTTGGGCTTTGCTGCGGGACGTGTGCAAAGTGGTTATCGATGTCTATAGCTTTGATTCACCACTGAGAGACGGATATTGGCTATGGATCAGTGCAGTGAAGTCATCATTGCTTCATGGGGCAGAGTGATAGTAATAAGGCTATGAGCTGGTGTAGTGGAGTTGTCATGACTTCATGGGGCAGAGTGGACATAGCAAGGACTAGTGGCTATGGATCAGTGCAGTGGAGTTGCCATGACTCCATAGGGCTGAGTGATCATAGCAAGGAATAGGGTGATCAAAGTGGTGGATATCGTATGCTTTACGCACTGAGTGAGAGTTGTGAGGATGGTTGCTATGCTTGATTGTTTGACATCACTATGACATGCACACCCCATCCCCGTTACTTTTACACCTTGTGTAAGTGGCACCTTAGAGTATTGTACGGTATGTTGTGCTAACTCTTTGGTTGCAGGTCCAGGTTCAGGTATGGTTTAGTACACCTGTTATTGTTCTATTTTTGCTGCTTATCGCTCACACCAGACTTTCATCTGACCCGGAGTTTTATGTCTCTTCTTATTACTCTGGGTGCTCTTAAACGGGCAGACTAGAGATAGGTCATGTGGTATGCACGGGTAGCTGTACCGGAGACGAGCATGAGGCTTCCACATATGATATAGATAGATATCCTCCCTGTGTTGTTGTTGGTCACTACTTTCGGCATAATGCACCTTTTTCTTTGCTTTAGAGACAGTATGTTGAAGTTGTAATAAGCTATATTTTGAATTTCCACAGCTATGATGATTATGGTTTAGTTGTCAACTTATGCACTACCTCGCCTGTTTTATGTCAAGTATGTTATTATTATATTTTATTCCATGCGTTGTGAGACATTCTACAGGTTCTTTGTTAGTTCTTCGTCTTCTATCTTTTCTTCTGACGACCGTCCCGTGCTAGCTAGACATGTGTACAGCGCACTTTCGGAGGAAATGTCGGCTGGTGCGGGGCGGGCCATCACATTTGGTATCAGAGCTCTAGGTTGCATAGTTAACCTAGGGAAGTCACCAGGGAGAGATAGTATACATATATGAGAGCACGTATTTGTGATTATTTTGGTTTTCAAAAGCTATATATAGTATTAGTAGATGTAAGGATGAAGTCGTATTACACTGGCACCACTATGGAGATGGTTAATCGTTATCTCTTTACAGATTTAACGATGATCCGATATACGATGGGTACTGGTAGAGGAGCCAATAATGGGAATGCTCCTGACATGAGGACTATGTTCACTGACTTCATGAGAGATATGCTTAGAGATGTTCAGAGGGCTGCTCCTAATGCTGCAAATGGTGGTGGTGCAGCGGTGCAGGTGCATAGGGTCGATTTCGCCAAGCTCTGTAAGGACTACACTAGTCTTGGTGGGAAACTGTTCCACGGAACGGAATCGGCTACAGAAGTTCAGGATTGGCTCGGTAGTTGCGAGCGCATCTATGAATATTTAGGGATCGAAAATGCGATGAAGAGAAAGCTAGCATCCCGTCAGCTGCAAGGACGGGCAATGAATTGGTGGAATGCTATCAAAGCAGCTACTCCAGAGGATCAAGTTACTTGGGATCAGTTCAAGACTCGCTTTAGTGATAAGTTTATCCCAACTGCTCAGAAATCAGAGTTGCTTAGGAAATTTCTGTAGCTTAAGCAGAATGGTAGGGCAGTCTCGGAGTACATTGCTGGGTTCGATACTTTATTGAAGTACGGATTATCCCCTATTGACACTGCCGAGAAGAAGAACGAGAAGTTCCTAACTGGCTTAGATGGGTACTTAGGGGAAAGGCTTATAAACCACATCGATAAGACGTTTGAATCCATTGTGGGAAAAGCATTGAGATCGTAGAGTCTTTACCCTAAGATAAAGACTGAAGTTGTTGTTGTATCTATAGGAGAGCCAAAACCGCAAGCAGGCGGTGGAGGCAAGAATAACCCTCAGAGTAAGAGGAAGCAGAATCAGACCAAGGACGGTCAGAGAAAGAAAGACAAGAAAGATGTTGAGTGCTTCAGTTGTGGTAAGAAGGGTCGCTATGCCAAAGAGTGTCGGGCCAAGCCAGCGGATAGGAAGTGCTTTAACTGCGGCCAAGTGGGACATCACAAGGATAAGTGTCCGCAACCCCCTAAGAAAAGCAGATTGTGAAAGCATATGCTATCAATGTTGTTCCTTCTTCGTCAAATGCCCCAACTGCGGCGGAGAAAGGAAAGAATGTTGTTATTCAAGGTATGCTTTCTATTTATGATGTTCCGTCTAGAGTGTTGTTTGGTACTGGGGCTTCCCATTCCTTTATATCTAGTGACCTGGTAGATAGGTTGGAATTGGAACCCGAGATAGTCGATAGAC
Source organism: Allium sativum (assembly GCA_030737875.1). NCBI lineage: Eukaryota > Viridiplantae > Streptophyta > Magnoliopsida > Asparagales > Amaryllidaceae > Allium > Allium sativum. The sequence goes on from CM060916.1 coordinate 820,997,985, forward strand.
CTTTAGTAGTGATGAACCCGATTGGTGGTTCGACTAGCCTTAGTATGATTTGTCGTAATGTGGTCTTATCGAGTCAAGGATGTATGTTTGTTTGTGATTGCTTTATTTTGGGCTTTACTGGGTTTGGCATTATTTTGGGAGTCGACTGGCTCCAAAGATACGGGGTGGTGGTAGACTGTGAGGGATTTTTGGTGATAGATAGAGCGGATGATGGGCGGAGGGTAGTGTTTGGGGGTCTACCTAGTGATGGGGTAATGGCTAGTTTTCTAAATTCCCTCGACATCCCGCATGATTAGTTGTCAGATGAGCTTGTGGCTGGCCAGTATCCGGACGTCATCAAGGAAGTGACCAGACTTCCACCACACCGAGAGATTGAGTTCCGTATTGATTTAGTGAAAGATGCCAGACCTATAGTGATGCTACTTCGTTGTATGGCACCAAGGGAGCAACGAGATCTCGAGGTGCAAGTAAGCGATTTTTTGAAGAATGGATTTTTTAGAAGAAGTGTCTCTGAATGGGGAGCACTGGTTGTGTTTGCTACCAAGGCCGATGGTTCCCTTCGATTGTGTGTGGACTACCGCGAGTTGAATAAGGTGACGAGGAAGAATAAGTATCCTCTACCGCGGATAGATGATTTGTTTGATCAGTTAAGTGGCGCGAGAGTGTTCTCCCAGTTGGATCTCGCGATAGGTTTTCATCAGCTTAGAGTGGAAGCTGAGAGTATAGCTAAAACGGCATTTCGGACGCCGTCTGGATTTTATGAGTGGTTCGTCATGCCATTTGGGTTGACCAATGCACCAGCATATTTTGTTGATCTTATGAATAGGGTATTCAGGGATCAGTTGAATAAGTTTGTTCTTGTGTTCATGGATGATATCTTGGTTTACTCGAGGACAGAGGAAAAACACAAGGAACATTTGAGGATAGTGATGGAGGTGTTGAGGAAACACCAATTGAAAGCGAAGTTTTCTAAGTGTCACTTCTGGAGGAGGGAAGTGAGATTCTTGGGCCATGTTGTATCAGAGAATGGTATTGTCGTGGATCCTGCGAAAGTGGCTACGGTACAAGATTGGTCTACGCCCAAGAATGCAACAGACATAAGAAGTCACTTGGGGTTAGCTGGATATTATCGTAAGTTTATCCAGGATTTCTCCAACATAGCAGCACCGTTGACTCAGTTAACCAAGAAGAGTCAAGCTTTCATCTGGGACGAAAAGTGCGAGAATGCATTCAAGAGTCTAAAGGAAAAGTTGACATGTGCACCAGTGTTAGTCATTCCTAAGGGGAATGAAGAGATGACAGTATATACATATGCATGTGGTACCGGACTAGGTGATGTATTGATGCAAGGAGGTAGGGTTGTAGCTTATGCTAGTCAGCAACTGAAACCGCATGAGAAAAGACATCCTACCCATGATTTGGAATTGGCAGCGATCGTATTCGCATTGAAGATGTGGAGACATTATCTTTTAGGAGAAAGATTCGAGTTGTTTACCGATCATAAATCATTAAAGTATCTTTTCTCTCAGAAGGATTCGAATCTTCATCAGCAAAGATGGCTAGAATTCTTGGCTTCCTATGATTTCGATATCGCATATACACCAAGAAAGGGAAATGCGGTAGCTGATGCATTGAGTAGAAGACATGCCAGTTTAGGGGCTATGTTTCTTGAGTGGAAGCAACTGGAGTACATCACTGGGTATGATTTCAGACCAAAGTGTGAATTGGATCCAGAAACGTTAGCAAGTTTGACGATCAGACCCACTTTGATTGAGCGGATTGGTTCCAGTCAGAGGGACGATCCTAACTTATTGAAAATCATCTCCAAGTTAGAGATGGGCATCGATGAGGAGAAGAACGAGTATGGGGTTGATCGAGATGGATGGCTTAGAAAGAATGGAAGACTGGTTGTACCCAATGTCAATTGCTTGAAAGATGAAGTGCTTAGAGAGTGTCATCACTCAAAACTGACTATACACCCTGGTGGTAACAAAATGTATCAAGACATGAAGCAGACCTACTACTAGGAAGGGATGAAAAGAGACACTGGGAAGTTTATGTCCAAGTGCATGAATTGCCAGTTAGTTAAAGCTGAGAAAAAGAAGACAAGTGGTTTTTTGCAACCATTGGAAATTCCAGAATGGAAATGGGAACAAGTATCGATGGATTTCATTGATGGGTTACCAAGGACTAGATCGGGCCATGATAGCATTTGGGTGATTGTGGACCGATTGACCAAGGGTGCAAAGTTTATACCCGTCAAGACGAATAGAACAACAACTAAGTTAGCATAACTGTATATGAAGTGGGTAGTGAGATTTCATGGAGTACCTAAAAGCATTGTGAGTGACTGAGACCCGTTGTTTACTAGTGGGTTTTGGAAGAGCTTACAAGAGGCGTTAGGGTCAGAATTACATCTCAGGACTGCGTATCATCCTCAAACCGATGGTCAGACAGAGAGGGTGAATCATGTATTAGAAGATCTCTTGAGAGCTTGTGTATTGGATTTTGGTGGATCATGGGATGATCATTTGCATCTAGCAGAGTTTGCATATAATAACAGTTATCAATCCAGTATTGGTATGGCTCCATTTGAAGCTTTGTATGGAAAACCATGCAACTCACCATCATGTTGGTTAGAAATTGGTGAGAAATTTGTGCTTGGGCCAGACGTGATAAGAGAAACCTCAGACAAGATCAAGATCATTCAACAACGAATGAAGGCTGCCCAAGATAGGCAGAAGAGTTATGTTGATAGAAGGAGAAGAGAATTGAAATTATCCGTTGGTGACTTAGTATTTGCAAAGATCTCTCCATTAAAGAATATTATTCGATTTGGTAGGAGAGGAAAGTTGGCACCAAGATTTGTTGGTCCATTCCCAGTTCTTGAGAAAATTGGGAATTTGGCGTATAAAGTTGAATTACCAGACAAGCTGGCGGGAGTTCACAACGTATTTCATGTTTCCCAGTTCAGGAAATTCGTGCACGACCCCGATGTGACTATTTCACCTATTCAGTTGGATGATGTCGAAGTAGAACCCAAGGCGGTTGGGAACCGCAAGCCGATTCGTATTGTCGAGCACGATACGAAGCAACTTCGAAGGAAAGCGGTGGATCTAGTCAAAGTTCAGTGGGGCGAAAATGAGAATGACTGCACCTAGGAGACAGAGGAGAGCATTAGGAAGACATATTCAGAACTCTTTGCCTGGTAAGGTTCTACTTGCGATTTAGTTTTCCGCATGCTAGGATAGACTTATTTGTTTGTTATGTATGTTTGATTGTTTGTAAATGGTTGGTAGGCATGCGGGACCCTTTGTATGTTTTGGGTTAAGGAATTTCGGGGATGAAATTTCCTTTGGGGGGGGGGGGGGGAGAACGTAACGACCCGCATTCTACGCGTCGGAGGATCGTAGAATATTTATTTCTTTTTCATGAGAAATCGTATGGTCGTGTACTTTTGGGGAACGACTATTGGGGTCATTTCCCCATGTTCATGATTTTTGCCGATTTTTAAATAACTGTTTTGCCCCTAGCTGATCTTGTTTCATCCATAACTTTTGATTGGAAAGGAGTTTTGACCTGAAACCACTTCCATTAGATCCGGATTATGGTTTACCTTTCCGTAGAGTGGTCACATGTGAAAAACGGACTTACCGATTGGGAGATATGACTGAAATAAGGTTTGGAAGGTGAAAAACTGCTTAATCGGGCCAAATATGGTGATTAGTGAACGGGCCATTAACCCATTTCGGGATTAGGGTTATGGGGAGGCTGCAATGAGTTAGGTTTTCATTCAATTTCATTTTTCTAGTCGCCATTTACCTCTCAGAAACCCTAACAATGGCCTCCGCCTTCTAATTTTATCCCAAATCGCTCTTTAATCAAGGATTAGCCTAACCTACATCAAATTAAGGAGGAATAACACAAAAGCAAGGTTGGAGCTGCTGTTAGACATCAATATTCGCCCAAATCAGTGGAGTTTTCAGTTTTGAAAGTTTTATTTGTGGCAAAGGTGAGTGATTAACTTTGTTTTTGCACTAATTACAGTTAATTAGGGTGATTAGCGATAATTAATGAAATTACACAAGATTAAATCCTGGAAAAATGTTTAGAAATTATTAAATATTATTTTAGGCCTCTGTTAGAAAATTCGGTTAGTTTGGTTAAGTTTTGCTAATCCTATCATTAGATTTTCTTAAACATGATTAAGGGAAAATATGGGTTTTTGGGTATGTTTGATCCATTTTAACATATCATATTGTTGTTTTGGTGTTTATGGTATATTCTCTATGTTGCTATGACTGTATATTATGCTTTGTGATTGATTAGAAAAGTTAGAGTGGTCGAAAACGCCACCGTATGGCGTAAAACAATCGCTGGAAAAGTTGCAGGAAGTTGTGCAGGGTTTTAGATCGGATCGGGTTAGGGGGCTCGGGTCGGACCGGGGAGTTGAGCAGAGAACCGAACCGGATTGGAACCTAGTACAAGAACGAGGGCCTTGTAAGAAGTAAGGCCACTTGCAAAGAGTTGGAATTGGGTTGAGGATCGGAATGGAACGTGGGATCGGATCGGAGTAAGTAAGCTGGAGCAGAAGGGACGAACGGAACCAAGAAGAAAAGCACCGAACCGAACCGCATGGAGGAGGTGAACCCGAACCGAATGGAGGAGGTGAACCCGAACCGAAGCGAAGGAGGGGAATTAAGCTGAACCGAACGGGGAGCCTGATCACCATAGACCGAACCGAACCGAGTTTGGATCTCTACCTCTACTACGCGATGACTCTTCTAAAGGCCAACTCCAATTCGACCAAAACCCGAGATGTAAAGGAAGTCCAAATGGTAGGTTATTACTCAGAATCCAAATGGGATCAACGGGTTAGCTTCATGAGTTGGGCTTTGCTGCGGGACGTATGCAAAGGGGTTATCGATGTCTATAGCTTTGATTCACCACTGAGAGACGGATATTGGCTACGGATCAGTGCAGTGAAGTCATCATGGCTTCATGGGGCATAGTGATCGTAACAAGGCTATGAGTCAGTGCAGTGGAGTTGTCATGACTTCATGGGGCAGAGTGTACATAACAAGGACTAGTGGCTATGGATCAGTGCAGTGGAGTTGCCATGACTCCATGGGGCAGAGTGATCATAGCAAGGAATAGGGTGATCAAAGTGGTGGATATCTTATGCTTTACGCACTGAGTGAGAGTTGTAAGGATGGTTGCTATGCTTGATTGTTTGACATCACTATGACATGCACACCCCCTCCCTGTTACTTTTACACCTTGTGTTAGTGGTACCTTAAAATATTGTATGGTATGTTGTGCTAACTCTTTGGTTGCAGGTCCAGGTTCAGGTATGGTTTAGTATACCTGTTATTGTTCTGTTTTTGCTGCTTATTGCTCACACCAGACTTTCGTCTGACCCAGAGTTTTATGTCTCTTCTTATTACTCTGGGTGCTCTTAAACAGGCAGACTAGAGACAGGTTAGGTGGTATGCACGGGTAGCTGTACCGGAGACGAGCAGGAAGCTTCCACGTATGATATAGATAGATATCCTCCCTGTGTTGTTGTTGGTCACTACTTTGGGCATTAGTAGTGCAACTTTTTCTTTGCTTTAGAGACAGTATTTTGAAGTTGTAATAAGCTGTATTTTGAATTTCCGCTGCTATGATGATTATGGTTTAGTTTTCAGCTTATGCACTGCCTCGCCTGTTTTATGTCAAGTATGTTATTATTATATTTTATTCCATGCGCTGTGAGACATTCTACAGGTTCTTTATTAGTTCTTCGTCTTCTTTCTTTTCTTCTGACGACCGTCCCGTGCTAGCTAGACATGTGTACAACGCACTTTCGGAGGAAATGCCGGCTGGTGCGGGGCGGGCCGTCACAGATACTGTCCAGATTGTAGGTTATACTCATTTGTGATTGGTTTGAGTAGTTGTGTGAATAGCCCAGGTTGTTGTGAAAAGTTTCCAAATGTCTGTTGGCCTAGCATAGGAAAAGACCGAAAGCTTCCAGGTGTTTGATGATAAGGAACTGATGGTTGTGCAAACTGAAAAGATGACGGTGGAAACTGAGCAGCTTGTTTAGAAATTTGATTACCTGTTGAAGAAATGAAATTTGTTGTGTTGTTTTTCGGGGCTGTGGTGACTGTGATGGTGCAACAGCGCCATACTTGCTATTTATTGCCAATTGAACTTCCTTTTCGATTATTTTTTTGATCTCCGGTGTCAATGTAATGATTTCCGATGAATTGGATGTAGTAGAAACATTGTAGCTTGCGATATAATCAGGGGCGACGACAGCGTATAAATATATTTGTTGAAACTCAAAATTTAATAAATAAGCCAACCTAATGACAAGCAAAGCACTGATGTCTTTTATTTACAAACACAAGATCGAAACCATGACGACGACAATAAAAATTCAACTTTGATTTACATGAAACAAATAAAAATTCATTTGGATTTTGATTCCAATATTGAAAGCATACCTCCAAAAGGTAGATTTAAAATTTGACCATTAAAAATAGACTTGAACCAAAAAGAAAATAAAAAAAAGATGATACCTAGATTGAAGGATGCTGAACGTAAAAACCCTGGATCAGATAAATCCGATGATATATGGTGCTGATTTGAGATTAGAAACTATCAAATTGGAATTATTGACAAAAAAGGAGCCGGATGAAGAACGTGAATAATAAGAATCAGAGAGGAAATAGGAACAAGCAGCAAAAGCGGAGAGAAATGGAACACGGATGAACACGGGAGATAAAGCTGGCGAATTATTTTGGCTTCAGGAAAATTGATTATCACCCATAGTAGCCAAACCTCTCTAACAGTCGGTTTGATAATTAAAGAACAGTATAGTACAGGTGATTGTTAGTAGACAATCAGCTATCGTTTTTTAAGGCGGTCCATCCACAACATACAAAATTTAAAGTGTTCACACAAAATATAATTATTACATAATACTCTTAGAGCGATATATGAAAATACCTCATTGGTTGGTTATAGTATAAATACTAGAATATATAAAACTTTTTTGTTTCATCAATTCAAACAAAAGTAACATGGCAGGTAAAACAAACTCATAAACAGCTAATTACCTCATGCACACTCTGGAAGTTTATTCATCAAATTAAAAACCTAGAAACCCTACTCTCGATCTACTCAAGCGAGCACCTGAGAATTTGAAGGGAAAAACAAAAACTTCGAGTTAGATGCTAATGCCTCTTGTAAATAATAATCTATCGTCTCAAAGAAAAATAAATGACTTGTAAGACCACGTCATTGAGCGGAACGGATTTCCCCTTACTAGCATCATCTTACAGAGCCTACCATATGTTATGCACCTCATTCACAATGGTTGAAACATAATGGTGTAAACATATTGTAACAACACTAACCCTAACGGGCTTAGATTATTCACAAATGCTAAAATCCAAGTCCAGCGAAGTTCGATTTGGGAGTTTAGTATCATGCAAATATGCAAAATTAAATATATCAGAGCTCAAATAACTAACTCACAGCCGAATTGATTAAATTATAATAATAAATACATACTTACCAAGAGTATGAAACTCTCTAGACCAAGTGTCACTAAGCTGAATGACATTTGCCTTCTATCTAGCACGTAGGTTATTGTGAGGTGGGAGTCTAAACTAATGTTTTGGTGAATGGAAAATTATATTCTTTTAAGCATAATACTACGTTTACCTTTTTATTTCCATCTTGTTTATATTAGGTTTATTAATGTTACATTACACTCATCATTGTGTGTAAATCATATTCATTTACTTCCGAGTAGATCTGACCTAACACACAATATGTAGCTATATGCCCTTGGACCACCTCGGTCCTAGATAATCCCATAGTATCTTACGTATCCTATGTTAGGATATCATCATCTCGCCAAGAGAGTGCTGAGACAACATATTTAGAGATCTTCTTCGTAAGGCCTACAATACAGACATTCCATCGTTTAATTTGAAAACATGTAAACTGCATCTACAATGAACTGCTCCAATGCCTACATTGCAGATAACCATAAAGTACCACACTCATTCATACATTGTGGACTTGCCCATAATCATTCTTTATACACATCTGAGCTCCACTCATAAGTGGCACCAGCAAGGCCGCTTCATAAAGAATCCAGTTGGGGATTTATTATGACTATGTTTTGTGTCTTTGTCAATGCGGCAATGGCCCTATGTAGCCACCCTCACCTAGTTGGAAAGAATTTTCCATGAGGTAATGGTCATGCCCTGAGCAAACAACTACAACGACCAAGTTGGTTTCTTACCTAAATACCTGTCTTAGTGGTGAAGGACCATAGCTTACCGGTCTATCCCAAGCCCTTACTGTACTCGCTGCTGATTGATGATGATTGTTACCCGAGCGGCTACTATCCTTTAGCCCCCCTAAAACCCATGTCGAACACGGCTACCCTTGAATACCAAATCACCCATCAATCTTTAGACCGCCCTATGCAGTTTACGCATACCCTTTTGATGGACCTATAGACTTTGCCTATGATGGGCCGCCCTAATGCCTACATCGGAGGGCCATCATAGGGTATCCTCAATGTCCTTTTGAAGTCGCTTACCTACCCATGCCGATGAACAATTGATCGTCGTCAATACGGATTTCCTTTACTCTAAAGGACTTGTGATGGTTAGTTTTGTATAACCTACATCCAGACTTCTTTTAGACTATTCCAAATGCATCTTGTGAGGTTATTACCGTAACCTTGTCTTTTGTTAGACCCTATGTATGATCTTTTCTTACACGTTTAGTTTATCTTTTTTTCCTTTTTGAAAACTATGTCATTTTATTATGATATTTATTCCTCTTTTAGGATTTTTACCATTATATGATAATCCCAAACCGAAAAATGTGCCTACTTATTCTAAACCATTTATCATAATAATTTCTTTCTTTTCTTTTATTATCTGCATCTCTAGGTAGATCTTAACCCTATCCTTTAGTTGACTTTTTGCTTCATTTACCGTTCAAGTCTTTTATCCTATCTTTAACCTATCAAGTATTCGACTTGACTATTGCTCCTTTTCTTTTTATTTTTTTTAACTACTTTTCTTACTACCATTTTAAGTTTTATCATTAGGGAGTTAGTCATATTCCAGTGGGTTAGCTACTTAGGCATTACTAAAAAATCTATTTCCACATTTTTATTGTATAATTCCTTATGCAATAATCCGTAATTACAAGGTATGTTTTCTATTCTCTTCCTTTTTGTTGGACGATACAAAGTACAATAGTAGCCTATTTTGCACAGATCCTCTTTCTGTTGTTTCTATTCACATAATTGCGTTCACTGTTTTTTCTTAGCATTTGAAATATTGAAACCTATTCTTACCCAACCAACCAACTAAAATATTACTGAATTTTCAATCAGATTATATTAAATTCTCTTTTTATTTATTCTTTCAGGTTTGATATTATTACAATAATTTTTTTATATTTAGGATTATGCCTTTTCTTTCTTTTCCAAGCCCAAATTTATTTATATTTGCAGTTTCTATTCCAACTAGAATAACTTTTACATATAAGTCACACGTCTTTCAGATTTATAGTTTAAGGTGAATAACTTGAATGAACTAGTTTTCGTAATTAGTCTAAGCATAACAATGTCCAATTCAATAATTATAATGAGAATCTAGTGAATTCATATATCATTATCCTAAAAATATATATAATTTAAATCAGTTCACACGTAAAAGCACTCCAATTCTCAGATTTTATCCATTTTCAATCCTATTATTCATAATCTTCCCTTTATTAATCCCTATTCGAAACCGCAAACTGTAATGTATACGGATCTATAAATCTGGATCTAAATAATAAAATCAACAAACATAAAAAAATCAGATCTGAAATTTTACCTCATATGAACTATTCATTTTGAATAATCTCTTTCCTAGATCTATACACAACGCCAGATATTGAATAAGACAACAGATATGCAACGTTGTCTGATTGAACACCTATCTGTCATCTTTTTCCGTGCCATATCATTTTATATCAGACAACAGATATACCCCATCGTCTGATATGCACTAACACATCAAGAGGAAATAAACCATACGTTGTCTAATGTTATAGTACCATTTCTAAAATTTTCTATTAAACAACATATAAATATTAACTGATATGCATATCAATTAAACTTATGTTATATTTGCAAAATGAAATAATGATCAACTTTATATAAACAAATATTATATTTCAAATCAAATTCAAATATAATACAACTTTCACTATACTTACATTTTCAAATGCAATACTACTTTTCTCTACAGTCTCATATATAACATTATTTTTATTAGCACTCACTTACACTTACTCGAGTTTATTTTTGATATTGATCTTCATTTGCTTACTCCAACTTGTGTCTAACTATCTCTTATACCTATTAAAATAAACAATGCAGTAAAATGGAAAAGGAAATAAACCTAAATTGAAAAAATTAAATTAAATTTGAATATTAATATTGCCTCAGTTTATGAGTTTATTTTCCCTTCATGGTTTAGACAGGGACATTGATTAAATCTCACGGACTATTGCAAAGGTCAAGCGCGAAGACTCAACATAGTGCAAATGCACACAAAGTGAAGCCCAAGCCTCCTTAGGCTCAACTCAGTTGCACAAGGAAATAGAACCCATATCAGAAATATAAGTGCAGCCAAAAATATACAAGTGTAGCCAGAAATGCACACTCAGGTGCTCCAACCCAGTTAGGAAAATGCACACTCAAGTGTAACAACTAGAAAATGCACACTCAAAATGACAACTCTTTCTTACATACACATATGCATATACACACACACACATGCACGCACACACACACATGTACATATGCATGTGCAAAGTATAAAATATGCAGGTAGCAAGCCAAAAAACTCACAAACAAATACTATAAATATACAAGTGTCCAGAGACAACAATATCAAATTCGAAGCATATACAAAATCAGTAAACCAAAATGGAAATCAGATTTAGACCACACTGCAAGGTAGTGCACACACTGCTTTGTTCATGGCAGTGCAAACATTGCCTTGTTCATGGTGAAAATGCAACTCAAAATCGTTTAGAAATTGGTTCAAGCTCAAGTAATTAAAAATGATTCATCTCAAAAAAAATTCCAACTAGTGCACACTGCCTTGTTCAAGACTAAAACATGGCAAGCTTCAGGGAGTCAATCAACACAATTCAACAATTGGTTCAAGCTCAAGGAAACTCAAGCATGGAAGTACACACACTAAAACAACAAATTGAAAGTGTAACATTCACACACATATATACATACATATGTATGAATGGATATAGTGGAATCAAAAGAAAATTCAGACATATATACATACATATGTATGTATGTATATACATGGAAGATATTTCACAAACTGAAACAATGCAACAAGATCAAAAATCCAACAAGAACATGGGTAAAGGTACACAAACACAAGTGCAAGTGTGCACTGCCTTACAAAGCAGAGCATCAGTGCAAATGATCAAGTCGAGTACATCAACAGTGAGTATGTATGTATATACATATATATATATGAATATATGTATACATATACGTTGGCATCAAAATGTTATTCAACGACGGTCGTAACAAAGCCCCCCCCCCTTTGCACGCATATGAGATGACATACAACTCCCATATAACAAAAGGAATCCCTTGTTGTTACGTGCATATCAGCTCATATTTGTACACAATTCCTTCAATATATTCCGTGATGTGGGACTATTGTATCCAAACCATCATTCCTCCTTAACAACATGCGAGGCAATCCTAATAGTCTCCCCCTTGACTCGCATCCTATGAGTATCTTTTGAGAGCACTGCCTTGCCTACATGGCCCAGTCCGAACCTTCGGCTCTGATACTGCACAATAAGATTTAGAAGAGATAAGAAGTGAAGAAAAAAAATCCTCTTCAAATAGAACCTTTATTGATAATTCAAAAAATTACAAGAAACCCTTAAAATTGAGAACCAATCTCAATGCACTATTTTTTTTATAACCTTTTTCCCCTTCTGTTATGCAACAACGGTCGGAACAAAGCCCCCCTTCTTTGCACGCATATAAGCTGGCACACAATTCCCATATAACAAAAGGAATCCCTTGCTGTTACGTGCATACCAGCTCATATTTGTACACAATTCCTTCAATATATTCCGTGATGTGGGACTATTGTATCCAAACCATCATTCCTCCTTAACAACATGCGAGGCAATCCTAACAGTCTCCCCCATGACTAGCATCCTACGAGTATCTTTTGAGAGCACATCCTTGCCTGCATGGTCCAGTTCGAACCTTCGGCTCTGATACCACTGTTATGCAATGATGGGGGAACAACCCCCTTCTTTGCACGCATATGAGCTGGCACACAACTCCCATATAACAAAAGGAATCCCTTGTTGTTACGTGCATACCAGCTCGTATTTGTACACAATTCCTTCAATATATTCCGTGATGTGGGACTATTGTATCCAAGCCATCGTTCCTCCTCAACAACATGCGAGGCAATCCTAACACAAAAATTCATTAACCATTAAAAAGTATACTCATCAATACCAGAATCAGAACGATTAGTCAAAAGAAAAACAGTTCAAGCATCAACAAAGAAAATTTAGGCAAAATTAAAAATAAATATATTCTAGACGCATTTGATATTCTAGACGCATTTGATTGCCACTACGGTGAAATAGCTTGCCATGGGAAATCAAAGTCAGGATTTAGATTCAAGAACACACGTGCTAGAACTGTCAAATGCAAATCTAGCCAATTTTATTTGGTATATAATTATGAATATACATATATATAATATGTGTATACTCATATATATAATATGTCATTATATACAAATGTGTTTTGCAAATGCAATCAGAGAAAATTAATCTGTTTTTGGCATAGAATTCTCTTCAAGCTGCTGCAGTAGTATATGTAAATGGCAATATATTTTTCATGTGTAAAGGAAACAAATCTAAATTGCAAACAGAACATCAACCAATATCAGCCAACAAGATCCACAAACATCAACCAGTATTAGGTGTAAAGCAAACAAATATCAACCAATATTAGGCAACAAAATGCAAGATCCAGAAAGTTATAAAGTAAAATGCAAGCAGAACCTGGTGCACGCATCCAGAATTTCGAGATTAAAATCACAGGAAATAAAGAAAAAATAATTTTGATTAAAATCAAATGCCGAAATCAACAAATATAAAGGCAACAAATCAAGGAATCGGTCACAGCATATATGACAATAAATTCATCAATCAAGGCTCACAGTTTGAGCAAGTAATCGACAATTAAAATCAGACAGTAAGGGTTTTTAACCCTATAAATTTCACCCATTCATCATTGAAAGATATCCAAATCGAGACAATACAATTCAAAAAAGCAAAAGTTCATACCTTTCTCAATTGAGCTCGGAAGCAACGATGTAGTATTCACACATCAAAGTTGCGATTTGATAAGAGACGAGAAGCCCTAAGTTTCCAGCATCCACCTGTTTCCAACATCAAAGTTGCAATTTGATAAGAGACGATAAGTGAGAGAAGAGGGAAGAGGGAATGTGGTCGTTTTGGTTCTGTCGATTTGGTTTTGAGAGTGAGATTAAAGGGTTTTGCCTTTTGTTTTGAGAGGGAGAGAAGTGGGAACACAAAATATTAAGGGGGAAATAATCTGAGGAAGGCGGCCACCAAAATATTAGAGGGAACCAAAATAAAAAGAGCGACAACAAAATAACTGAGAGGGGAAAGTAGGAGCCAAAACTAAAAAAATTGGTAACTTAAATCGAATGACATATAAAATGTTGTTTGAATTTCAAGGTTGTACATAGAGAATTCACATACTCAGAAGATATAAGCTAAAATAAACATTTCCTAACAAATTGGGAGAGAATGAAATGTGACAAGGCTTCCTTGACCTTTTAGAAAAAAAGAGTTTGGAGGGTAGCAGTGCACATTTATTTATTGGTATCCAAAATCACATCGTCCGTTAGATCAAAATGGACCAAAATTTGTTGGTTAAAAGGCCCCGTTCACTCAGTTATAACCCACGTCTGGGTTGACCTGACCCCTTTGTAAGTCGACCTATAGAAGTTCGAGCTATGCATGAATAATGCGTGGCTTCGATACATTAATTAATATATTTTTAATAACCACGTATTATAACGTTATGTAACATTAATGCTTTAATTTCCATTTATTTTACAATTTATTTCCGTTTGTGACATACATTATATTTTAGAATTCAAACGTAAGTTTATTTCTGGAATTCACACCTATATATACAAGATACATATATACATATGCATGCATTTACATACATAATTATTCTCTGACACAGAACTTCGAACGTTAATAATTTTTCCGTACAAACTCCGTTAAAAGCGCATCAAATGTGTAAATTGATCAGAAAATCATCAGGAACACAATGGTATAAGTCTCGAGAGTAGATTTTGATAGTTCAAAAAATGTTTATATTCTCTATTCATAATTATATTATAATAATTATTTATTCTAAAAATGCGAGGTGTTGCATTCTCCTATTATTTAGGAATTTCATCCCCGAAATTTGGAAAAGGTAAAACCATGTAAACCCTTGCACCTACTTATATAACCACATCCATCCAGTGATCCAAATTTTCAACCATCCATTTCATTGTACAAAGTGTTTCACATCATGAAATATATGAATGCACATAAATTTCTAAGCTGCACCTCCAATATGAATGCTCTTTTCTTTTAAAAATTCTTTTCAAAACTTGACACAAACATCCTAAATATACTTGCCTATACGAATCGAATCTATTAAAAGTTAAAGTTGCTTTTCATTTAATTTCCCTCATACTTCTACTAAATGAAAGCGTTGTTCAACCAAATTTTGCATTCAAAACCATATCACACAATTTTTAATACTCGGATTTTAGAAAAAATTGAATTTCCAAACTCGTTCTTATGTTAGAAAAAAAGTATGAAATGGAAAATTTCGCAGTTACTACTTTACCTTAACGCACCCTTTCCCTGTACTTAGAACTTTTCTTAGTACTTTATCAAAAAACATATTTTCCCTAAGAATAATTTTACATAAGAAAATTTTCTTTTTAAATTCTACAAACTTCTTAGAAGAACTCATTTCTTTTCAAGTTTTCATTTCTAGTTACTATAGTTGCCTTTATTTCCGCTTATATTCAGATTTGTTGTTTTCTTTTTATTTTCTTCTTTTATTTTATTAACCTCTTATTAGTTATACCCATTGTTTGCATTCTTTTAGAATGATCATTACATAAATGCATAAAAAGAATGTCTTGCTAATAAGCATTGATTTTGAACAACCAATGCATAACGCTTATGTATGGATACATACAACTAAATGGAAAGAAATTAGAAATCCTATTTTAGAATGCAATTGTAAAATTTTAGACTTGGTCTTAGTTCGGAAACTACCTCCTTGTCCTTCTAAAAGTCACTTTTAAGGTCTTTTACACTTTTATTCTCTTAGACCCCAATTTATCATAAAGTGTTGGGAACCCCAAACCCTAAATCTGGTTGGGCTCCTATCCCAATCCTCATAACTATGTCTTACCACTTACCTCTTCCTCCATGACTAAGTCTTACTTATTGGATACTTTGCATAGTATCTTGATATTCCACTTTTACTTTGATATTTTGACATAATAAGACAGTTTCCAATATCATAGTAGGTCCTATCTTATTTTACTTGCAAGTTTCCAGGGTTTGCTCTTTTCAGTCTATTTTCTTTTATTTCAGATCTACATGTGGGCTCAATTCTCAAATGAGTTAACTGGTATTTTCCAATTAACTTGTATTCTTTATAAATATTTATTTATGTGAAATATCTCTCTCTTCTAAATATTTTAATATAAACTACATGAGTTTGAAATAATTTTCAGTTCTTCTCATAGTTGAATGGTAACTACTTGGAAGACATCTTCCCTTGATTTTTTGTTTACTCTCTTAAAACTTTTTATGCCTTATGAGTGTAGTCAATTTCTCGCTATCCTTTTTTAATCCCATTCTTAATTCTTTCTACAAATAATACTCAAAATTTGTAGAGACCTTCGTAGTATCAAATTTATGGTATACTAATATATCCAGATAACACTCCTAGGCTTTACCTATAGCCCTAAGCACACTATAGGATCTCTTATTACTATTCCCTTCATAACTTTATATACTTTTTCCCGCCTTACAAAGGCGCTAATTCCTATCTACTCCCTTCTTAAAAGGGAAAAAAAAATTGGTTTGGTGTTTTTTCCAAAAGTCTGATCATTTCACTAAATCATTTTTCTTAAATTTATCTTTTCAAAACACTTCCTAAAATTTAAAAACTAGAGTAGATAGGATCAACTACATCCTATTTATTTGCCTTTCTTTCTCAATTCTTCTAGTCATTAAATACTGGCAAAGCCTCAACTTATCTTCTAAAGGAAGATTCTTAAAAAGACACACAATTAAATACGTATAACAAGGCAGAATGGTGCGTTTTCCTTTGCTTAGCCCCTTCTTCTTAGGTTATCTAGTATTTCATTTACCACAATTTATCTTATTATATGCTAGAGATTATGCACTTTAATACACTGGAGCTACTTATTAATTTCCTTTTCAAGAAAAACTATTAACACTAAGTTTCGATGAATCTTTTTAAAGAAGAATTTTACATT
This sequence comes from Allium sativum, assembly GCA_030737875.1. Classification (NCBI taxonomy): domain Eukaryota; kingdom Viridiplantae; phylum Streptophyta; class Magnoliopsida; order Asparagales; family Amaryllidaceae; genus Allium; species Allium sativum. The sequence goes on from CM060916.1 coordinate 821,014,703, forward strand.
TTGTGCAATGTAAAAAAGAAAACTTTCTTTTTCATTTCTTTGTTGAAATAGATAGTCGCTACGCATTTCTCATTGCTTTAACAAAACACATTTACTTGTAAACTTGTCAACTCATAAAAACTCATTCACAATTCTTGTTGTTCCAATGAATTAAAAATGTGTCATAACCACATCCAATTACAATAAATTTCAGTTTCATTTCCATTAAATTTAGGCACGTACTAAAGGTTTAATTTGTACTATTCTCAACCTTCTTTTCTAAAGTACATACCATGTTCCAAATTTTTACCATTTTAATAGAATAGTGTTTTCTAATTTTTTTTTCCTAAGTATCCAAGCATCCTATTCACTTATTTTGTCTAACCCCATAAGATATAAAAAAAATTTATAAAAAAGTTTGTTATTTCTTCCAAAAAATATTCCAGAAAAACTTCATATTTTATAATACTTTAAAATCATGGATTTTAATCTAAATTTCATAAACATAATATCTTTCATTTTCAAAGTCTATTTATAGGTCTATTTTCAAAGTGGACTCCTAGTTTCTTTCTCTTGCTTAACTTTTTTTCCATACTAAAAGCTGGTTTTCCAAATCCACTTACCCTCTATGCAAATTCTTTCAAGTATGTCAATTCCACTATGCTGAAACCAATCTCTAGGGCCACATGTATACAATATTTACATATGCCTAATCCACTCTTTTCCATATAAGAACAATATTGCCTTTTCCACAATTCTAAAACAATCTCTGAATTATCGATACTTTACATATGGATACCCAACATTTTATAATATTGTCATACATCCTATCTTATGGCCACTCTCAGACCTACAACTCTTGGATTTCCTTAATTGCAATTTTGATATGCAAAACTATCCTAAAAAACTCTCCATATGTTATTCCTTTAAATGTGTGGTTTTTAAGATCTAGGAATATAATATATATTTATATTTTACAAAATACAAATATATATACTCACTATTTATTTTAGACCACTAAACCTAGGCTTTGATACCAAATGTAATAAACCAAAACCTAATGGCCTTGGATTTTTAGCAAAATGCTAAAATCCAAGTTAACTAAAGTTCAAGTGGGGTGTTTGGTATCATGAAAATAGAAGAGATTAATATATCAGAGATCAAGTAAATAACCAACAGTGAAAAGGATTAAAGTTTAATAATAAATATATACTTAACAAGAGAATGACACTTTCTATATCTAGTGCCTCTAAGATGAATAATCTTTGCTTTCTATCTAACCTGCAGGTTGTGGTGAGGAATAGGTCAGAACTAATGTTTTGGCGAATGGGAAATTATATATTTTCAAGCATAATACTGTAAAGACCCATAACTTCCCCGGTGAGGAAAAGCGCGGATAGTTCGAGAACAAGCCACAAAAGAACGCAGACGGAAGAACATTTCATTGTATATTACAACAATTCATCAGAATACAAGAATATACAGAGTATAAATGAATATTACACAGAAATATCATAGATTTAAATTACATTTAAATACATAACAGCGGAAAATAATACAATATACAACTGAAGGAGATATACGGATACAAAGCTTTCTGGATATCATTTCAGCTGTAAACCAGGATCCTGTGAATATAAATCTGCAAAACCAAAACTACTAGCTGCCCGTGTCAAAATAAGGGCACCCAGAGTTTAGGTTAAAACAATAAACTCCAGGTCAGTCATGGGACTGGTGTGAGAACTAAAACAGTTATTAATCTCTATTTAAAAGTTAGGTAAATCAAGGGACCACGCCGCTAACGCGGAACGGGTTTCATCCCAAGAACACCAGTGCATAAAACAACAGCGCAATGCTAAATAAAGAAAAATGAAGCTATTATAAGACCTAGTTCCCATCACACAATGCAACGCAAGCCGGAGGATAGGGTTTTTACCTTATAATAGCCAAGAATGCTTGATACGTTTAAAACAAATCATTTGATACTATTATAAGTGCATAGTGTATAAAACAACTTCAAATCATAAGTATCAATCATAGATGGCATAAGCGCCCCATCCCACTATGTCGCCGTACTAGGCTCTACAAATAAAACCGCAAATGTCACGTATTTGGAAATTGGGTTATCATTTATGGTATGAACCGAGGCTAGGGATCGTCCTCTATCGATTCGAGACTCTCTAGCCCGAGCCTCAGGACCCAGACTCAGGTGGGCCCTTGGATCGTCAGGGCCGGTCCACACGGAGTGGATTAAAATGCCTGAACATGCGTTTCCCCGCCCTATGGGGCGTAGGTGAGCCAACTAAATGACTCCATCGGTTCGAGAACGACCGATATATCCGAGGCGCCTCACAACAGCAACAACCGCATAAGTCAAAATCGTCAGGGCGTGTAAAACCACTGACGCCACTTCTAACTAGAAAGAAACGCATGCCCTCCCTAAGGTCCTCTCCCGTTTCTGGTTCATACCGGGTGTGAAACTCGCGAAGTAAACGTTACACAAAGCTATGCCACAAAGGCCGTGCTTTGATCATCAACCACAAGACTTTGCTTTTCAACAGAAGCCTTGATCATTTGCCACACAGGCAATTCATTCCATGCGATGGATATCCACCAATATATAAACCCTGAGCTCGTACGTCCTAGAGAAGGGCGTTAAGCAAGAGAATAAATTCTCTGCCGCCAAACAGATATATATTTAATAGAAATCCATCACACAGACTGAAATCCAATGTCAGACACACAGTCCATTTACAAGTTCGTTCTGGGTCTGAACGAAACCGGAGGCACCTAGTACCCCGCATATCCATCGATCTCCAAGTACGTCTGGACGATCACCAACTATTTCCATCTTCTTAGGTGTACATCCCAATCAAGATCATCAGTAATCATCCAAACGACGTGAAGACCTCCGGTCTTCAACCACCGTCTTCATCTTCGACTTATCGTCGTATCAGTTATTTAGAATGGGATAAACCCGGTCTTTCCGAATAACTCGCGTATATAATAAACATGTGTTACACAAACACAAGATACGCCTCATTCCAATTCATCAGTCACTAACGTAAATTAACCAGAGAATAATTCCCTAAATATAAACCCCGAAGGCCGAAACCAACATCAGATCAATATCCAGAAAACCTTTCTGCTTAGCTAACCGACAGTTAGTTTCTAAATTTCACATTCTTAGGGAAAGGTTCCCATTAATTTTATCAAAGATAAATTCTTTCAAATTCATTCTTTAATCTTCCTTTTGAATATCACTTCAAACTAGTCGGGATTAACGAACCTTACCGAAGTAATCATTTGTTTTAATTTCCCAACCCCAACCTATTCATCCAATGAAGTAAAACTGGTTGTACTTCATATCTAACACCACGGTGTTATCGGTAAATTCAATTACCATTTCACGTTTAAATCTAATTAAATATTTAACTATCGCCTGGAGCAAAACTGGGGATACTCCATTCTCGATCTTTTCAATCTAATTAAAGATTCATTAAAACTCCACCTAGCTTTAATCTTTGACTGGGTTAAAGAATCAGTGTCCTTTAAAACACTGTTCACGATAAACCCCAAAATCACATCACATTTCAATCAGTCCCTAATCGTAAAATAGCAAGTGAGCAATTCCCCTAAGCATTAACCCCGAAGGCCGAAACCAACATTAGATCAATACCTCTGAAACCATTCAACTTAACTAATCTCCAGTTAGTTTCTGATTTTCTTAACTCCTTTAGGTCTAAGAACAGTATTATTGAAGATACCGTTCACGACAACCCAAAATCACATTCCATTAATTATCGGGTTAAAGAACAAGTGTTATTTAAAACACTGTTCACGATAAACCCAAAAATCAATACCAGTTCGATTCCAATTAAATATTATTTAATTGGTACACTTCATTAAATCTAAATAAAAATATTTAATCTTTTCTCAACTGGGTTCAAGAACAGTGTTAATGAAGACACCATTCACGACAAACCCAAATCACATTTGATATTAAATACAAGGCTCTGAATAGAAAATATATCGGCTTATATTCAATATCAAATTCTACGATCCACAAATATTGTATTGGAAATAACGATATATATATATATATATCTTTCAAATTCCCATAATAATATCTGTATCATCATGAAATCCAACATCGAAATATTCCGAAGACAATTTCGATTCAAATCCATTCCAATATAATTACTGGAAATTCTGGTTATTTTCAAAACCATTTCAAATCCAATTTATTTATTTAAAAATAAATAGAATTATAATTCTAGTTCAAAACTAGTTCATTTCGATAAAAATCTATTTTTATCTTCTCAAATATGGAGTTTTTTCATCCCAAATCATTTCTTATGATTTTACACAAATTATTACTATTTTTAATAATTTTATCAAGGCCCGTACAGTCGATTTCCATCAACGGCCATCGAACTGCACTTATAACGACCTTTTCCAAATTTGATTAGGACATAATTCCAAATCCAACCGTTAGATTTCTAATTTCTAATATTCGTTAGAAAGCTCTTTTCGATACGAACCCAACGGTTCTGGTTTTAGGAGAATCCGACGGTCGGATCTCCCGCAATATCCATTCGAAGTCAATGGTCGAAATTCACGAACTGCCGCAGCGCGGCGCGTTCTATTCAGGCCATTATATTATATATATAATACATATAATATATATAATATATACTTCGTCGATTTCAATTCAAAATGTGTTTTATAAATCGTTTTAAATTCATTTTCAAAACGGTTTCAACTTCATATTCAATTTCAAATCAAAATTGAATATTCCAATATAAATTCGTTTTAAATTCATTTCAAATCGATTTCAATTCAATTTAAATTTCAATTTGAATTCAATTCTTTTCAATTTCTATTTGAATTCAATTCCTTTCAAGTTCAATTCGAATTCAATTCCTTTAAAGTTCAATTCGAATTCAATTCCTTTAAAGTTCAATTCGAATTCAATTCTATTCAATTTAATTCGAATTTCGATTATTTTCAATATAATTCAAATTTCGAAAACACTTTCAATATACATAGAAAATTGAATAAAATCGATATAAATATCGTTCACGTCAAAATGGCGTCAATCTAATCAACACGGCTTCATATATTTCTATTTTCAAATATTCTATTTCAAATATTTCTATTTCAAAACTGGAATGAGGCCCAATCAATTTCCATATAATGTTAATTATAGGGATTTTCTACAACACATGTATAAAATAACCACGATAAATAATCAACCATCATCCAGAGTGCATTCTACACTGTATAAGCATCAAAAATAAATATTTAACGCTTACAACAATCCGCCAATCGATCGATCGACATACAACTAATTATTGGGATTAGTGTGTGTCATATATCATCCCAATACCCGTGTGGGGTTTCCAAACAATCAAACACAGATTTTATTTGTGTAGTTGGGCGATGTGTAAAATTTATCGTCCCAATCAATATCAGTCAAATGTGTGTATATAAACAAATCTCCGATTTGTTTATATTAATTTATTTCATTTCATATACACGTTAAAAATTCTATTTTTAACTATAAAATATTTTCTAACTGTATAAATATTTTATTTCATTTCACATCACAATACACAATCAACTACACATCAAAATCACACAAATAAGCACACAAGCCATCCATGGTCTGTGGACGACGGGTGTCAGGTGCTACTAAACACCGTCTGCATCCTAGTATATATTTTAACTAGAAAAATTAAATTAAAGGTGAGAAGTTCTTATCAAAGAGCTAAACCAAACGCCTCGACTCTTCTTATGTAGGAAACCTTCGCCGCGTTTATCCATCGCATATATAATCTGAAAATCATATTTTTATCGAATTAAAAGTCTATTCTTCATATGAATAAAAATATAATCTTTACATGAATAAAATCATCTTTCTATTTTAAAAATCATAACTTTTTGTAACTAAAAATCTAATCTTTCTCTAAGTAAAAAACTAATCTTTTTGTTGGTAAAAATCTAATCTTTTTCTAATCCAAGATCTAAACTTTTTCATTATAAAAATATATTTTCAATGTAAAAATCATATTTTTATATCGTTATTCGAATAATAAAAATCATACTTTTAATTCTAAGTTCTATATACAATTTTTTCTAATCCATTCCTTTATATAAAAAAAATACATTTTTATACCAATGTCATTATGTTGAAAATTCACATTTTAACATTGCTTTATATAAAAAAACAATACTATTTTATATTTAAAAACAATGCATTTTTAGACAATGCTAATTTTATTTTTAAAACATCATGCTAATTTTAAAACTTTAATTACATAGTTAAACAAATTAAAAAATGGTTAACTCTTAATTACCTTAATAAATAAATAAAGTTTAATTAAACAAAATTAATTAAACCTAATTATCAGCTAACCTTCATCCTTTATCTGTTAATCCCGCCCCCTTTCTTGCTCTTGGCCTAGAAAAAATCGAGTACGGCTTCACTCCTAGGGTTGCAATTCGCCATCAATACACGTGCTTGGATGAAGATCGGGGGTCACCACGGTGTGCCCCATCATGGCGCCTCCCCCCAGCCGCAACGGCGTTGCACTCGCCGCCCTCCGCTGGTCAGAAAATAGGCCCGAGCGTGGCCTTTTTAGGTTGCAGATTCGAGAAATATCCACCCCGAAGAACGATCAATCCTATACCATTCGAACGAGATTTCGATCCTCTCCAATTTCTATTTTAATTTCATCTATAATTATTTGATGGATTCAGCGAAAAATGGCTTGGAAGTTAGGAGCTCTTTAGCCGTTAATTACGAGGGTGGCGGCTGCTTCGATTTGGAACTAGGGTTTAGTGAGGAAGGGTTATTTATAATAATTATTTATTTTATTTTAATTTCAAAAATACCCACTTATACACACAACCTCTAAATCAAACCCAACGACTATCGCCCCTAGCTAAATACCCCCATTCCGAACACAATGGGATATGTATCGCAGGCTGATTCGACTGTTTCGGTCAGTTTTTGTTTAAATTAAAATATAAATCACTATATATTCAATTTATACATACTTTTTAATTTACCGAGGCCACATACTGACCTCAAAAATTCCAGAAAAATTATTTCCAGCTTTGTATTGATGATACGGTCCTAACAAAACTAATTTCGTCACATTCTGAGACCGTTTGAAAAATGGTCATTTTCCAGTCGATTAAATTCAACTTAAATGGTCAAAACACGTTTTACTTTGCCACGCTCACATATTGAATCAGAAAATTATGAAAATTGGAATCTAGCAATAATTTGACATCACGGAACCAACAAAATTGATTTCGTCGAAATCCGAGGTCGTTTGCAAAATCTCCATTTTTAATGGCCGGAATTCCATAGCGACTATTCAGAATTTTCAACTGGACATATCTTTTGATTCCCGCTATGAAATTTCGATTTTTCGGATTCGTTGGAAAGATATTCTCAATTAGATTCTAATATTTTTGATTTCGCTAAAATCCAGTTTATTTTGCACCCGATACATTCATTTGAAATTTGAAATCGAATTATCAAACTACCGCGCCATTTTCAATTCCTTTTATAATTATAAATAAATATTTATATTCTAACGACGATCTATATAAAATATACATTCGAATTCCATTCAAAAGAAATTTTTCGTCGATATTATTTAAAATAATCCATTTTAAATATTCTAAATTCACTAAAATTACCAAATTAAAAATTTTAAATTGGCTTAGAATTTCCGGGTTGTTACAATCTCCCCCACTTAAAACTTTTCGTCCCCGAAAAGGAACGGAGCCGAAAGTTGTTTTAAATACCAACTCAACTTTCATTATTTTTTTTATGGCTTAAGTTCTTCAACTTTTCAGTTTCTAAGAACTTTTCAAAAATTTGGCTAACACCCTAAATTTTCGAAAAATTTCGCCATAACCTCCCCTGCACCGGGAGCACCGGGAAAATCCCGAAATTGCCATATAGGCCCTCTGATCTCAAAAAGAAAAAGCCAATCGGCTCATAAAATCATCATCACCCAAACAAAACAGTAAATTATGGTAAACATGTACCTATTTGTCGGGCAAACAATTTTATTCTTCTGCTCTAGCCTCTTTGCTATGACCTGTTTAATGTAAGTACATGTATATGCAAGCAAATGCGACAAATTTTCAATACAACTCAGTATTTGGTACAATTTGGCTAAGTGGTTCAACTTTAATTAATCAAATGATAATCAAACAATGCAATCAGCAATCAATTTGTTGATTATCTTTTCAAATTTAATAATTTTGATATATAGCCAAAAATCACATTTTTGATGTAAAATCACAACAATAAGCCCTATCTAGCTTTGGTTCTCACACCAGTCAACTAGAAATATATAGATATCCCACTTTCGAAACTCGAACATAAAACATTGATGATGTGTACACTATCATTAGTATCATCTCGGGCTGTGACGGCCTGGAATTTCGCTCGATCTGAATCAGTCGTTAAACCGATCTAGACCGTTCGAAACCCCTGACTGTTTGAGAACAGGACAAATCAGAACGCAGACAAAAGAACATTTCATTGTATATTACAACAATGCATCAGATTACAAGAATATACAGAGTATGAATGAATAAATATTACACAGAAATATCAGAGATTACAATAAATTACATAGCAGCGGAAAATAATACAATACACAACTAGAAGAGATATACGGATACAAAGCTTTCTGGATATCGTTCCAGCTGTAAACCAGGATCCTGTGAATATAAATCTGCAAAACCAAAACTACTAGCTACCCGTGTCAAAATAAGGGCACCCAGAGTTTAGGTTAAAACAATAAACTCCAGGTCAGTCATGTGACTGGAGTGAGAACTAAAACAGTTCTTAATCTTTATTTTAAAGATGGGTAAATCAAGGGACCACGCCGTATAACACGGAACGGGTTTCCTCCCAAGAACACCAGTGCATATAAGTAAACAACGCAATGCTTTTCTAAAAATGAAGCTATTATAAGACCCAGGTCCCATCACACAATGCAACGCAGCCGAGGATAGGGTTTTCCCTTATAATAGCCAAACATGCTTAGTACGTTTAAAACAAATCATTTGATACTACTATAAGTGTATAGTGTCAAAACAATTTCAAATCATAAATATCAATCATAGGCGGCATGGGTACCATATATCATGTCGCCATACTAGTTCTACAATTAAAACCGCAAACGTCGCGTATTTGGAAATTGGGTTTCCGTCTATGAACCGAGGCAAAAGATAGTCATCCACCGTTTTCGTGACTCTCTAGCCCGAGCCACAGGGTCAGAGCGCATCGACCCTTGGAGCGACAGGGCCGGTCCACCGATGTGGATTAAAATGCCTGAACACTGCGTTTCCCCGCCCTTTGGGGCGTAAATGAGCCAACTAAATGACTCCATCGGTTCGAGAACGACCGATCAATCCGAGGCGCCTCGCAACAGCAACAACCACATAAGTCAAACTCGTCAGGGCGTGTAAAACTACTGACGCCACTTCTAACTAGAAAGAAACGCATGCCCTCCCTGAGGTCCTCTCCCGTTTTTGGTTCATACCGGGTGTGAAACTCGCGAAGCAAACGTTGCACAAAGCTACGCCACAAAGGCCTTGCTTTGATCATCACCACAAGACTTTGCTTTTCAACAGAAGCCTCGATCAATTGCCACTTAGGCATGCCACACTGGCAATTCACTCCATGCGTTTGATATCCATCAATATATAATCCCTGAGCTCGTACGTCTCAGAGAAGGGCGTTAAGCAAGAGAATAAATTCTCCGCCGCCAAACAGATATATATTTAATAGAAATCAATCACACGGACTAAAATCCAATGTCAGACACGCAATCCATTTACAAGTCCGTTCTGGGGCTGAACGAAACCGGAGGCACCTAGTACCCCGCATATCCATCGATCTCCAAGCACGTCTGGATGATCACCAACTGTTTCCATCTTCTTGGGTGTACAGCCCAATCAAGATCATCAGCAATCACCCAAACGACGTGAAGACTTCTGGTCTTCGACCACCGTCTTCATCTTCGACTTATCGTCGTATCAGTTATTCAGAATGGGATAAACCCGGTCTTTCCGAATAACTCATGTATATTTTAAATAAGTGTTACACAAACACAACATACGCCTCATTCCAATTCATCAGTCACTAACCGTAAATTAATCAAGAGAATAATTTCCCAAATATTAACCCCGAAGGCCGAAACCAACATCAGATCAATATCCAGAAAACCATTCTACTTAGCTAACCGACAGTTAGTTTCTAAATTTCACATTCATAGGGAAAGGTTCCCATTAATTTTATCCAAGATAAATTTCTTGAATTTATTCTTTAATCTATTTTTGAATATCAATTCAAAACTAGTTGGGATTAACGAAACTTACCGAAGTAATCATTTGTTTTAATTTCCCAATCCCAACCGATTAATCCCATGAAGTAAAACTGGTCCTACTTCATATCTAACACCACGGTGTTATTGGTAAATTCAATTACCATTTCACGTTCAAATCTAATTAAAGATTTAACTATCGCCTGGAGCAAAACTGGTGCTACTCCATTCTCGATCATTTCAATCTAATTAAAGATTCATTAAAACTCCACTTAGTTTTAATCTTTAACTGGGTTAAAGAATCAGTGTCATTTAAAAACACAGTTCACGATAAACCCAAAATCACATTCATTAATTATCGGGTTAAAGAACGAGTGTTGTTTAAAACACTGTTCACGATAAACCCAAAAATCAATATCAATTCAATTCCAATTAAATATTATTTAATTGGTACACTTCATTAAATCTAAATAAAAAGATTTAATCTTTTCTCAACTGGGTTCAAGAACAGTGTTAGTGAAGACACCATTCACGACAAACCCAAATCACATTTGATATTCAATATAAGGCTCTGAATAGAAAATATATCGGCTTATATTCAATATCAAATTCTACGATTAACAAATGTCGTATTGGAAATAATGATATAAATATATATCTTTCAAATTTCCATAACAACATCTGTATAATCACGAATTCCAACATCGAAATATTCCGAAGACAATTTCGATTCAAATCCACTCCAATGCAATCATTGGAAATTCTGGTTATTTTTAAAACCCTTTTTAAATTCAATTTATTTATTTAAAAATAAATAGAATTATATTTCTAGTTCAAAACTAGTTCATTTCGATAAAAATCTATTTTTATCTTTTCAAATATGGAGTTTTTCATCCCAAATCTTCACAAATCATTTCTTATGATTTTACACAAATTATTACTATTTTTAATAATTTTATCAAGGCCCGTACAGTCGATTTCCATCAACGGCCATCGAACTGCACTTACAGCGACCTTTTTCAAATTTGATTTGGACATAATTCCAAATCCAACCGTTAGATTTCTAATTTCTAATATTCGTTAGAAATCTCTTTTCGATACGAACCCAACGGTTCCGGTTTTAGGAGAATCCGACGGTCGGATCTCCCGTAATGTCCGTTTGAAATAAATGGTCGAAATTTACGAATTACCGCGGCGCGGCGCGTTCTATTCAGGCCATTGTATTATATATATATAATATATATAATATATATTTCGTCAATTTCTATTTAAAACGAATTATATAAATAGTTTTAAATTCGTTTCAAAAGCAATTTCAACTTCCATTTCAATTTAAATCAAAATTGAATTCTTTCTTATCAATTTGTTTTAAAATTCATTTCTATTCAATTCAAATTTCAATTAAATTTGAATTCATTTCAATTCGCTTTCAATTCAATTTGAATTCGGTTTCAATTCAATTCAATTCAAATTGGTTTTCTTTTCGATTCAAATTCATTTTCTATTCAAATCAAATTCGTTTCGTTTTCTATTTGAATCAAATTCATTATATATTCAATTGAAATCAAATTGGTTTTCTATTCCATTCAATTCGAAATCGTTTTATATTCAATTCAAATCGAAATCGTTATATATTCAATTCATTTCGAAATCGTTATATATTCAATTCATTTCGAAATCGTTATATATTCAATTCATTTCGAAATCGTTATATATTCAATTCATTTCGAAATCGTTATATATTCAATTCATTTCGAAATCGTTATATATTCAATTCATTTCGAAATCGTTATATATTCAATTCATTTCGAAATTGTTATATATTCAATTCATTTCGAAATCGTTATATATTCAATTCATTTCGAAATCGTTATATATTCAATTCCGAATGTAATCGATATAAATATCGTTCGCGTCAAAATGGCGCATCACTAATCAACACGGCTTTATATATTCTATTTCAAATATTTCTTTTTGTCAACACACGGCTAATCTCAACGAATGAGTACCGTCCACGTGTGACTATTTTTGTTAAAATATTTCGTTCAACACATGACTAATCTCAACGGATGAGTACAGTCAACACATGAACCTTTATTTTATATTGATAAAGATGTAAATTTTATTATTAAAATATTCGTTCAACACATGACTAATCTCAACGGATGAGTACAGTCAACACATGAACCTTTATTTTATATTATTCTTTATTTTCTAAATTGGAATGAGGCCCAATCAATTACCATATAAAGTTAATTATATGGATTTTCATACAACACTTGTATATAATAGCATTGAAAAATAATCAACCATCAACCAAAGTGCACTACACTGTATAAGCATCAAATATAGATATCTAACGCTTATAACAGCCTGTCAATCAATCGATCGACATATTTAATTAATCAGGATGAGTGAACTTCATATTTCATCCCAACACCCGTGTGGGGTTTCAAACAGTCAAACACATATTTTATTTGTGCAGTTGGGCGATGTGTAAAATTTATCGACCCAATCAATGTCAGTCAAATCAGTGTACATAAACAAACCGTCCGGTTTGTAAATGAATATTTTATTCACATTCACGTTAAAAATTATATTTTTAACGATAAAATATTTTATTTCAACACATGGATTTATATTCAGTTCGTTTACGCAATAAAAATGATATTTTTATTTTTCTAATATATTTTAGAAAATTTCGGCGGCATAACGGCACGATACTAGAAACGGGACGAGGCCTAGCCTTATCCCCGGTCTAGTGAAGGCCCACGCCATTCACACATCAATCAAATCCATTCATTTCACCAAACAATTCAATTTCAATCCAATAATTCTAACTAATTTTTTTGCAATCAAACAAGCAAGTCCATGGTCTGTGGACGATTGTGTCGGGTGCTACTAAACACCGTCTGCATCCTAGTATATATATAACTAGAAAATGAAATTGAAAGGTGAGGAATTCTCACAAATAGCTATCCCATCTTCACAACACTTCATTTGCAGAAGTCTTCGTTGCTTTCGCATTTTTATCATCTTCGTTGTTGTAGCCACTACATATGTAAAAATCGAATTTTTACTTCGATGTTCAATATATAAAAATCACATTTTTACTTTGCTATTCAATATATAAAAATCGAATTTTTACTTTGCTATTCAATATATAAAAATCGAATTTTTACTATGCTATTCAATATAGAGAAATCTCGCCTTTTCTATTTTTAAAATCTAATCTTTTCTATTTTAAAAATAGCGTCTTTTCACTTTTAAAAATATCGTATTTTCACTTTTAAAAATATCGTCTTTTCACTTTTAAAAATATCGTCTTTTCACTTTTAAAAATATCGTCTTTTTATTTCACAAAATCCATATTTTGCATACGAACGCTATATGAAGATTAAACCTTTCTTCCATTTGAAAATCAAATCCTTCTTGTTTTAAAAGCCAAAGTTTTTCTTGTTTTAAAAATTCAACCTTTTCTTTGTTTTAAAAATTATAACTTTTTATTTTAAAATTCTTAAAACTCCGATTTTAAATTGATTAACCTAAACTGAATATTTAAAACAAACTAAAACAAGACAAAATAAAATAAAATGAAGAGAAGGAGCTTACAGCAAAATGGGGGGGGTTTGGATCCTCGTACGGAGGAGGGAGGCAGCTGCCTGGTGGTCGACGGTTGGAGGAAGGACCAGGCGGAGGCGTTTGGGCGGTCGCGGCTTCAGGGGGGGCTCGATCTGGTTAGAAAGGGGGAGGAGGAGGTCGAGGCACTGCTGGGGGGGGGGGTCTCGCGTCGGTGTCGAGGAAGGGAAGGGGAGGAGGTGGCTCTAGGCTAGGCGGCGGTGGCTGCCTGCCTTGGGGCGTGCGACGATCGGTGGAGCAAAGCTCCGCCTCCTTCGTTCGATGCCTTGGTTTCTTTTTTTTTTCTTCTGTTAAATGAAATCCGAACGGGGGGGGGGGGGGGGCAGAGTGAAATAAGGGGGGGAGATAATTAAATTTTTTTTAATTGCAAAAAGTTGACTTTTACATATGACCTCTAAACGAGGCCCACCACCTGCCGTCCATAGCGTTCTACCCCCATTCCGAACACAATGGGATATGTATCGTAGGTTGATTCGGATGTCACGATCAGTTTCTGTTGAATTTACATTTAAATCGCTATATTGAATTTTAAACGCACATTTCAAATTACCGGGGTCACATACTAACTCTATAAATTGCAGAAAAATATTTTCTAGCTTCGTATTGACGATACGGTCCTAACAAAACTAGTTTCGTTGAATTCTGAGACCGTTAGAAAAATGGCCATTTTTCAGTCGATTAAAATCAACTGAAACTGGTCAAACGCGTTTTCCTTTGCCACGCTCACATATTGATTCGAAAAATTATGAAATTTGGAATCTAGCAATAATCTGACACTGCGGATCCAACAAAAGTGGTTTCGTCGAAATCCGAGGTCGTTTGCAAAATGTCCATTTTTAAGGGCTCGAATTCCATAGCGACTATTCAGAATTTTCAACTGGACATATCTTTTGATTCCCGCTATGAAATTTCGATTTTTCGGATTCGTTGGAAAGATACTACCAATTAGGTTCCAATGTTTTTGATTTCACTAAAATCCGGATTGTTTTGCACCCGGTACGTTCAATTGAAGTTTGAAATCGAATTATCGAACTACCGCGCCATTTTCAATTCTATTTATAATTATATATAAATATTTATATTCTAACGACGACGCATATAATATATACGTTCTAAATATATTCAAAACAAATTTCTCGTCGATATTATTTAAAATAATCTATTTTAAATATTCAAAATTCGCTAAAATTGCCAAAATAAAAATTTTAAACTGGCTCAGAATTTCCGGGTTATTACACCGGCCGACTAGAGTGTGATTCTATATCTATCCAGTATATTAAAACTTCGAACACACGTGGATCAGACGTATATGCAAAATATATATATACTAGATTGTCCAAATCAATATAAATAAATATTCAAACACGAATAATTGAATTTAAATTTCCAAAACAAAACTTGTTTTCATTTTAAAAATATACTCTTCACACTCGTTCTAGGATACTACTGATCCCATCTCTAACGAGTCGTTCCAATTGGATATTACTAATCCAATATCTGATGAATTCTTTCTTATGGTTCTAATGTGTGTCTTGTTCTCTGAGCTGCGTAAACCAAAGCTCTGATACCAAATGTAAAGACCCGTAACTTCCCCGGTGAGGAAAAGCGCGGATAGTTCGAGAACAAACCACAAAAGAACGCAGACGGAAGAACATTTCATTGTATATTACAACAATTCATCAGAATACAAGAATATACAGAGTATAAATGAATATTACACAGGAATATCAGAGATTTAAATTACATTTAAATACATAGCATCGGAAAATAATACAATACACAACTGAAGGAGATATACGGATACAAAGCTTTCCGGATATCATTCCAGCTGTAAACCAGGATCCTGTGAATATAAATCTGCAAAACCAAAACTACTAGTTGCCCGTGCCAAAATAAGGGCACCCAGAGTTTAGGTTAAAACAATAAACTCCAGGTCAGTCATGGGACTGGTGTGAGAACTAAAACAGTTATTAATCTTTATTTTAAAGTTAGGTAAATCAAGGGACCACGCCGCTAACGCGGAACTGGTTTCCTCCCAAGAACACCAGTGCATAAAACAACAGCGCAATGCTAAATAAAGAAAAATGAAGCTATTATAAGACCCAGTTCCCATCACACAATGCAACGCAAGCCGGAGGATAGGGTTTTTACCTTATAATAGCCAAGAATTCTTGATACATTTAAAACAAATCATTTGATACTATTATAAGTGCATAGTGTATAAAACAACTTCAAATCATAAGTATCAATCATAGATGGCATAAGCGCCCCATCCCACTATGTCGCCATACTAGGCTCTACAAATAAAACTGCAAATGTCACGTATTTGGAAATTGGGTTATCATTTATGGTATGAACCGAGGATCGTCCTCTATCGATTCGAGACTCTCTAGCCCGAGCCTCAGGACCCAAACTTAGGTGGGCCCTTGGATCGTCAGGGCCGGTCCACACGGAGTGGATTAAAATGCCTGAACATGCGTTTCCCCGCCCTATGGGGCGTAGGTGAGCCAACTAAATGACTCCATCGGTTCGAGAACGACCGATATATCCGAGGCGCCTCACAACAGCAACAACCACATAAGTCAAACTCGTCAGGGCGTGTAAAACCACTGACGCCACTTCTAACTAGAAAGAAACGCATGCCCTCCCTAAGGTCCTCTCCCGTTTCTGGTTCATACCGGGTGTGAAACTCGCGAAGTAAACGTTACACAAAGCTATGCCACAAAGGTCGTGCTTTGATCATCAACCACAAGACTTTGCTTTTCAACAAAAGCCTTGATCATTTGCCACACAGGCAATTCATTCCATGCGATGGATATCCACCAATATATAAACCCTGAGCTCGTACGTCTTAGAGAAGGGCGTTAAGCAAGAGAATAAATTCTCTGCCGCCAAAGAGATATATATTTAATAGAAATCCATCACACAGACTGAAATCCAATGTCAGACACACAGTCCATTTACAAGTTCGTTCTGGGTCTGAACGAAACCGGAGGCACCTAGTACCTTGCATATCCATCGATCTCCAAGTACGTCTGGACGATCACCAACTATTTCCATCTTCTTAGGTGTACATCCCAATCAAGATCATCAGTAATCATCCAAACGACGTGAAGACCTCCGGTCTTCAACCACCGTCTTCATCTTCGACTTATCGTCGTATCAGTTATTCAGAATGGGATAAACCCGGTCTTTCCGAATAACTCGCGTATATAATAAACATGTGTTACACAAACACAACATACGCCTCATTCCAATTCATCAGTCACTAACCGTAAATTAACCAGAGAATAATTCCCGAAATATAAACCCCGAAGGCCGAAACCAACATCAGATCAATATCCAGAAAACCTTTTTGCTTAGCTAACCGACAGTTAGTTTCTAAATTTCACATTCTTAGGGAAAGGTTCCCATTAATTTTATCAAAGATAAATTCTTTCAAATTCATTCTTTAATCTTCCTTTTGAATATCACTTCAAACTAGTCGGGATTAACGAACCTTACCGAAGTAATCATTTGTTTTAATTTCCCAACCCCAACCTATTCATCCCATGAAGTAAAACTGGTTGTACTTCATATCTAACACCACGGTGTTATCGGTAAATTCAATTACCATTTCACGTTTAAATCTAATTAAAGATTTAACTATCGCCTGGAGCAAAACAAGGGATACTCCATTCTCGATCTTTTCAATCAAATTAAAGATTCATTAAAACTCCACTTAGCTTTAATCTTTGACTGGGTTAAAGAATCAGTGTCCTTTAAAACACGGTTCACGATAAACCCCAAAATCACATCACATTTCAATCAGTCCCTAACCGTAAAATAGCAAGTGAGCAATTCCCTAAGTATTAACCCCGAAGGCCGAAACCAACATCAGATCAATACCTCTGAAACCATTCAAATTAACTAATCTCCAGTTAGTTTCTGATTTTCTTAACTCCTTTAGGTCTAAGAACAGTATTATTGAAGATACCGTTCACGACAACCCAAAATCACATTCCATTAATTATCAGGTTAAAGAACAAGTGTTATTTAAAACACTGTTCACGATAAACCCAAAAATCAATACCAGTTCGATTCCAATTAAATATTATTTAATTGGTACACTTCATTAAATCTAAATAAAAAGATTTAATCATTTCTCAACTGGGTTCAAGAACAGTGTTAATGAAGACACCATTCACGACAAACCCAAATCACATTTGATATTAAATATAAGGCTCTGAATAGAAAATATATCGGCTTATATTCAATATCAAATTCTATGACCCACAAATATCGTATTGGAAATAACGATATATATATATATCTTTCAAATTCCCATAATAATATTTGTATCATCACGAAATCCAACATTGAAATATTCCGAAGACAATTTCGATTCAAATCCATTCCAATATAATTACTGGAAATTCTGGTTATTTTCAAAACCATTTCAAATCCAATTTATTTATTTAAAAATAAATAGAATTATAATTCTAGTTCAAAACTAGTTCATTTCGATAAAAATCTATTTCTATCTTTTTAAATATGGAGTTTTTTCATCCCAATTCTTCCCAAATCATTTCTTATGATTTTACACAAATTATTACTATTTTTAATAATTTTATCAAGGCCCGTACAGTCGATTTCCATCAACGGCCATCGAACTGCATTTATAGCGACCTTTTCCAAATTTGATTTGGACATAATTCCAAATACAACCGTTAGATTTCTAATATTCGTTAGAAAGCTCTTTTTGATACGAACCCAACGGTTCCGGTTTTAGGAGATTCCGACGGTCGGATCTCCCGCAATATCCATTCGAAGTCAATGGTCGAAATTCACGAACTGCCGCAGCGCGGCGCGTTCTATTCAGGCCATTATATTATATATATAATATATATAATATATACTTCATCGATTTCAATTCAAAACGTGTTTTATAAATCGTTTTAAATTCATTTTCAAAACGGTTTCAACTTCATATTCAATTTCAAATCAAAATTGAATATTCCAATATAAATTCGGTTTAAATTCATTTCAAATCGATTTCAATTCAATTTCAATTTGAATTCAATTCTTTTCAATTTCTATTTGAATTCAATTCCTTTCAAGTTCAATTCGAATTCAATTCCTTTAATGTTCAATTCGAAATCAATTCCTTTAAAGTTCAATTCGAATTCAATTCTATTCAGTTTAATTCGAATTTCGATTATTTTCAATATAATTCAAATTTCGAAAATGCTTTCAATATACATTGAAAATTGAATAAAATCGATATAAATATCGTTCACGTCAAAATGGCGTCAATCTAATCAACACGGCTTCATATATTTCTATTTTCAAATATTTTATTTCAAATATTTCTTTTTCAAATATTTATATTTCAAAACTGGAATGAGGCCCAATCAATTTCCATATAATGTTAATTATATGGATTTTCTACAACACATGTATAAAATAGCCACGATAAATAATCAACCATCATCCAGAGTGCATTCTACACTGTATAAGCATCAAATATAAATATTTAACGCTTACAACAGTCCGCCAATCGATCGATCGACATACAACTAATTATTGGGATTAGTGTATGTCATATATCATCCCAATACCCGTGTGGGGTTTCCAAACAATCAAACACAGATTTTATTTGTGCAGATGGGCGATGTGTAAAATTTATCGTCCCAATCAATATCAGTCAAATGTGTGTATATAAACAAATCTCTGATTTGTTTATATTAATTTATTTCATTTCATATACACGTTAAAAATTCTATTTTTAACTATAAAATATTTTCTAACTGTATAAATATTTTATTTCATTTCACATCACAACACACAATCAACTACACATCAAAATCATACAAACAAGCATACAAGCCGTCCATGGTCTGTGGACGACGGGTGTCGGGTGCTACTAAACACCGTCTGCATCCTAGTATATATGTTAACTAGAAAAATTAAATTAAAGGTGAGAAGTTCTCACCAAAGAGCTAAACCAAACGCCTCGACTCTTCTTATGTAGGAAACCTTCGCCGCGTTTTATCCATTGCATATATAATCTGAAAATCATATTTTTATCGAATTAAAAGTCTATTCTTCATATGAATAAAAATATAATCTTTACATGAATAAAATCCATCTTTCTATTTTAAAAATCATAACTTTTTGTAACTAAAAATATAATCTTTCTCTAAGTAAAAATCTAATCTTTTTGTTTGTAAAAATCTAATCTTTTTCTAATCCAAGATCTAAACTTTCTCATTATAAAAATATATTTTCAATGCAAAAATCATATTTTTATATCGTTATTCGAATAATAAAAATCATACTTTTAACTCTAAGTTCTATATACATTTTTTTCTAATCCATTCCTTTATATAAAAAAATTACATTTTTATACCAAAGTTATTATGTTGAAAATTCACATTTTAACATTGCTTTATATAAAAAAAACAATACTATTTTATATTTAAAAACAATGCATTTTTAGACAATGCTAATTTTATTTTTAAAACATCATGCTAATTTTAAAACTTTAATTACATAGTTAAATAAATTAAAATATGGTTAACTCTTAATTACCTTAATAAATAAATAAAATTTAATTAAACAAAATTAATTAAACCTAATTATCAGCTAACCTTCATCCTTTATCTGTTAATCCCGCCCCCCTTTCTTGTTCTTGGCCTGGAAAAAATCGAGTACGGCTTCACTCCTAGGGTTGCAATTTGCCATCAATACACGTGCTCGGATGAAGATCGGGGGTCACCACGGTGTGCGCCATCATGGCGCCTCCCCCCAGCCGCAACGGCGTCGCACTCACCACCCTCCGCTGGTCAGAAAATGGGCCCGAGCGTGGCCTTTTTAGGTTGCAGATTCGAGAAATATCCACCCCGAAGAACGATCAATCCTATACCATTCGAACGAGATTTCGATCCTCTCCAATTTCTGTTTTAATTTCATCTATAATTATTTGATGGATTCAGCGAAAAATGGCTTGGAAGTTAGGAGCTCTTCAGCCGTTAATTACGAGGGTGGCGACTGCTTCGATTTGGAACTAGGGTTTAGTGAGGAAGGGTTATTTATAATAATTATTTATTTTATTTTAATTTCAAAAATACCCACTTATACACATAACCTCTAAATCAAATCCAACGACTGTCGCCCCTAGCTAAATACCCCCATTCCGAACACGATGGGATATGTATCGCAGGCTGATTCGACTGTTTCGATCAGTTTTTGTTTAAATTAAAATATAAATCTCTATATATTCAATTTATACGTACATTTTAATTTACCGAGGCCACATACTGACCTCCAAAATTCCAGAAAAATTATTTCCAGCTTTGTATTGACGATACGGTCCTAACAAAACTAATTTAGTCACATTCTGAGACCGTTTGAAAAAGGCCATTTTCCAGTCGATTAAATTCAACTGAAATGGTCAAAACACGTTTTACTTTGCCACGCTCACATATTGAATCAGAAAATTTTGAAAATTGGAATCTAGCAATAATTTGACATCACGGATCCAACAAAAGTGGTTTCGTCGAAATCTGAGGTCGTTTGCAAAATCTCCATTTTTAATGGTCGGAATTCCATAGCGACTATTCAGAATTTTCAACTGGACATATATTTTGATTCCCGCTATGAAATTTCGATTTTTGGATTCGTTGGAAAGATATTCTCAATTAGATTCTAATATTTTTGGTTTCGCTAAAATCCGGTTTATTTTGCACCCGGTACATTCATTTGAAATTTGAAATCGAATTATCGAACTACCGCGCCATTTTCAATTCCTTTTATAATTATAAATAAATATTTATATTCTAATGACGATCTATATAAAATATACGTTCGAATTCCATTCAAAAGAAATTTTTCGTCGATATTATTTAAAATAATCCATTTTAAATATTCTAAATTCACTAAAATTGCCAAATTAAAATTTTTAAATTGGCTCAGAATTTCCGGGTTGTTACAAATACTATGTAAATTATTTTATTTCCATCTTTGTTATTTTAAATTTATTAAGGTTATGTTAAATCATCAACATGCATAAATCATACCCACCTACTCCCAAGTAGATCAGACCTAGTACTTAATATAAAATTAGTGATATGTCCTTAGACAACCTCGCTCTTAGGTACTCCTTTTATACATTTTGTATCCTCTTCGTTAGGATTCCACCATCTCGCCAAGAGAGTGCTGAGACTACATCTGTAAAGGTCTGCTTCGTAAGGCCTAAAATACATATATTTCGCCGTTCGATGGGAAAACTTGTAAACTATATTTGCAATGGACCGTTATAATGGCTGCATTATAGATGTCCATAATGTATGAATCTCGTGCATACATTATGGACTAGCATGTAATTTTTCCGTCTGCACTTCTGAGTCTCACTCACAAGTGGCACCACCAAGGCTCGCTCCATATGGAACTTAATCAAGGATTTACTATAACTATGGTATATCCCTTTATTAGCGCGGCTATGACCCCACGCAGCCACCCCTCAACTAGTTGGAAGGCATTTTCCATAAGTTAATGGTCGTGCCCTATGAAAACAAACAAAAACAACCAAGTTGCATTCCCTATCTTAATCCATGTCTCGATAGTGAAACATTATGGTCGATCGGTCTAACCCGAACACTTCTACGTACACGCTGTTGACTAGTACTTGAGAAAATACTATCCTTTTGGACCTTGCCCTAAATCCTATGATGAACTAGGTTGCCTCCGAGTACCAAGTCACTCATCAATATTTAAATTGTTCCATGTAGCTAGGCATATCATTTTGATATGCACTACAGAACTTGCCTTCGATGGACCTCTCGATGCATATACCAGAGAGCCATCCTAGGGTTTCTATATGTCTTTTTGAAGTTGCTTATCTACCAGTGCCGATGAACTTTTGGTCATCGTCGATAGACTTCCTTTACTCTATAAATAAGGATCTAAATAATAAAATTGACTAACATGAAAAATCAGATCTGAAATCTTACCTGATCCAAACAATACTTTTTAATAGTTTATTTCCTCGATATACAATTTGTTCCACTAGTTTATGATCAGAAGGCCAAAATCTAAAATAATCATTTTATGAAGAATTGGAGGAGAAAATTGAAAGAGCTTGAGCGCCCACTCAAAAAATGAGTTTGGAGGCTAGTCTGCACGTTTATTTATAAGGGTCTAAAGTTGTATCATCTGTTATCAAAACGGACCAAAATTTGTTTGTTAAAAGGCCTCGTTCACGTTGTTTCAGCGCACGTGAGGGTCGATCTGACCCTTTCATGGGTTGACTTAAAGGTCGACCCGACCAAAGCATAGGTCGATCCCATGGGTTATTATGTGTATATAACGTGTAGTTTCGATATGTTAACAAATTTTTTATATTAATAATGTGTTATAATTTTATGTTATGCAACATTGTCATTTAAGTTTCCATTTATTTTTCGATTTATTTCCTCTTATGATGTATGTTATGTTTTTGAATTCAAACGTATGTTTATTTCTAGAATATATACATATACACATGTGTGTGTATTTATAATATATACATACATACGCACACGTTTATAAATAATTATTCTTTGACATAGAGCTTCGAGCATCAATAACATTTTCATACGATCTCCATTCGAAATGTATTGTATATGTAAATTGATTAGAAAATCGCCACGAACACAAGGGTATAAGTCTCGAGATCAAATTCTGATAACCCAAAAAATATATATTCTCCATTCATAATTAAATTAAAATAATTATTTATTATGTAAATTAGGGTTGTTACATTCTTCCACCCAGTAACGGCCCGTGAGATTTTCGACCCCGAAAATCGACATACAACACTATGTCGACTATTCAAGTATCAGAAATATTGGAATGTCAATAGAAATAAGTTAGAGGGTGAGAAATAGAAAGAAAGAAAGTTAGAATAAAAGAAGAACATAAATACACAACATCAGAGTAAACAAAAATCTCACTGCGGAACGAATAACATATATTATAAACATAACTTTTGAAATACAAACTTATAACTGTATATACATACCATTTCAGAGTACAACACATAATATCACAATGGAAATAAACAATAGTTATATAATCCTGAAGCCTCCTGCTCCAAGCTCTCCAAGTATATCTGTAAAATCCTGACTACTTGACTGCTAGTATAAATTTGGGCACCCAAGAGTTTAGGGTAAAGCAAAACAAAATAAACTCTGGGTCAGTCATGGGACTGTTGTGAGTAAACTCTAAACACTTGGTTTAACTTTTAAAATCCTTTAAAAAGAAAGGATAATCGTAAGACAGATCCACACATAAACGCGGATGGTTTTTACCTTACGATAACCCAAAACAATCTTTAAAATCAATACTCTTCTGATATTATAATAATGTCTAAATCAAATAAATAGCAATCTAGCGGAATGCTTTCATCCACGTTCCACATATATAATCAAAACCCGTGGGCACTTATTGGGTAATGGATTCCAAATGGAAAGGTATGGGACCACCTTCCGACAGTGTATCTCTAGAGGGAAATACATCGGATTCAATAAGAACATCTTGCAACCCAAGCTAAACATGACCGGTCACTCATTTCGCTAGAGTATACCGAATGTATTATCACCAATGGTTGGGATCAGCAATCGTTCCCGAAAGGGACAGCATCGATAGATTTAAGAAGCAAAAGGAATTTCTCTAGATCAGGTGACAATACACCCTACTTGGGTGCGACCCACTTGGCCATGCGACCTACCCGATTTATACCATTTTCGGTCGTGAGGTTAGAGGTCACTCTTTTAACATGCCACATCTTCATTCACTTTGAATGCCACATCGTCATACCCGCCAAATCACAAATTAATTTCTCCAAAAATAACACGGGTATACAACTAAGAGAAACGAACTCCTCCACCACCAAATGTGAATAAGTTTAAAGAGATCAACTTATGCGATCTATTAGACATACTCTGTCAGACATTCTTCCAAACAAGTTGTCCTGGGACTGGACAAACCGAAGGCACTATTCTGTAAACCCATCGTAGGCAATTTCTACCTAGGATTTGCCAGAACAGCCCTTGCATAAACTCTGTTTTCAAATATCTTTAATATTTTTGATTCGCCATGCTAATGCCAATATGGATTGGTTTCCAGATAATAAATCTGATCCCGGTCTCTCCGTATTAACGATGGAAATATAATATGGCTAAAAACTTTGATAGCCGGTTATTTAACTATCAAAGGAAAACATCCATACAAACAATGATCCTATTTCCAAATGGAAATTATATCGATTAATTATCAATCAACATTTTTACCCTTAAATTAATTTATGGTTAATTTATTCCTTTTCAAATCCCCCGTTTTTTCATATCTCTTAAACCCGTTTAGCCTCTCACGATTCGCGGAAAAACATTTCCATATATCCACCATTTCCCAATTTCTGTATTTAGAAAATATACGTTATTAATAGTGGAAAACGTTTCCATTTCTTATCGACGCATCATTACTCTTCCAAATCCCTTAGTCCCTATCCGTAGACTAGTATGAGAACAACTCCCTATGTATTAACCTCGAAGGCCAAAAACAACATCAGATCAATACCCAGAAAGCCATCCAACTAAACTAGTCTCCAGTCACTAGATCCGATCAGGCGTTTTATTCCACCATAAATTCAACTGAGCTCCAAATCACTCCAAACTAGTCGATGGTGTAGCATTCGTCCATACGATCCCAACGGATCTTGTTTTGACGAATTCTGATAATGTATGTAGAAGTTATTACATTTACAAGTTTATAAATTATTATAAATTAAAACAAGACTAATTTAATTCGTTATTGGGCCTTACTCTTAAAATAAAACGGCCTATAACCTGTAAACCCGCATCCACCATGCTTTCTCTCCTATAATAAGATGTCGTGACCTCCTCCTTCTAAACACGCCATTAACAGACCGTCGCACGCCTCAAACTTCCACCACACACACTGGAAACAAATGATACCATCACTGTTATTCCTCTTTTCATGAACACTCCAACCTCGTCGCCAAGAATTCGAGTCCACTGCGGTCGTTTGAATCACGTCACCAAGCCTCCATCTGCGAAAAACCGTAAATCACCGAACCCCCTTGAAACCGAAAACCTTAACAATCTGCCTACTGATGCTAAACTCTCCCAGAAGCTCGAATCCAGTATCTACATTTTGAATCGCTGCTCCACTTTCCAGAAAATCGTAACCCTAGTCTCTGCTCCTTTTACTGGTGCGAAACAAATATTGATCAAACTTGGTGATACATATATAAAGACGAGGAGAAACTCGAATGGAGTCCATATATAGATAATTTTCAAATTATGGATTTTTGTAGGAATTGACTTCAATTTTTAACATCTCAAGACTTTCTGGTTTGTGGAAAAAGGATGACGGCTGCATTTTTAGTTGGTGTTGACCAAAAAGAAAGATAAATTAGGTTCAGAAGGATGTAAGGATATTTATAGGATATGTTTGGCTTGCATTAGAAGCTTCATTCAATTTTTTTATATTAATTTATATAGTTACCGCTCTTTGTATTTTTCATTTAAAAATCCGTATGATACCCAAATTCGACGAAATTGGGCAGACAACTATGGTTTGACATTACGAACCCAACGAAACTTGTTATGTCGAATTCCGAGTCCGTTTGCTCACACAATGATTTTTAGGGCTTACATATAACTAATAAATTATTAACATATTCAAAAACAATTTAATTAAATATTAATAAATTAATATTATCGTGTATATATTCACATAGAATATCATACGACTCAAAAATAAATATATCTGGATTTATAACTCAACATTTCAAATCCAGGTTAAATCGATATTCAATTTATATAAAAATCCTTTTATATTATTAAATAAATCGTTATAAATTATAAAAGAATTCCATAGCGACTTTCTAAAAATTTGATTTGATCATAACTCACAATCTACTAGACGAAATCTCAAATTATCTCTTTCATTAGAAAAATATAGTTCAATAGATTCGAATGTTTCTTGTTTCGAAGAAATCCAACTTATAACGGATCTTGTATATTCATTTAAAGTTGAAAACGAAATATTACGAACTACCGCGAATTTACGCACTCGATTATAATTATATTATAACTAATACGTTCAGCTGTCGTTTAAATAATATAGTCGTTATTATAATTCAATTTTAAACTGAATTAAATCTTTTAAATTATCCAATTCATACAATATTGTGAATTCTACTATTTCCGACTATTTCGAAATTAAATATATAATTCTATTATTTATATTAATTAAATATTCCCAATTATTTAAATTCAAGTCACTTAAATTTACCAAACCACTATTTTAGTAATTAAATAAATTAATTATTCGACCGTAAAAATATGGGATGTTACATTCTTCCCCCCTTAAAAGAATTTCGTCCCCGAAATTACCAAGCTAGAAAAATGCTACCAACTCTACCAACTAGATTTAAAAATCTTTTGGTTTACTTCTTATTTTTAGTTTCAACTAAACAATTTTATTTCAATTGAAATATTAATTAATTCTTATTAACGAAAATTTTCAAAAATCCTGAAAATTTTCTAACACCTTAAAATTTCGCCAGCGTCTCCTTTGCACGGGTCGATCGGTACAACTACAACTCGCATCTCTAGGCCTTCTCCAATCCAAAAGAAAATCAAAATGCCAAGCGGCTTGCCAAACAGGCTCATAAAAATCTCATACCCAATTAAAATATAAACTTGTACCTTTTTGTCGGCATATTAATATATCCTTTCCATCTACTAACAATTCAGCATATATCAATATCATCCCAATCAAACTCCAATCAGTTTTTATCCTCAAACCAAATCTTTTGCTTATACCTAAGTCGAATTCCATCCTCAACTCAAATCCCATTCTCAATTCCAACTCTTAACCTATCAATTCAACATAATTCTAGATTCCTATCTCACAATCCAATTTTATTCGATATCATTTTATCCAATTTCCACTTAACTGCCTTTAATTCAGTTTCAAATTGCTTTCACAAATTTCAATTCAATTTGGTTTTAATTCAAACATTCTTTCCCTGGGAATTTTAAACAATTTAGCTTTTCTAAAACCAGATATTCCTTTTCAGAATTCAAAACAACTTGTTTTTCTTAAAACAATTCAAAAACAAAATCTTTGGTAGTAATCCATCACTTAGAAACTCAAAAATGAACACTGATGATGTCCAGATCATCATCGGAATTATTTTCCAGCGACCAAAGTGAGTTTAATACTATATTTCTTTCAAAACTCATTTTTAAATACTTCCATTTTGAATGTATTTCAAAATATCTTTCACAGTGCTTGAAAACATTTCAAAATCTCCCAAGATCTTAAAATTTTCTTATATTCAATTCATTCGGAACATTCTTCAAAGTTTCCACAAAATTTTAATTCTGGTTTAAAACCAGCTTCAATACATTTCATAATAGTTATATGAATTTCATTTGGTTATATATGCATAACCATTTCAATTATAATATTAATCGATTAATATAAATACCAACACATCCAACATACTTAATAATAATCTTAAGATAAATATTTTCTTTATATCAAAATATACTTTGGGTAAAATTATTTCATTTACCCTCTTTCAAAACATACTCTGTCGGTTCATCGTATTCAAGTGTTTAGAAACTCTTACCGATACAGTGGATCAAACTGATCGACCAGAATTCATAAGCCACTCTACCAATAAATCTCCATAATATAATACATTTTTTTAAATAAAATCTACAAATATGTTCTCTCATATATATACACTCAACTCAATCTAGGGTACTAATAACCTCATCTCTATTGAGTTACGCCACAGAGCCAAGGTAATCACTTAACCTTCAGCTCTGATACCACTGTAACGGCCCAAGAGATTTTTGACCCCGAAAATCTACATACAACACCATGTCGACTATTCAAATATCGGAAATACCAGATAGTCAATAGAAAGAAGTATCATTAATCTTCCAAATCCCTTAGTCCCTAACTATAGACTAGTATGAGAACAACTCCTTACGTATTAACCCCGAAGGCCGAAACCAACATTAGATCAATACCCAGACAGCCATCCAACTTGACTAATCTCCAGTCAGTTTCTAATTTCCTTAATTCCATTTAAGTTCTTATTTCCAAACCTCACATTTCATTTAAACTATTTCCATTTGCAAAATAGTTTCTTTAAACCATTATTCATTTTGACCATGAATAAGATTTCTTTATATAATCAAAACAGTTTGATTTCGCATTTAAAATAATATTTCAAATCCAAATCGTTTTTATACTTCTATTTATAGGCTATTAATAAAAATCTTATTTTATTTTCAACACTTGTAATTTCATTGATAATTCTCTTTATAGCTGCTACGCTCGTATTCAATTTCAATTATCAGTGTTAAAACCGATTCTTACTTCTCTATACAAATTCAAACTTTTATCTTTATTTATCCAATGATAAATACTTTTCTTAACTTATAAACATCGTTTATAAATTATTCTTCTCAATTTATCTTTTGAAAACATATTTCTATTTAATATCTACTTTAAATCAAACTTCTCGTATTTCCTTTTATAACTCCCAAAATCCCTTTTTATAATTCTATTAATTTTCCAAATATTTCCTTGTATAAAATTCATTGATTTTATAAATTACTTAATTCAATACTCACTTCAAAAATAATCTTTTTATAATTCCAATATTACTTATGGTATTTACAACCAAATAAGAAGGATCAATATCATCCCAACATACATAATCAATAACAGATTATATATCATCTCATATATCAAAATATATGAAAAACAGTAACATAAATGTCGAGGAATCTAGTTGGATCCCTCCAACCTGTTTCCCTACATCCGCAGATGTTAAACAGTATAAATAACATCAATTTCATTTCAATATGAAATATTATAATTACAGAATCAATATTTATTTAATGATATCTATATATATTAGATCTATAATTTCAACTAATTAATTAGCAGTTCATCCACACAATCATAACACAGTAATCAAACATCATCTATCAATACTAAATAACATTTATAAAAATATAAACTGGACAGAGTTAGTGAGTTTTACTCACGGTTTATCGTTAAATAACGATAACCATTCAATAGATCCGATCAGGCATTATATTCCACCATAAATTCAACTGAGCTCCAAATCACTCCAAACTAGTTGGTGTAGCATTCGTCTATACGATCCCAACGGATCTTGTTTCGCTGAATTCTGTTAATGTATGTAGAAGTAATTACATTTATAAGTTTATAAATTGTTTTAAATTAAAACAAAACTAATTTAATTCATTATTGGGCCTTACCCTTTAAATAAAATGGCCTATCACCTGTAAACCCGCATCCACAGTGCTTTCTCTCCCATAATAAGATGTCGTGACCTCCTCCTTCTAAACACTCCATTAACAGACCGTCGCACGCCTCAAACTCCCACCACACACACTGGAAACAAATGATACCATCACTGTTATTCCTCTTTTCATGAACACTCCAACCTCGTCGCCAAGAATTCGAGTCCACTGCGGTCGTTTGAATCACGTCACCAAGCCTCCATCTGCGAAAAACCGTAAATCACCGAACCCCCTTGAAACCGAAAACCTTAACAATCCGCCTACTGATGCTAAACTCTCCCAGAAGCTCGAATCCAATATCTACGCTTCGAATCGTTGCTCCACTTTCTAGAAAATCTGAACCCTGGTCTCCGCTCCTTTTACTGGTGCGAAACAAATATTGATCGAACTTGGTGATACATATATAAAGACGAGGAGAAACTCGAATGGAGTCCATATACAGATATTTTTCCATTTATGGATTTTTGCAGGAATTGATTTCAATTTTTAACATCTTAAGATTTCCTGGTTTGTGGAAAAAGGACGATAGCTGCTTTTTTTAGTTGGTGTTGACCAGAAAGAAAGACAAAATTAAGTTTGGAAGAATGTAAGGATATTTATAGGATATGTTTGGCTTGCATTAGAAGCTTCATTCAATTTTTTATATATTAATTTATATAGTTACCGCTCTTTGTATTTGTCATTTAAAAATCCGTACGATACCCAAATTCGACGAAATTGGACAGACAACTATGGTTTGACATTACGGACCCAATGAAACTTGTTTCGTCGAATTCCGAGTCTGTTTGCTCACACAGTGATTTTTAAGGCTTACATATAAGCAACAAAATATTAATATATTCAAAAACAATTTAATTAAATATTAATAAATTAATATTATCGTGTATATATTCACATAGAATATCATACGACTCCAAAATAAATATATCTGGATTTATAACTCGATATTTCAAATCCAGGTTAAATCGATATTCAATTTATATAAAAACCCTTTTATATTATTAAATTAATCGTTATAAATTATAAACGAATTCCATAGTGACTTTCTGAAAATTTGATTTGATCATAACTCACAATCTACTAGACGGAATCTCAAATTCTCTCTTTCTTTAAAAAAATATCGTTCAATATATTCGAACATTTCTTGTTTCGAAGAAATTCGACTTATAACGAACCTTGTATATTCATTTAAAGTTGAAAACGTAATATTACGAACTACCACGACGTTACGCGCTCGATTATAATTATATTATAATTAATACGTTCAGCTGTCATTTAAATAATATATTCGTTATTATAATTTAATTTTAAACTGAATTAATTATTTTAAATTATCCAATTCATACAATATTGCGAATTCCACTATTTCCGACTATTTCTGAATTAAATATATTATTTTATTATTTATATTAATTAAATATTCCCAATTATTTAAATTCAAGTCATTTAAATTTACCAAACCATTATTTTAATAATTAAATAAATTAATTATTCGACCGTAAAAATACGGATGTTACACACCCTTTTAGAATTTAATCCCTAAAAATTCGGCAAGGGTATAACTATGTAACCCCTAGCACCTACTTATATAATCACATTCATTAAGTGTGCATCCAATTTGTCAACCATCCGTGTCATTATGCAAAGTGTATCACGTCACAAAATATATGAATATACATGAATATATGTGGTACCTCCTGGATGAATGTTCTTTTCTTTAAAAATTCTTTTCAAAACAAGATGCAAATATCCTAATTATACTTACAATTTTATATAAATGTAATCTTTTAAAATCAAAATAGTTTTTCATCAAATTTTTCCTACGCTTCTACTGAATAAAAGCATAGTTCAACCAATTTTTACATCCGAAACCCTATCATGCAACTGTTAATACTCGAGTTTTAGTAAAATCTAATTTTTCAAACTTAATTTCTTATGTTAGAAAAGGTATGAAATGTAAAATTCCACTCTAGTTTTGGAAAAAAATCTAATTTTCCAAACTCAATTTTTTTATGTTAGAAAAAGGTATGAAATGGAAAATTCTACTAAAATTTTAGAAAAATCTAATTTTCCAAACTTGATTTCTTATGTTAGAAAAAGGCAGGAAATGGAAAATTCTGCATTTCCCACGTCACTTTAATGCCTCCATTCCCCGTACTTGGAAATTTTCATAGTTTTATCAAAAATCTTATTTTCCCCTAGCATGGTTTTACATAAGAAATTTTTACTTTTTGAATTCCTTAAACTTCATATTGGAAGAATACAATTTTCTTATCAAGTTTTTATTTCATATTATTGTAATTTCCATTATTTGCGCTTATATTTATATTTGTTGTTTTCCTTTTAGTTTCTCCTTTTCTTTTGTTGACCTCTTATTAGTTACACACATTGTTTACATTCTTTTATAATGTTCATTACCGAAACATAGAAAAAGAACGTCTTACTAGTAAGCACGATTTTCAGCAACCAATATTTAACACTTATGTACGAATACATACTACTAAATGGAAAGAATACACAAATCATGTTTTAGGATACAACTATTTTTTACTTGGTCTTAGTTTGGAAACTGCATCCATGTCGTTCTTGAAATCCCTTCTAATGGCTTCTTAAACTTATGTTATCATAGGTCCCCATTTATCTTAAAGATAACCTATATCTGTTATCGGGACCCTCAAACCCGAAATCTAGTTGGGCTTCCATCGCAGCCCCTTTGACTTAGCCTTACCAATTGCCTCAGCCGCCATGATCTAGTCTTATCTATTGGCTACTACGCATACTATCGCGATATTCCGCTTTTATTATGATATCCAAACTTCCCAAGATAGTTTCCAATATTATAATAAGTATTATCTTATATTACTTGCAAGTTTCTAAGGCTTGCTCTTTTTAGTCTATTTTCTTTTTATTACATATCAACATGTGAACTCAATTCTCAAATGAGTTAACCGGTATTTTCCAAATAAATTGCATCCTTTATTAAATCTGTATTTATATGAAATATCTTTCTTCCAACTATTTCACATAAACTATACGAGTCTGCAATTTCTCTAGTTTTCCTCATAATTAAATGGTAACTACTTGGAAAGCAACTTTCCTTCATCTCCTTTTCTTAGCTCTCATATACTGTATTATGCCGTATGAGTGTTGATCTTTTCTCTCTCCTTTTTTAATCTCATTCTTAACAATTTCTACAATTACTAACAAAATTTATAAAGATCTGCCTTAATATCAAATTTATGGTCTATTCAAATACCAATACAACCTTCCTAGGATTACCAAGGGCCCTATGCACACTACGGGGATCTCTTATCATCGTTCCCTTCATAACATTATCTACTTTTCCCCGCCTGTTGACGAGAAAAATTGTCGCCAACACCCAAGATTCTTAATTACTTAAGAATTATCGTTTCGCCTGAAAAATAAAGTGAGGAAAAGTAAGTAAATCACACAAGGGATTTATAGTGGTTCGGCCCCGCGAGGGACCTACGTCCACTTTAGAAGTGTTGTTGGTATTTTATTGCTAATGGAGAATTACAAGCATGCAAGCATCATATGATATCCCTTTATAACATCTGAGGGTCATATGTGTCATTTACAATATTAGGGAAAATTAAAATTTTGCCCTTCTTCTTCCTCAATGTGAGGATGCCATTAAAGTACTCTCTTGGAGCTTCACAAGAGCTGCCAACATGCCAAAATCCCACCCCTTTGAAGTGAGAGGTAGTGGGATATTTATAGAGGAGTTGTTAGGTGGGAGTAGGTAGGAATAGGGCCCTACACCCAAAAACTTGAACCCCTTGGAGCCCAGCCCAAAAAACTCGAACCCCGCCTCCTGATGCCCAGAGTTTCGAACCTCATGGGTATGAATTTCGGGGCCCTAAGGGGTTCGAAATTCGTACCGCGAGGGGTACGATAGGGGGTGAATCGATCGGGGAGCTTCTCGTTTTGGGCTATCGTCTTTTTGTGGTTCGAGGCGTGATCAGAGCGATGTTTTGAGGATGTTACGAGGTCCTGGCAGGTTTGATCTTTTCTTAACTCGTTCCAGCAACTCCGTGGCAACACTTTCATCCTTGTCGTGCGTTGAGCTGAGCGCGTCTTGTGTACTTTTGGTAACCGGACCAAAAAGCCGGTTAACAAACCCTTACTAAGGTGCTAATTTCTATCTACTCCCTTTTTGAAAAATTGGTTTTGTGTTATTTTAAAAAGTCTAATCATTTCACTAAACCATTTTTTAATTTATTCTTCTAGTCATCAACTATTGGCAAAGTCTCAACTTATCTTCTGTGCGGGCTTCTTGAAAAGACACGGAATTAAATGTGCATAACAAGGAAAAAATATGCATTTTCCTTTACTTAGCCCTTTCTTTTTAGGTTTTCCTTTTTTCATTTACCACGATCTATCCATTACTACATTTTTTTAATTATATCCTAAGGATTATGCACTTTAATACATTGGAGCTACTTATTATTTATCTTTTCAAGAAAAATTATTAACACTAAATTTCTATGACTTTTTTTGAAGGAGGGTTTTGCATTTTGTGTAAAGTAACAAGAAAACTTTCTTTTTCATTTCCTTGTTGAATTAGATTGCATAAAGTATGGTGTGTAGCCTATATTTTGATTTTGCATTTCTCATTATTTTAACAAAACACATTAACTTGTAAACTTGTCTACTCATAAAAACTCATTTTACAATTCTGATTGTTCCAATGAACTAAAGTGTGTCATAGCCTATCCTATTTTGAAATTTTTCATTTTTACTGACACCAAAATTTGTCTCAACACCTAAAGAGTTCAACAAACATTAAACTAAGGGAATGGAAAACAAGTAAGAAATAACAGAATTAAAGTAAACGAAGAGGACAACAATTTAAGGTTGTTTTGCATATGTCATTCTACGTTCACTTTGTTATTTCAGTCACTTTATTGCTTAATTTCACGGAGTACAATGCTTGATCGGTATACATTGTTAGTAAGATAGTATAATTGAATTGCCAAAAGATCCTTATTCTATTAAAAACGAAGCTATCTATAGTTGAGGTTGGAGCTGGAAACTTGGGATCCGAAGTAATAGGGAGCGTATACGGCCCAGGGTCCAAAAACACTATTGTGACATATCGATACCAATCCCCACATTTAGCAATTTTGGGGATTCGGACATGGACTCCTATCCTACTCCTTTTTCTTTATCTTCACGCAAACCTTCATTAGTAATCTAAGCATTTGAAGTGGGAATGTGACTAGTTAAAGCTGCGGAGTGATGTTGGTCTAATGGAGTTGCACCGATCCATTCCTACGGAGCTGTACCGATCCCAACAACTTCTGGAATTGAGTCTGTTTAAAGTCACACCGATCCGCCTTTGGAGGAGTTATATGAACCCCTTACTTAGACATTCTAGTGTTGTGTTGGATCAAAATGTGGAAGTTATACCGATTCCCACATGAGATTCCTATCGATCCCTTCATTGAATTCATACCGAATCGTGTAGAGATAAGCATCTGAAAGCTATTCCGATGAGTTGATACGATCATAGTCAAGTGACACTATCTGGATTCGATCTTAAGGGCTTCGAGCGACTCTTAAGGTCGAGTAACAATTTCCATTCTTACTGAATTTTTTAGTTACTAGGGTTTTATTTACACTATTCTCAACCTTTTTTTCTAAAGTACTTATTATTCTGAAGTAACCTGAAAATCCCCGCCCGACCTGAACCGAACTGGAACGCGGATTGCTTTGAGAAAACAATGCATTAGAACACAAATAGAAGAACATTTCATTGCTATTACAACAATTTACATCAGAGTACCAGAATATAATAGAGTATGTATAAACATTACAGATTAGAATTACAATATCAGAGATTTAAATCACATAGCAGCGGAAAAATAATGAATAACACAAATGGAATAAATACATGGGTACAAAGCTTCCCGAGTATAGCTCCATCTGTAGGTCAGGATACTGTGAAAATAAAGAACCTGCAAAAAACCAAAACTACTAGCTGCCCGTAAGCAAAATAAGGGCACCCCGAGTTTAGGTTAAAACAATAAACTCCGAGTCAGTCATGGGACTGGTGTGAGAACTAAAATAGTTATTATTTTTTTATTTTAAAGTTGGGTAAATCGAGGGACCAAGCCATATAACACGGAACGAGTTTTCTCCCAAGAATACCAGTGCATAAACCAAACAGCGCAATGCTAAAAGGAAAAATGAAGCAATTATAAGACTTAGGTCCCATCACACAATGAAAACACAAACCAGAGGATATAGTTTTCCCTTATATTGGCCAAATATGCTTGGTACGTGAAAATTTATCTTTTATTATTACTATAAGTGAAGAAATCAACTTCAAATATAAATGAATCAATCATAGACGGCATAGTACCACATCCTACTATGTCTCCATATAGGTTTACAACTATAATCGAAAGTCGCGTATTCGAAATTGGATTCCATCTACGAACCAAGGCAAAGAATGTTCCTTTCCTATTCGAGACAATCTAGCATATCATGTCTCAGTTTCAGCCGCAACTGCACCTGGATCTTGCAGGGTCGGTCCACACTTACTTTTGTGGATTAGTAATTCCTGAACAATACGTTTTCCTCCCCTATGGGGCATAAAATCAAGAGCCACAAGGGACTCAAATCCGAGGTACCTCGCTTTCCAACATCCATATAAGTAAAAATGCCTGGGCTCCATACCATGACACCACTTCCAGCTAGAAAGAAACGCATGCACTCCCTGTTGTCCCATCCCGTAGCTTGTTCACACCGGGGTGTGAGACTTGCGAATTAATGCTACAACACAAAGCTATGCTAATTAAAACTATGCTTTGATCATCATCCACCGGACTTTTATTTTCAACAAAAGCCTTGATCCATGCAACTTAGCATGCCACATTATCAATTCATGCCATATAATTGATCATCCACCAATATATATAACCCCTGAGCTCGTACGTCTCAGAGAAGGGCGTTAAGCAAGAGAATAAATTCTCCGCTGCCAAACAGATACATATTTTTAGCAAAGATCAAAGAATACAGCGCGAAAAACAATGTCAGACATACAATCCATTTACAAGTCCCTTCTGGGTCTGAACAAAACCGAAGACACCTTATTTCTCGTCCCATATGTCCAATACAGGAGAGAGGTCCGCGCATATCCGGTCGATCTCCAAGTACGTCTGGACGACCACCACTATAACCCCGTCTTGGGTGTACAGCCCAATCGAGGCATCAGCAATCATCCATTCGATGTGAAGTTCTCCGGTCTTTAACCATCGTCTTCATCGTCAACATAGTCGCCGTCGTATCAGTTATTCAGAATGGGATAAACCCAGTTTTTCCGAATAACTCGCGTATCTTATAATCAAGTGCTATAAAAACACAACATACACCTCATTCCAATTCTGAATATTCTTGGGAAAGGTTCCCATTAATTTTATCAAGGATAAGTTCATTTTAACTTATTCTTCGATCTTCTTCGGAAATCATTTCAAAAGATTTTATATTATCTTTTCACAATTTAAACCAAATCAAGGTTTATCAAACTAGTCGGAATTAACGCCTTACCGAAGTAATCATTTATTTTATAGTCCCAATCCCAACCTATTCATTCCATGGAGCAAAACTGTTGGTACTCCATATCTAACACCCCATGTGTTATTGGTAAATTTAATTACCGTTTATTGTTCAAATCTAGTGAAAGATTCAACTATCGCATGGAGTAAAACTGGTGATACTCCATTCTCGATCATTTCATGAATTCGACAAGTTTAATTACCTTATTCTCTTTTCAATCTAATTAAAGATTCATTAAAGCTCTATTTCGTTTTAGTCTTCTAAAATCATTATTTAATGATTATTCACTCTTAGGAAATTAATCCTGTCTTTAACTGGGTTAAAGAACACTTGTCATTTAAAAAACGGTTCACGATAAACCCAAAATCATATTCCATTCACTTCCAATTTAGTGTATTAAATTGGAAAACTTCTCTTTGGAAAATTCCATTAAATCTTAGTTTTAAGATTAATAAATTCCAAATCATGTTTTCACTGTTAATCGGGTTTTAAGAATCAATGTCGTTTAAAACACCGTTCACAATGGATCCAAAATCAACTACCGTTTCATTCCAATTATGTTTATTAATCGGAAAATTTGCTTACATCTTAATTAAAATATTTATTCTTTTTTCAAATGGGTTTAAGAATAGTGTTATTTAAGACACCATTCACGACAAACCCAAATTCCAATTTGATATTAAATATAAGTCTATTCACGTCGAATTATATTCAATATCAAATTTTGAAACCAACAGATATCATATCGGGAATAACGATATCGATATCTTCCAAATTCCTAAAACAATATCCGTATAATCAGGGAATCCAATATAGAAATATTCGAAGATAATTTCCATTCAAATCCATTCCAATTTATATATTGGAAATCCTGGTCATTTTAAAACCATTAACAAATTCATTATGTTATTTTCTTAAATTGGTAAACAACTTATTCTGATAAAAATATCTTTTATCTTCATAACTTGGAATATTTCATCCAAAAATCTTTTCAAATCATTTACTATGATTTAACATAAATTTTCCCTATTTTTAATTGTTCAAAAATAGGCCCATTCAGTTAAATGATGTTTCAAGTCATTTAACTGCACTGGCGCTGTTTTAATTCAAATTTGAATTTGACATTTCTCGAAATCCAACTGTTAGATTTCAAATCTCATATACTCATTTGAAAACTCTTTTTGATACGAACCCATAGGTTCCCGTTTCAGAAGAATCCGACGGTCGGATCTTCCGCTACGTCAAATTGAAGTTAATGGTCGAAATTCGCGAACGCTCGTTGCACGACACGTTCTATTCGAACCATTATAATATAATATAATATATATATATTACGTCGATTTCCATTCAAAACGTATTTTATAACACCTTTATTAATTCGTTTGAAATCGATTCCAACTTCCATTTTCAATTTTAAATACTACGTTATTATAATATCATAATAATAATCTTTTCAAAATGTCTATTCTGAAATCCATTTCTTTTTTTCATATTCATTATAAAATTAATAAAATCGATATAAAAATCCATTCGAGTTAAAATGGTGCAAATCTACTTAACTCGACTTCATATATTTAAATATTTCCGTGTCCATCCAAAATCAGACATCAAACCATATTTTGATTTCTTTGTGTCCATACGAAATCGGACATCAAAATCGTATTTTAATATCTTTGTGTCCATCTAAAATCGGACATCAAAACTGTAATT
Source organism: Allium sativum (assembly GCA_030737875.1). Taxonomy (NCBI): domain Eukaryota; kingdom Viridiplantae; phylum Streptophyta; class Magnoliopsida; order Asparagales; family Amaryllidaceae; genus Allium; species Allium sativum. The sequence goes on from CM060916.1 coordinate 821,054,391, forward strand.
TAATATCTTATCAGAACATTCGTTTATTTCCAAATTGAAATGAGACCCAATCAATTACCATATAATTTTAGTTATATGGATTTCATACATCTCATGTATTCTATAATAATGATAAACAATCATTAAACATCCAAATAACAACCAGAGTGCATTCTACAACTGTATAAGCATTAAATAAATAAATAATGCTTACAACAGTATGTCAATCAATCGATCGACATACGACTAATCACAAGGGAGATGTGTGATCAGAATATCATCCCAAGACCCGTGCGGGATTTCAACCAACAAATACTGATTATTATTTGTGCACTAAGGCGACGTGTAAAAATTATCGTCCCAATCGATATTACTACAATAAGCGAAACATAAACAAGTCAGCCGACTTGTAAATGAATGTGTAATTCTATTTTAACTCCCATAAATATATTAGAATTTATTTAACATGTTAAATATTTCTAACACTCAATCACATCATACATGACATACAAATCAACAAATCATCCATGGTCTCAAACAACAGTGACAGGAGCTACTAAGCACCATTTACAACCTAGGATATAATTTACATAAAAGTAGTTGAGTGAGAAGGAGTTCTCACATTGGTTTTCACTCCATCATTCTTTAATTTTAACAATTCGAATTTTGCCTTAAATGCTGACTTGCTCCAAATTTGACGAATTTGATGCTCGCTCGAAGCTCTTGACTCAACGATTGCAGCGGATCCTATTTCGCGCGATTTTGAGTTCGTAGCTAAAAGTTGTTAACTTGCGAAGTTTAAACAACAATTTAAATAATTAATTAAATGGTTAATTTCACCTTGATTTCTAACTTGCTCCAAATTTGACGCAATTGGTGCTCGCTCGAAGGTCTCGTCGCCACGATCGCAGCGGATCTGAGTTTGCAATTTTCCGAGCTCGTATGAAAAAGATATCACGTTACGAACATTAAACAAATAATTAATTAAAATAAAAACCCTTAATTATCCTTTTAATTACCTTCCCTTTTAATTCCTTCGATCAAAACTTTTGCCGCCCTTCATCGATCTCAACTCGCACCGCCGCACGTCAATCTAGGTAGCTAGACTCCGATCGGAGAACGGCATCGCCTTCCCCTCAGCGCCGCCTACCCGTGGCAGACTCCGTGGCCGGAATTGCCTCAGAACAGCAGGCAAACGACGGTGGTTGGAGCTCAAAATTCAAGCTGAATACGGAACGATAAAACTCCAAATTTGATCAGTATGTAGATCTCCATTAGCCCTTTGATTTTGCTGTTAGAACTTCCTTGCATCGATTATTGGATTGAGAGAAAAATCAGGAAGAAATATGGAGTGTTTTGGCCGTTCAAGAAAAAATGACGGTGGATTGGAGAAATGAATTTTGATTGGCCAGTATTTATTTAGGGTTTTGCATCCGAACTCAAAATCAAACCCAATGACTGTCGCCCCTAGCTAAATACCCTCATTCCGAACACAATGGGATATGTTTCGTAAGCTAATTCGGTTATTTTTAATAGTTTTTATCGAAACTAAAATATTAATCAATATACGTTTATTGAATTCAACGCACATTTAATTTATCGGGGCCACATATTGATTCCAAAAATTATGAATTTTGGAATCTCATTATAATTTGATGATATGGTCCCATAGGAACTGGTTTCGTCGAATTTCGAGCCCTTTTGCAAAATGGCCTTTTTCCAGTCGATTAAATTTACAACTGAAATTGAAGGTGCCTTTAAATTTGCCACGCTCACATATTAATTCCAAAAATTATGAAAATTGAAACCTAACAATAATTTGACATTCCGGATCCATGAAAATTGCTTTCGCCGAATTCGGACGTTGTTTGCAAAATTTCCATTTTTAAGGGCTTATATATTAATAATATATATATATATATATTCCATAGCGCTATATCTAAATTTTAATTTAGTCATAACTTACAATTTATAATGTGAAATCTCAATTTCTTACATTCTTTAGAAAGATATGATTAATTCGATTATGATGTTTCCAGTTTTATCCAGTTCTGATTTATGTTGAATCCTATACATTCATTCAAAATTGAAAATCGAATTTTCAAACTACCATGCCATTTCAGGCTCGTAATATATAACTTATAAATTTATAAATTCTAACTTCGATTAAAAATATATTTTTAGTCGTTATTATTTAAAATAAATCATTTTAAATATTCAAAATCCATTAAAATAGCTTAAAATAAAATTTTAAAATGGTTCTGAAATTTCGGGTTGTTACATTCTCCCCCACTTAAAATCTTTTCGTCTTCGAAAGGGAACGGAGCTGAAAGTTGTTTAACTAACCAACTCAACTTTCATTCTGGCTTGAGTTCTTCAACTTTTCAGTTTCTAAGAACTTTCAAATTTTTCAAAATTTTGGCTAACACCCTAAATTTTTGAAAGATTTCGCCATAACCTCCTTTGTACTGGGACATCGGAAAATCCGCAACTTGCCACGCAGGGCCCTCTCCAATCAAAAAGAAAAAGCTAAGTGGCTAGCCAATCGGTTCATAAAATCATCAAAACCCAATGAATATAGTAAAAATGTACCTATTTGTTGGGCATACAAGTTTATTCCTCTTCTTTAGCTTTCTTGCTATGACCTGTTAAATATATATGCAATTACATGTACACAAATCCAATCAATTTTCAATTTAGTTCAATATTTGATTCTATCTGGCTGATTTTACCTTTCATTCATTCTTTTATTGGTTTCATTATTTCAATATTTTTATTAGTTAAACTAATAATCAAACAACACAATCTGCAATCAATTTGTTGATTAAATTTCCAAATGCATAACTTTGATATATATACTCAAAATCACATTTTTGATGCCAAATCACACAAACATACAACTTAACTAAGTTTTGGTTCTCACACCAGTCAATTGAAAATATATAGATATCCCACTTTCGAAACTCGAACATAAAAGCTGATGATGATATATCAATCACCAGAATCATCTCCGCTAGAGTGTGATTCTATACCTACCCAGTATATTTGAGACTTCGAACGCACGCTAGCTAGGCGTAAATGCAAAATCTACTAATACTCGATAGTCCAAAATAAATTAAAATATAATACTCAAATACGTATAATAAGTTATAAATTTTCAAAACTAAATTTGTTTTCAGTAAATAATACTCTTCTAACTCATTCTAAGGTATTACTAACCCTATCTCTAACAAGTCATTCTCATAGGATGTTACTAATCCTATCTCCGATGAATTCTTTTGTTCGGTCCTAATGTGCCTTGTTCTCGAGCTTTGTAAACCAAATCTCTGATACCAAATGAAGTAACCCAAAAATCCCCGCCCGGCCTGAACCGAACTGGAACGCGGATTGCTTTGAGAACACGACGCATCAGAACACAAACAGAAGAACATTTCATTGCTATTACAACAATTTACATCATAGTACCAGAATATAATAGATTATGTATAAATATTACAGATTAGAATTACAATATCAGAGATTTAAATTACATAGCAGCAGAAAAATAATGAATTACACAAATGGAATAAATATACGAGTACAAAGCTTCCCGAGTATAGCTCCATCCGTAGGTCAGGATCCTGTGAAAATAAAGAACCTACAAAAAACCAAAACTACTAGTTGCCCATGTTGAAAATAAAGGCACCCCGAATTTAGGTTAAAACAATAAACTCCAAGTCAGTCATGGAACTGGTGTGAAAACTAAAACAGTTATTTACTTTTTATTTTAAAGTTGAGTAAATCAAGGGACCACGCCGTATAACATGGAATGAGCTTTCTCCCAACAATACTAGTGCATAAAACAAACAGCGCAATGCTAAAAGGAAAAATGAAGCCATTATAAGACTCAGGTCCCATCACACAATGCAAACACAAACAAGAGGATAGAGTTTTCCCTTATAATGGCCAAATATGCTTGGTACGCGAAAATTTATCTTTTATTATTATTATAAGTGAAGAAATCAACTTCAAATATAAATGTATCAATCATAGACGACATAGTACCCCATCCTAATATGTCGCCATCTATTTATAACTAAAATCGAAAGTCGCATATTGGAAATTGGATTCCATCTATGAACCAAGGCAAAGGATGTTCCTTTCCGATTCGGGACAATCTAGCCTACCATGTCTCAAGTTTAGCCGCAACTGCACCTGGATCTTGCAGGGCCGGTCCACACTTACTTTTGTGGATTAGTAATTCTTGAAAAAGACGTTTCCTTGCCCTATGGGGCATAAAATCAAGAGCCACTAGGGACTCAAATCCGAGGTACTTCGCTTTCCAACATCCACATAATTAAAAATGTCTGGAATCCATACCATGACACCACTCCCAGCTAGAAAGAAACGCATGCACTTCCTGCTGTCCCATCCCGTTTCTGGTTCACACCAGGGTGTGAGGCTCCCGAATTAACGCTACAACACAAAGCTATGCTAATTAAAGCCATGCTTTGATCATCATCCACAAGACTTTGATTTTCAACAAAAGCCTTGATCCATGCAACTTACCATGCCACATTATCAATTCATGCCATATAATTAATCATCCACCAATATATATAACCCTTGAGCTGGTACGTCTCAGAGAAGGGCGTTAAGTAAGAGAATTAATTCTCCGCCGCCAAACAAATACATATATTTAGCAGAAATCAAAGAATACAACGCAAAATACAATGTCAGACATACAATCCATTTATAAGTCCGTTCTGGGTCTGAACAAAACTATAGGCGCCTTATTTCTCGCCCCAATCTGTCCAATACAAGAGAGAGGTACTCGCATATCCGGTCGATCTCCAAGTATGTCTAGATGATGACCACTATAACCCCGTCTTGGGTGTGCAACCCAATCGAGGCATCAGTAATCATCCATTTGATGTGAACTTCTCCGGTCTTTAACCACCGTCTTCATCGTCAACATAGTCATCGTCGTATCAGTTATTCAGAATGGGATAAACCCAGTCTTCCGAATAACTCGCGTATCTTATAATCAAGTGCTATAAAAACACAACATACGCCTCATTCCAATTCCGAATATTCTTGGGAAAGGTTCCCATTAAATTTATCAAAGATAAGTTCATTCTAACTTATTCTTTGATCTTCTTCGGAAATCATTTCAAAAGATTTTATATTATCTTTTCACAATTTAAACCAAATCAAGATTTATCAAACTAGTCGAGATTAACGCCTTACCGAAGTAATCATTTATTTTATTATCCCAATCCCAACCTATTCATTCCATGGAGCAAAACTGGTGGTACTCCATATCTAACACCCCATGTGTTATCAGTAAATATAATCACCGTTTATCGTTCAAATCTAGTGAAAGATTCAACTATCGCATGGAGCAAAACTGGTGGTACTCCATTCTCGATTATTTCATGAATTCAGTAATTTTAATTACCTTATTCTCTTTTCAATCTAATTAAAGATTCATTAAAACTCTATTTCGTTTTAGACTTTTAAAATCATCATTTAATGATTATTCGCTCTTAGGAAATTAATCCTATCTTTAACTGGGTTAAAGAACTCATGTCATTTAAAACAGAGTTCACGATAAACCCAAAATCATATTCCATTCAATTCCTATTTAGTGTATTAAATTGGAAAACTTCTCTTTGAAAAATTCCATTAAATATTAGTTTTAAGATTAATAAATTCCAAATCATAATTTTACTGTTAATCGGGTTTTAAGAATCAATGTCGCTTAACACACCGTTCACAATGGACCCAAAATCAACTACCGTTTCATTCCAATTATGTTTATTAATCAGAAAATACGCTTACATCTTAATTAAAAGATTTATTCTTTTTTCAAATGGGTTTAAGAATAGTGTTATTTAAGACACCATTCACGACAAACCCAAATTCCAATTTGATATTAAATATAAGTCTATTCACGTCGAATTATATTCAATATCAAATTCTGAAACCAACAGATATCATATCGGGATATCTTCCAGATTCCCAAAACAATATTCTTATCATTATGGAATCCAATATAGAAATATTCGAAGATAATTTCCATTCAAATCCATCCAATTTATATATTGGAAATCCTGGTTATTTTAAAACCATTAACAAATCCATTCTGTTTACTTAAGTTGGTAAACAACTTATTCTGATAAAAATATCTTTTCTCTTCATAACTTGGAATATTTCATCCAAAAATCTTCTCAAATCATTTTTTATGATTTAACATAGATTTTCCTTATTTTTAATTGTTTAAAAATAGGCCCTTCCAGTTAAACGGCGTTTCAGGTCATTTAATTGCACTGGCGCTGTTTTAATTCAAATTTGAATTTGACATTTCTCAAAATTCAACCGTTAGATTTCAAATCTCATATACTCATTTGAAAACTATTTTCAATATGAACCCATTGGTTCCGGTTTCAGAAGAATCCGACGATCGGATATTCCGCTATGTCAAATCGAAGTTAATGGTCGAAATTCGCGAACGGTCGCTGCATGACACGTTCTATTCGAACCATTATAATATATATGATATATATATTACTTCGATTTCCATTCAAAACGTATTTTACAAAACGTTTATTAATTCATTTGAAAACGATTCCAACTTGCATTTTCAATTTTAAATCAAATGTAATAACCCCGAATTTCAAAACCAATTAAAAAATTTTGTTTTAGCTATTTTAATGAATTTTGGATATGTAAACTGAATATTTTAAATAATAACGACTAAAAATTTATTTAAAATGAAACTTGAGTTTATAAATTTATAAAATTTATATTACGAACTTGAAATGGCGCGGTAGTTTGAACATTCGATTTCAAATTTCAATTAAATACATATAATTCAATATAAGTCATAATTGAATGAAACTGGAAACGCTAGGATCGAATTAATCATATCTTTCTAAAGAATGTAAGAAATTGAGATTTCACTTTAGAAATTGTAAGTTATGACTAAATTAAAATTTAGAAATAGCGTTGTAGAATTTATATATATTAATATATATTTTAATAATATATAGCCCTTAAAAATGGATATTTTGCAAACGACTTTTGAATTCGACGAAACCACATTCTATGGATCCGGAATGTCATGCTATTACTAGGTTTCAAAATTCATAATTTTTGGAATTAATATGTGAGCGTGGCACACTTATAGGCACCTTCACTTTCAGTTGTAATTTAATCGACTGGAAAAAGGCTATTTTGCAAACGGACTCGGAATTTGATGAAACCAGTTCCTATGGGACCGTATCGTCAAAACATAGCTAGATTTTTCTTCTAGAATTTTTGGAGTAAGTATGTGGCCCTGGTAAAATAAAACGTACGTTGAATTCAAATTTAAAAGGTATATTATTTTATATTTTTAATTTTGATAAAACCTATCGAAACAACCGAATTGGCTTATGAGACATATCCCATTGCGTTCGGAATGGAGGTATTTAGCTAGGGGCAATAGTCGTTGGGTCTCGTTTGGAGTTCAAATTGAAAGTCAACTTTTATGGGGAATTAAATAAATAAATAAATAAATATATAAAAACCCATTTTACATAAAAAAAAACCTCCCCATTATCTTTTTTCCTAAATCGAAAATCGTTTCTCATATAAAAAAAGAATGGCGATGGCCATTCTCACGTCGCCCAGGTCGACGCCGCCGGCCTCCAAGCGAGACGCCCATTTCTCCTTCCTCTTCTTCTCCTTCCCTTCATTCTTCAATTGACCGTGCCCCAACCGTAAACCCCACTGACGAAAACCGCAGCCAACCACCATACTCCTCCTCTGACCACCGCAAACCGCGAGCAGCGCACCCCCTGAGCATCCCCGCGCCTCCATAGCGAGCCCAGCCTCCACTGACCAGCTCCGCCGCTCGATGGAAACCCTAAATAAAGTGAGTTTTCCGATTCTGATTTTAAGATATGAAATCATATGATTTTTAGATTAGAAAAACTATTATTTTTAGATTAGAAAATCATATGATTTTTAAATTAGAAAAACTAAGATTAGTTACGATTTTTAATTAGGAAAAGATACGAATTTTAATTACAAAAAGCCATGATTATTAACGACATAAAGCCATGATTTTTAATGACATAAAGCTATGATTTATAACGACATAAAGCTATGATTTTTAGTTATATAAAAATACAATTTTTAGTTATGTAAAAATCTGATTTGTAGTTATATGAAAATATGATTTTTCGTTATGTAAAAATTTGATTTTTTAGTTATATAAATATATGATTTTTAGTTAGATAAAAATAATATTTGTAGAAAGATAAAAATATGATTTTTGTCATATGTATGCTGTTTATAAAATAGTCGTGCTAAGAAATAATTATTAATTGGTTGAAAATATGATTTTTAACGTAGGGATGCGATATAGATGGACAATCAAAGAATGGCGGAGTGGAAACCCAAGGTGAGAACATTTTCTCACTCAAGCATTTTTAAATTAAGTTATTTTATCCTAGGTTGCAGACGGGGCTTAGTAGCTCTTGACACTACTTTTTGTATGAACCATGGATGATTTGTTGATTTGTATGTCATGTATGATGTGATTGAGTGTTAGAAATATTTAACATGTTAGAAATAAAATGTTAATGCATTTATGATAATTTAAATAGGATTACACTTCCATTTACAAGTCGGACGACTTTTTATGTTCGCCTATTTTTGTGATATCGACTAGGACGATAATTTTTACACATCGCCCAGGTGCACAAATAATTATTATTATTTGATGGATGAAAATCCACACGGGTGTGGGGATGATATTCTGATCACAAATCTCCTTTGTGATTAGTTGTATGTCGATCGATAGATTGACGGACTGTTATTAGCATTATTCTTCTATTTAATGCTTATATGGTTGTAGAATGCACGCTGGTTGTTATTCGGATGTTTAATGATTGTTCATCATTATTATTGAATACATGCAGTGTATGAAATCCATATTACTAAAATTATATGGTGATTTATTGGGTCTCATTCTAATTCGGAAATAAACGAATGTTTTTGATAAGATATTAAAAATATGGTTTTGATGTCCGATTTTGGATGGACACAAAGATATTAAAATATGGTTTTGATGTCCGATTTCTGATGGACAAAAAGATATTAAAATATGGTTTTGATGTCCAATTTTGGATGGACACAAAGATATTAAAATATGGTTTTGATGTTCGATTTTGGATGGACACAAAGATATTAAAAATGGTTTTGATGTCCGATTATGGATGGACACAAAGATATTAAAATATGGTTTTGATGTTCGATTTTGGATGGACACAAAGATATTAAAATATGGTTTTGATGTCCGATTTTGGATGGACACAAAGATATAAAAATATGGTTTTTGTGTCTGATTTTGGACGGACACGAAGATATTTAAATATATGAAGCCGAGTTAAGTAAATATGCGCCATTTTAACTCGAATGGATTTTTATATCGATTTTATTCATCTTATAATGAATATGAAAAAGAAATAGAATTCAAAATAAAATATTTTGAAAATATTATTATTATGATATAATAATAATATGGAATATTCAATTTTGATTTAAAATTGAAAAGCAAGTTGGAATAGTTTTAAAACAAATTTATTAACATTTTTATAAAATATTTTATAAATGAAAATCGATGGAATATATATTGTAATGGTACGAATACAATGTGTCATGCCACGATCGTTCGCGAATTTCGACCATTAACTTAGATTTGACGTAGCGGAAGGTCCGACCGACGGATTCTTCTGAAACCGGAACCTACGGTTTCGTATCGAAAAGAGATTTCAAATGAGTATATGAGATTTGAAATCCAATGGATAGATTTTGAGAAATGTTTAATTCAAATTTGAATAAAAACAGCGTTAGTGCAGTTAAATGGCTTGGAACGCCATTTAATTGAATGGGCCTATTTTTAAATGATTAAAAATAGAGAAAATCTATGTAAAATTGTGCTAAATGATTTTGGATGAAAAATTCCAAGTTTATAAAGATAAAAGATATTTTTATCAGAATAAGTTATTTATTAACTTTTTTAAATAACTGAAAGAATTAGAAATGGTTTTAAAATAACCAGGATTTTCCAATGTATAAAATGGAATGGATTTGAATGGAAATAATCTTCAGAATATTTCAATATTGGATTCTGTGATTATACCGATCTTGTTATGGGAATTTGGAAGATACAGATATCGTTATTCCCCATACGATATCTATTGGTTTCAGAATTTGATATTGAATATAAGCCGATATAATTTCTATTCAGAACCTTATACTTAATATCAAATTAAATTTTTGGTTTATCGTGAACTGTGTTTTAAATGACATTTGTTCTTTAACCCAATTAAAGAAAGGATTGATTTCCTAAAAGTGAGTAATCATTAAGTAATGATTTTAAAGAATAAAACTGAGGGTTTTAATGAATCTTTAATTAGATTGAGATGAGAATGAGATAAATAAATTTATCAAATTCAAGCAGGAATCGGAAATGGAGTATCACCAGTTTTGCTTCATGCGATAGTTAAATCTTTAATTAGATTTGAGGCATTAAATGGTAATTAAATTTACCAGTAACACATTGGGTGTAAGATATGGAGTACCACCAGTTTTACTCCATGGGATGAATAGGTTGGGATTGGAATAAAATAAATGATTACTTCGGTAAGGCGTTAATCCCTACTAGTTTGATAAACCTTAATTGGTTTAAATTGTGAAAAGATATATAAAATATTTTGAAATGATTTCCAAGAATGAATAAAGAATAAGTTAAAATGAACTTATATATGATACAATTAACGAGAACTTTTCCCAAGAATATTCGGAATTGGAATGAGGCGTAAGCTATGTTTTTATAACACTTGTTTATAAAGTATACGCGAGTTATTCGGAAAGACCGGGTTTAACCCATTCTGAATAACTGTTACGTTGACTATGTCGACGATGAAGACGATGGTTGAAGACCGGAGATCTTCACACCGAATGGATGATTACTAATGCTTCGATTGGGCTGTACACCCAAGGTGTGGTTATAGTGGTGATCGTCCAAACGTACTTGGAGATCGACCGGATATGCGAGGACCTCTCTCCTGTATTGGACATATGGAACGAGGAATAAGGTGCCTACGGTTTCGTTCAGTCCCAGAACGGACTTGCAAATGGATGGTGTGTCTAACATTGTATTCCGTTATGCTGTATACGTTGATCTCTGCTAAATATATATCTGCCTGGTGAAGGAGAATTTATTTTCTTACTTCACCCTTCTCTGAGATGTACGAGCTTAGAGGTTATATATTGGTAGATGATCAATGATATAGTATGGATTGACAGTGTGGCATGCTAAGTTGCATGGATCAAGGCTTTTGTTGAAAAGCAGGGCCTTGTGGTTGATGATTGAAGCACGACTTTAAATAGCATACTTCGTGTTGTAGTGTTAATTCGCGAGCTTCACACCCCGATATGAACCAGAAACGGGATGAAGGACGGTAGGGAGGACATGCGTTTCTTTCTAGCTATGAGTGGTGTCATGGTACGGAGCCCAGACATTTTTACTTATGTGGATGATGGAAAGCGAGGTACCTCAGATTTTGAGTCCCTAGAGGATCTATTTTACGTCCCATAGGGCAGGGAAACGTATTGTTCAGGAATTGCCAATCCACTAACATAGGTGTGGACCGGCCCTGCATTTTCCTTGGTGCAGTTGCGGCTGTAGGCTGAGACATGGTAGGCTAGATTGTCTCGAATTCGGTAAGGACGATCCCTTGCCTTGGCTCATAGATAGAATCCAATTTACAATACGCGACTTTCGATTTTAGTTGTGTAGCCTAGTATGGCAGCATAGTAGGATGGGGTATTATGCCGTCTATGATTGATACATTTATATTTGAAGTTGTTTTCTTCACTTATAATAATAATAAAAGATGAATTTCGCGTACCAACCATGTTTGCCTATTATAAGGTAAAAAACTCTATCCTCCGGCTTGCTTTGCATTGTGTGATGGAACCTGAGTCTTATAATAGCTTCATTTTTCCTTTAGCATTGCGCTGTTTGTTTTATGCACATGTATTCTTGGGAGGAAACCCTTTCCGTGTTATACGGCGTGGTCCCTTGATATACTGAACTTTAAAATAAATAGTTAATAACTATTTTAGTTCTCACACCAGTCCCATGACTAACTCGGAGTTTATTGTTTAACCTAAACTCTAAGTGCCCTTATTTTCCGCACGGGCAGCTAGTAGTTTTGGTTTGCAGGTTCTTTATTTTCACAGGATCCTGACCTACAGATGGAGCTATATGTACCCGTGTATTTATTCAATTTGTGTTATTCATTATTTTTCCGCTGCTATGTATTTTAAATCTCTGTTATGTTTAATGTATAATATTTATTCATACTCTGTATATTCTTGTGCTCTGATGTAAATTGTTGTAATAACAATGAAATATTCTTCTGTTTGTGTTCTGATTTGTCATGCTCTCCATTCAATCCGCGATTTCCCGCAAGGGTGATTTCGGGTCGTTTCAACTTGGTATCAGAGCTTTTGTTTACAAAGTTCGAGAACAAGACACGTTAGAACCGAACGAAAGAATTCATCAGAGATAGGATTTAACATCCTATAAGAATGACTCGTTAGAGATAGGGTTAGTAATACCCTAGAATGAGTCAAAAGAGTGTTTTTATTAAAAACAAAATTAGTTTTGAAAATTTAACTTATTATACGTTTTTGAGTATTTTATTTTAAATTGATTTTGACTATCAAGTATTAGGAGATCTTGAATATACGCGTAATTAACATGTATTTGAAGTCAAATATGCTAGATAGATATAGGATTACACTCTAGTCGCCTGGGAATGATTCTACGGATGACTGTACAGCATCAGTGATTTATGTTCGAGTTTCGAAAGTGGGATATCTGTATATTTCCAATTGACTAGTGTGAGAACCAAAACTCAGTTAAGTTTATTGTTGTGTTTTGGCATCAAAATGTGAATTTTGGATATATACATAAAAGAAATATGTTTGAAAATTTAATCAACAAATTGATTGCTGAGTGTGTTGTTTAATTTTGAGTTTCACTAATAAGAATATAAAATTAATGAAACCAATTAAAGAATGAAAGATAAATTAGGCGAACTTGAATCAAACATTGAAATGAATTGAAATTTGATTGAATTTGCATGCATGTACATGCATATACATTAAATAGGTCATAGCAAGGAGGCTAGAGAAGAGGAATAAAATTGTATGCCCGACAAATAGGTACATATTTACTATTTTGATGGGTTTTGATGATTTTATGAGCCGATTGGCTAGCTGCTTGGCTTTTTCTTTTTGAGATGAGAGGGCATGTGTGGCGGTTTGAGGATTTTCCCGATGCTCCCCATACAAAGGAGGTTATGGCGAAATTTTTCGAAAATTTAGGGCGTTAGCCAATTTTTTAAAAAATTTGAAAAGTTGTTAGAAACTGAAAAGTTGAAGAACTTAAGCCATAATGAAAATAATGAAAGTTGAGTTGGTTAGTAAAACAACTTTCAGCTCCATTCCTTTTCGAGGACGAAAAGATTTTAATTGGGGGAGAATGTAATAACCCGAAATTCAGAACCAATTTAAAATTTTCGTTTTAGCTATTTTAATTAATTTTGGATATTTAAAATGAATATTTTAAATAATAACGACTAAAAATTTATTTAAAATGAAACTTGAGTTTATAAATTTATAAAATTTATATTACGAGCCTGAAATGGCGCGGTAGTTTGAAAATTCGATTTCAAATTTCAATTAAATATATATAATTCAATGTAAGTCAGAATTGAATGAAACTGGAAACGCTAGGATCGAATTAATCATATCTTTCTAAAGAATGAAAGAAATTGAGTTTCACTTTAGAAATTGTAAGTTATCACTAAATTAAAATTTAGAAATAGCGCGATAGAATTTATATATATTAATATATATTTTAATAATGTATAAGCCCTTAAAAATGGATATTTTGCAAACAACTTCTGAATTCATAATATATTTTTTATTTATTTTAATAATGTATAAGCCCTTAATATATATATTTTTATTTTAATAATTCGATGAAACTACTTTCTATGGATCCGGAATGTCATATTATTGCTAGGTTTTAAAATTCATAATTTTTGGAATTAATATGTGAGCGTGGCACACTTAAAGGTACCTTCACTTTCAGTTGTAAATTTAATCGACTGGAAAAATACTATTTTGCAAATGGACTCAGAATTTGACGAAACCAGTTCCTATATGACCATATCATCAAAACATAGCTAGATTTATGTTTCTAGAATTTTTGGAGTCAGTATGTAGCTTCGGTAAAATAGAACGTACGTTCAATTCAAATTTAAAAGGTATATTATTTAATATTTTTAAATTTGATAAAAAACTATCGAAATAGCCGAATTGGTTTACGAGACATATCCCATTGCGTTCAGAATGGGGGTATTTAGCAGGAGGCGATAGTCGTTGGGTCTTGTTTGGAGTTCAAATGGAAAGTCAGCTTTCATGGAGAATTAAATAAAAAATATATATATAAACCTATTTTACATAAACCCCCCCCCCCCCATTTTCTTTTTCCCTAAATCAAAAATCGTTTCTCAGATAAAAAAAGGAATGGCGACGGCCATTCTCACGTTGCCCGTCGCCCAGCTGGCCTCCAGGCGAGACGCCCACCTCTCCTTCCTCTTCTTCTCCTTCCCTTCGTTCTTCAATCGACCGTGCCCCAACCGTAAACCCCAGATGAAAACTGCAGCCAACCACCGTACTCCTCCTCTGACCACCGTAGACCGCGAGCAGTGCACACCCTGAGCACCCCGCGCCTCCACAGCGAGCCCATCCTCCACTGACCAGCTCCGCCGCTCGATGGAAACCCTAAATAAAGTGAGTTTTCCGATTCTGATTTTTAGATATGAAATCATATGTTTTTTAGATTAGAAAAACTATGATTTTTAGATTAAAAAATCATATGATTTTTAAATTAGAAAAACTATGATTAGTTACGATTTTTAATTAGGAAAAGATACGAATTTTAATTACATAAAGCCATGATTTTCAATGACATAAAGCCATGATTTTTAACGACATAAAGCTATGATTTTTAACAACATAAAGCTATGAGTTTTAGTTATATAAAAATATGATTTTTAGCTATGTAAAAAATCTGATTTTTAGTAATATCAAAATATGATTTTTAGTTATGTAAAAATCTGATTTTTTATTTATATAAATATATGATTTTTAGTTAGATAAAAATAATATTTTTAGAAAGATAAAAATATGATTTTGGTCGTATGTATGTTATTTATAAAATAGTCGTGCTAAGAAATAATTATTAATTGGTTAAAAATATGATTTTTAACGTATGGATGCGATATAGATCGACAATCAAAGAATGGCGGAGTGGAAACCCAAGGTGAGAACATTTTCTCACTCAAGCATTCTTAAATTAAGTTATTTTATCCTAGGTTGCAGACGGGGCTTAGTAGCTCCTGAAACTACTTTTTGTATGAACCAAGGATGATTTGTTGATTTGTATGTCATGCATGATGTGATTGAGTGTTAGAAATAAAATGTTAATATATTTATGATAATTTAAATAGGATTACACTTCCATTTACAAGTCGGACGACTTGTTTATGTTCGCCTATTTTTGTGATATCGATTGGGACGATAATTTTTACACATCGCCCAAGTGCACAAATAATAATAATTATTTGATGGATGAAACCCCACACAGGTCTGGGGATGATATTATGATCACACATCTCCCTTGTGATTAGTTATATGTCGATCGATAGATTGACGGACTGTTATTAGCATTATTCTTCTATTTAATGCTTATACGGTTGTAGAATGCACTTTGGTTGTTATTTGGATATTTAATGATTGTTCATCATTATTATTGAATACATGCGGTGTATGAAATTCATATAACTAAAATTATATGGTGGTTGATTGGGTCTCATTCTAATTCGGAAATAAACGAATGTTTTTGATAAGATATTAAAAATATGGTTTTGATGTCCGATTTTGGATGGACACAAAGATATTAAAATATGGTTTTGATGCCCGATTTTGGATGGACACAAAGATATTAAAATATGGTTTTGATGTCCGATTTTGGATGGACACAAAGATATTAAAATATGGTTTTGATATCTGATTTTGGATGGACACAAAGATATTAAAATATATGAAGCCGAGTTAAGTAGATTTGCGCCATTTTAACTCGAACGGATTTTTATATCGATTTTATTCATTTTATAATGAATATGAAAAGAAATAGATTTCAAAATAAAATATTTTGAAAAGATTATTATTATGATATAATAACAATATGGAATATTCAATTTTGATTTAAAATTGAAATGCAAGTTGGAATCGTTTTAAAATGAATTTATTAACGTTTTTATAAAATACGTAATAATGAAAATCGATAGAATATATATTATATATATTACAATGACTCGAATAGAACGTGTCATGCCACGACCGTTCACGAATTTCGACCATTAACTTCGATTTGACGTAGCGGAAGATCCGACCGACGGATTCTTCTGAAATCGAAACCTA
The DNA here is from genome assembly GCA_030737875.1 of Allium sativum. Classification (NCBI taxonomy): domain Eukaryota; kingdom Viridiplantae; phylum Streptophyta; class Magnoliopsida; order Asparagales; family Amaryllidaceae; genus Allium; species Allium sativum. The sequence continues at coordinate 821,070,972 of CM060916.1, forward strand.
CGGGTTCGTATCGAAATGAGCTTTCAAATGAGTATATGAGATTTGAAATCCAATGGTTAGATTTTGAGAAATGTTTAATTCAAATTTGAATAAAAATAGCGTCAGTGCAGTTAAATGGCCTGGAACGCCATTTAATTGAATGAGCCTATTTTTAAATGTAGAGAAAAGTTACGTAAAATCGTAATAAATGATTTGAAATGATTTTGGATGAAAAAAATCCAAGTTTATAAAGATAAAAGATATTTTTATTAGAATAAGTTATTTATTAACTTTTATAAATAATTGGAAGAAATAGAAATGGTTTTAAAATAACCAGAATTTTCCAACGTATGAAATGGAATGGAAGTCATCTTCGGAATATTTTGATATTGGATTACGTGATTATACGGATATTGTTATGGGAATTTGGAAGATATAGATATTGTTATTTCCTATACGATATCTGTTGGTTTCAGAATTTGATATTAAATATAAGCCGATATAATTTCTATTCGGAACCTTATATTTAATACCGAATTAGATTTTGGGTTTATCGTGAACTGTGTTTTAAATGACATTTGTTCTTTAACCCAGTTAAAGACATGATTGATTTCCTAAAAACGAGTAATCATTAAGTAATGATTTTAAGGATTAAAACTGAGGGTTTTAATGAATCTTTAATTAGATTGAAATGAGAATGAGATAAATACATTTATCAAATTCAAGCAGGAATCAGAAATGGAGTATCACCAGTTTTGCTCCATGCGATAGTTAAATCTTTAATTAGATTTGAGGCGTTAAATGGTAATTATATCTACCAGTAAAACATTGGGTGTTAGATATGGAGTACCACCAGTTTTACTCCATGGGATGAATAGGTTGGGATTGGAATAAAATAAATGAAAACTTCTGTAAGGCGTTAATCCCGGCTAGTTTGATAAACCTTAATTGGTTTAAATTGTGAAAAGATATATAAAATCTTTTGAAATGATTTCCGAGGAAGAATAAAGAATATGTTAAAATGAACTTATCTTTGATAAAATTAACGAGAACTTTTCCCAAGAATATTCGGAATTGGAATAAGGTGTATGTTGTATTTTTATAACACTTGTTTATAAAGTATACGCGAGTTATTCGGAAAGACCGGGTTTAACCCATTCTGAATAACTGCTACGACGACTATGTCGACGATGAAGACGGTGGTTGAATACCAGAGATCTTCACATCGAATGGATGATTGCTGATGCCTCGATTGGGCTATACACCCAAGGTGTGGTTATAGTGGTGATCGTCCAGACGTACTTGGAGATCGACCGGATATGCGAGGACCTCTCTCCTGTATTGGACATATGGGACGAGGAATAAGGTGCCTCCGGTATCGATCAGACCCAGAACGGACTTGCAAATGGATGGTGTGTCTGACATTGTATTCTGTTATGCTGTATATGTTGATCTCTGCTAAATATATATCTGCCTGGTGAAGGAGAATTTATTCTCTTACTTCACCCTTCTTTGAGACGTACGATCTTAGAGGTTATATATTGGTAGATGATCAATGATATAGTATGGATTGACAGTGTGGCTTGCTAAGTTGCATGGATCAAGGCTTTTGTTGAAAAGTAAGGCCTTGTGGTTGATGATTGAAGCACGACTTTAAATAGCATAGCTTCGTGTTGTAGCGTTAATTCGTGAGCTTCACGCCCCGGTATAAACCAGAAACGGGATGAAGGACGGCAGGGAGGACATGCGTTTCTTTCTAGCTAGGAGTGGTATCATGGTATGGAGCCGAGACATTTTTACTTATGTGGATGATGGAAAGCGATCTACCTCATATTTTGAGTCCCTAGAGGCTCTATTTTACGCTCCATAGGGTGGGGAAACGTATTATTCAGGAATTGCCAATCCACTAACGTAGGTGTGGACCGACCCTGCATTTTCCTAGGTGTAGTTGTGGTTGTAGCCTGAGGCATAGTAGGCTAGATTGTCTCGAATTCGGTAAGGATGATCCCATGCCTTGGTTCATAGATGGAATCCAATTTCCAATACGCGACTTTCAATTTTAGTTGTATAGCCTAGTATGGAGACATAGTAGGATGGGGTACGGTGCTGTCTATGATTGATACATTTATATTTGAAGTTGTTTTCTTCACTTATAGTAATAATAAAAGATGAATTTCGCGTACCAAGCATGTTTGGCTATTATAAGGTAAAAACCCTATCCTCCGGCTTGCGTTGCATTGTATGATGGGACCTGAGTCTTATAATAGCTTCATTTTTCCTTTAGCATTGCGCTGTTTGTTTTATGCACATGTATTCTTGGGAGGAAACCCGTTCCGTGGTATACGGCGTGGTCCCTTGATATACTGAACTTTAAAATAAAAAGTTAATAATTGTTTTAGTTCTCACACCAGTCCCATGACTGGCTCAGAGTTTATTGGTTAACGTAAACTCTAGGTGCCCTTATTTTCCGCACGGGCAGTTACTAGTGTTGGTTTGCAGGTTCTTTATTTTCACAGGATCCTGACCTACTGATGGAGCTATACACGGGAAGCTTTGTACCCGTGTATATTTATTCCATTTGTGTTATTCATTATTTTTCCGCTGTTATGTATTTTAAATCTCTGTTATGTTTAATGTATAATATTTATTAATACTGTATATTCTTGTACTCTGATGTAAATTGTTGTAATAACAATGAAATGTTCTTATGTTTGTGTTCTGATTTGTCATGTCTTCAACTTAATCCGCGATTTCCCGCAAGGGGGATTTCGGGTTGTTTCATCAAAATTAAATTTACTATATTATTATAATATCATAATAATAATCTTTTCAAAATGTCTAATTCTGAAATCCATTTCTTTTTTTCATATTCATTATAAAATGAATAAAATCGATATAAAAATCCATTCGAGTTAAAATGGCGCAAATCTACTTCACTCGGCTTCATATATTTAAATATTTCCGTGTCCAATCGAAATCGGACATCAAAACCATATTTTTATTTCTTTGTGTCCATCCAAAATCGGACATCAAAATCGTATTTTAATATCTTTGTGTCCACCAAAAATCGGACATCAAAATCGTAATTTAATATCTTATCAAAACATTCGTTTATTTCCGAATTAGAATGAGATCCAATCAATTACCATATAATTTAAGTTATACGGATTTCATACATCGCACGTATTCAATAATAATGATAAACAATCATTAAACATCCAAATAACAACTAGAGTGCATTCTACAACTATATAAGCGTTAAATAAATAAATAATGCTTATAACAGTCTGTCAATCAATCGATCAGCATACGACTACAAGGGAGATGTGTGATCAGAATATCATCCCAAGACCCGTGCGGGGTTTCAACCAACAAATATTGATTATTATTTGTGCACCTGGGCGATGTATAAAAATTATCATCCCAATCGATATCACTCAAATAAGCGAAACATAAACAAGTCGGCCGACTTGTAAATGGATGTGTAATTCTATTTTAATTCCCATAAATATATTAACATTTATTTAACATGTTAAATATTTCTAACACTCAATTACATCGTACATGACATACAAATCAAAAAATCATCCATGGTCTCAAACAACAGTGACAGGAGCTACTAAGCACCATTTACAACCTAGGATATAATTTACATAAAAGTTGTTGAGTGAGAAAGAGTTCTCACATTGGTTTCCACTCCGTCATTCTTTAATTTTGACAATTCGGATTTTGCCTTAAATTCTGACTTGCTCCAAATTTGACGAATTTGTTGCTCTCTCGAAGCTCTTGACTCAACGATTGCAAATGATCCTATTTCGCGCGATTTTGAGTTCGTAGCAAAAAGTTGTTAACTTGCGAAGTTCAAACAACAATTTAAATAATTAATTAAATGGTTAATTTCACATTGATTTCTAACTTGCTCCCAATTTGACGCAATTGGTGCTCGCTCGAAGGTCTCATCGCCACGATCGCAGCGAATCTGAGTTTGCAATTTTTCGAGCTCGTATGAGAAAGATATCGCGTTATGAACTTTAAACAAATAGTTAATTAAAATAAAAACCCTTAATCGTCCTTTTAATTACCTTCCCTTATAATTCCTTCGATCAAAACTTCTACCGCCCTTTATCGATCTCAACTCACGCCGCCGCACGTCGATCCAGGTAGCCAGACTCCGATCGGAGAACGGCATCGCCTTCCCCTCAACGCCGCCTGCCTGCGACCTCACCCACGGCGGACTCGGTGGCTGGAATCGCCTCAAAACGGCGGGCGAATGACGGTGGTTAGAGCTCAAAATTCAAGCAGAATACAGAACGATAAAACCCCAAATTTGATCAGTATGTAGATCTCCAGTAGCCCTTTGATTTTGCTGTTGGAACTTCCTTGCATCGATTCTTGGATTGAGAGAAAAATCAGGAAGAAATATGGAGCATTTTGGCCGTTCAAGAAAGGATGATGGCAGATTGGAGAAATGAATTTTGATTGGCCGGTATTATATATATATTATTGTTTAATTCAAAAATTTAGGGTTTGGCATCCAAACTCGAAATCAAACCCAACTACTGTCGCCCCTAGTTAAATACCCTCATTCCGGACACAATGCGATATGTTTCGTAAGCCAATTCGGCAGTTTAACAGTTTTTATCAAAATTAAAATATAAATCAATATACGTTTTTAAAATTAAATTCAACACACATTTTAATTTACCGGGGCCACATACTGATTCCAAAAATTATGAATTTTGGAATCTCTCTATGTTTGACGATACGGTCCCATAGGAACTGATTTCGTCGAATTCCGAGCCCGTTTGCAAAATGGCATTTTCCAGTCGATTAAATTTACAACTGAAATTAAAGGTGCCTTTAAATTTTCCACGCTCACATATTAATTCCAAAAATTATGAAAATTGAAACCTGATAATAATTTGACATTCCAGATCCATGAAAAGTGGTTTCGCCGAATTCGGACGTCGTTTGCAAAATTTTCATTTTAAGGGCTTATATATTACTAAAATATATATATAAATTCCACAGCGCTATTTCTAAATTTTAATTTAGTCATAACTTAAAATTTATAATGTGAAATCTCAATTTCTTACATTCTTTAGAAAGATATGATTAATTCGATTATGATGTTTCCAGTTTTTCCAATTCTGATTTATGTTGAATCCTATACATTCATTCAAAGTTTAAAATCGAATTTTCAAACTATCGCGCCATTTCAGGCTCGTAATATATAAATTATAAATTTATAAATTCTAACTTCGATTAAAAATAATTTTTTAGTCGTAATTATTTAAAATAAATCATTTTAAATATTCAAAATTGATTAAAATAGCTTAAAATAAAATTTTAAATTGGTTCTGAAATTTTGGGTTGTTACATATTCCAACTTCCATTTCAATAAAATAGAGTTTTCTGGACTTTGACCCAAAAAGTCAAGCATCCCTTCCGCTTATTTTATCTGACCTCATAAAGCATATTTTTTTCAAAAAAGTTTGCAGTTTCTTCCAAAAACTTATTTTAGAAAAATTTCATATTTCATAATACTTTAAAATCAGGGATTTTAATCTACATTCATAAATTTGAAATCTTTCATTTTCAAAGTCTATTTATAAGGCTAGGCCCAAAGTGGGTTCCTCGTCTCTTTCTCTTACATACCCTTTTTCCATACTAAAAGCCGGTTTTTCAAATCCTTATACCCTCCTTGCAAATTTCTCCAAGGCTGTCCATTCCTCTATACTGAAACAAATCACTAGAGCCATCTATATGCAATATGTATACCTTGTCCACTTTTCTTTTCTATTAGAACATTATTGCCTTTTCCAAATTTCGAAAACAACTTCTGAATTACTTATACTTAACATATGGATACCCAACTTTACAGATTTGGTTGTATATCCCATCTTATGGTCCCTCGGATTTCCTTAATCCTAATTTCGATGTACAAAATTGTCCAAAAACTCTCCATATGTTATTCCTTTAAATGTGGGTTTCTTAGGATATAAACACACATACATTGTAACGACCTAGATTTTTAACGTCTAATTTAAGATTTTAAAATGGTTTTAAATGTTGTTTTAGAATTTAATTAGCTAAAATTCGATAATTTTGAATACTTAATTAATATAAATAATAATTTAAATTTCGGAATGGTCGGCGTTTGTTGGATTTGCAATATAAGATGAACTAGCAATTTAGAAGAATTTAATGTTGTTTAGATTTGAATTACATTAACGATTTCGTTTATTTAATGACGCTTGAACGTGTAGTTTATAATTTAATTATAAAACGAACTACAGCGGTGCAGTAGTTCATAATATAATATTTTGAACTCTAAATGGACATACAGGATCCAAAATAAGTCGAATTTCTTTGAAATAAGAAATGTCTAAATCTATTGGATAATATTTTTCTAATGAAAGAGAAAAATCAAGTTTTCATGTTGTAGATTTTGTTTTATTTCCAATTCAAATTTTCGAATAGTCGCTATGAAATTCGTTTATGAACTGTAACATTTATTTATATAAAATAAAAGAGTTTTAATATTTTAATATCGTTTTAGCTTGGAACTCAATCCTAGACAATTTATTTTAGAAATATACAAAATTTAACGATAAAGAACGTTGCACGCCAAAAAAAATCGTTATTCATTTTCGTTGAAATCAAATCAACAACTTACACGTAGGGGTCAATTCCCATTATTTTTCTTCACCGCCGTAAGTTTTGCACCCTATAATATCTAAACAAGTCAACATAATATCTCGAGAAAATCTTTAAGTTTGGCTATTCCTATTAAATTAATAAATAAAAATCCCTCTAATGTGCTAATATTAGTAAAATCCTACACAGCTGTTCAAATCTTTAGTAAGATATGCTGAAAATAAAACAATGCAGCACTATGAAAATCAATCATAATAAGCAAACGTAAACATCTTTCTTTCATCGCATTTAAAAACTCTGCATATGTACAAATCTTTGAACATGCCGTAATAAACTCGCAGTGCACACATGTCTCTACCTTATATTAGTATGTATAATAATAAAATTTAATCATGTCTGCTTTGTAGCAAACATATCCTGACACCAACTTCTTGCTTTAACTTCATTCGAGCCACGTTTCTTTCCCATTTGTTCCAGCACATCACATTGAATGCAAAGATTTCGGCCTCCATTTTGATGCATTCCCAACAACAGCAAATCCATCCTAATCTTTGTCCTCCACTTCTTATTGCACATTTCAAAAAAAAAATCCTGGTCAAAGACGTCAGCTCTCTTTGTTGTGTAGTCTGATAGAGGAAAAAGAAGTCCCTGCGAAAATCTTCTGCAAATTTTTGTATCACAGCAAACCTTTGAACGTGCCTGGCAGATTTCTGTATCCAGCTAAGCCATGTGAAAACCATTATCCAATCTGCTAGTAAATATACTTGCGACTGAAAGCAACGTTTTGTTTGTATCTTCACATTGATTGAACAAGTACTACCATATCTAAGACTGTAAACAAATAAAAATAAAAACAACAATGGATCTTTCTTAAATAATAATAGAAAAATAAAACAAAAGGGGAGATATCTCTGCAAACCAAACTTCCGCAACCATAACTCGCACATGATCTGAACAGATTTTCCACTGGCCTAATATAGGTAGCTTCACCCTATATTATATATATATATATGTTAATACTTCGTTTCCCTAGTGTGTGTGTGTGTATATATATATATACAGCAATGAACTCTTCCACGTCAGCATCAGTCTACTTCGGAAGAGGCTTTTTCCAACTGAGTTTTTTTTTGTAGTAATCTAAGAAGGAGAGATTATATTTGTAGTGATCTTTCACGTCTTCGAAGTGCCTCTTAACAAACCCTAGAATCTCCGAACTTTCTGCCATGGTGAGTTTAGATTATCCGATTGCTTCTGCTCGGAAAACGAAACGTGAATGGGATACGAGTAGAATGTGCGATTGGCCACAATTTTAGAAAGAGGAAATTAGGATATAGGGCTTGTGTACTCGAACATATTAGTTTCCACGCCCATCGACTGAGACTGTTAGTTTTAAGGCCACATAATGGCAGTATTACCAACTTACCCTTCATTTTAAGGTAAAAAATCACGACTACATTCCACTCGATTAATAGGGTTTATCGAATTTCCTATTTTTCTAATTCTTCTTACACTCTCAAATTTCCAACTTCTCAGCTTCCGAATCAAACCAAATTAGTTTAATTTGAAATTGCAAAAACATCATTCAATTGAATCGAATTATCAAGTGATTTATTTTTTGTCTCAGTTTCTACTTCAACTTATTGCATATCTTCTTCAAATTCGTACTTGAAGAGGTAAAATATTAGGTATGTTCCCACTTTCTATTCCGTACGTTCAAACTTACAGTATAAACAAAATTTTATATTTGCATGTTGATAAAAAAATCCGATTAAAGTAGTTTAAACATTATTAAGTTGATGCATGGCTTGCTGATGTAGATACTGAAATTAGGTCTAAAGGCATTTAATTTGTAGATGCAATAAAAGATTTTCCCTTCATTCGTTACTGAAATTAGGTATAAACTCAGCCCTTACTGGCGAACATACAAAGTATGTTGTTTCTGAGGGTAACAAAGTGTGACTAAATTTACTAATGCATGATTATTGATTACTACTTGGGAGTAATTTTAGGGTCTATTTATTTGTATTCCTTTATGAATTGTTATTCTCTTGGATGTGTAGAAAGAAGATATTCAAGGTTGAATGAATATTTGATTTAGCAATTTTATTGTAAGTTTATATTTGGATTTGAAGATTTGTGCTTTGATGTTGATTTATAATATACTTCATTGCATGGCAATGAACTCGATTTTCAGTCAATGGTATGTTGTTTTTAGTTTCGTTAGATACATCTTAATTCTAAATGTTGCTAAATGATAATGTAAACATTATAGCTTAGTGTTCGCCACAACTAATCTTTGCAATTTATTATGATTATTACGTTTGAGTTAACATAGGTTCTATATTGTAATAAGAGGTATCCTCAAGCGAAGAGTATTACAAGTTGATTCTGGGCTTGAATCTCCCATTGTAAAGGATACATAATGTGTTAAATAATTATAACTAAATATTATTAGAAGTTTGACCCTTCATCTGTATAGTTTTTGGAAAAATCATTTGTTGAGAATTTTCACTACCTGAAATTATGACATGATTACCTCGTCATGTGCCAGAATTTATTCGCATGATGATAGAATTTATACAACCCTTAATGTGACGGCTCGCCCCGCACCAGCCGACATTTCCAATGAAACGCGCTGTGCTGATGCCCAACCGCATGGAACGGTCATCAGAAGGTAAGAAAGAAGGCGATGAATCAACAAGGAACCTGTAGTATATCTTACAGCGCATGGAATAAAATAATAATAACATACTTGACGTAAAACATGCGAGACAGTGCATAAGCTGAGAACTAAACCATAATCATCATAGCAGCGGAAATTCAAAATACATCTTGTTACAATTCCAAAATACTGTCTCTAAAGCATAGAAAGAGGTGCACTACTAATGCCCAAAGTAGTGACCAACAACAACACAGGGAGAATATCTATGTATATTATACGTGGAAGCCTCCTGCTCGTCTCCGGTACAGCTACTCGTGCATATCACATAACCTGTCTCTAGTCTGTCCGTTTAAGAGCACCCAGAGTAATAAGAGGAGATATAAAACTCTGGGTCAGACAAAAGTCTGGTATGAGCGGTAAGCAGCAAATCAGAACAATAACAGGTATACATAACCATACCTGAACCTAGACGTGCAACCAAAGAGTTAGCACAACAAGATGTACAATACTCTAAGGTGACACAAACATGTGGTGTAAAGATACGGGGGAGGGGGTGTGCATGTCATGGTGATAGCAAACCTCAAACATATCAACCATCCTCACATCTCTCACTCAGTGCGTAAAGCATACGATATCTACCACTTTGATCACCCAATCTTTTGCTATGATCACTCTGCCCCATGGAGTCACAGTGACTCCACTGCACTGATCCATAGTCACTAATCCTTTGATATGTCCACTCTGCCCCCATGGAGTCATAACAACTCCACTGCACTGGCTCATAGTCTTGCTACGATCACTCTGCCCCATGAAGTCATAACAAGTTCACTGTCCTGATCCATAGCCAATATTCGTCTCTTAGTGGTGAGTCAAAGTTATAGATGTCGATAACTCTTTAGCACACGTCCCGCAGCAAAGTCCAATCATGAAGTTAACTCGTTGGTTCCTATCTGGATCCTGAGTTCTAACTTCCTATTCGGACTACCTTTGCATCTTTGGTCTTCTCCGGATCGGTTCGTAAAACAACTCCATTTGGTTCGGTTCGGTCGTGCATGCTCCAAGTCGGTCCGTGATGCATACTCCGGTTCATGGTCCTCACCTTCTAGATCGACTTGTGGTGCCTTGGTGCTCTTTAGTTCGTGACCATGTTGTCCTCACTAGTTTGAGTTGTGGCTCGTGATAGCTCCTCCAAAGCATCGGATCGGTTCGGGCTCCTCAGCTCATGGATGCTCCGGTTTGGGGTTGGTCACTCGAGTGGGTCGGTTCGAGTAATGGAGCAGTTCATGGGTCTTTGGTGCGAGCGGGTCGGTGGATCACGAGCGGGTCGGGGTAGTGGGCATGAGTTGGTTCGTGATACATGCTCGCGAGTGGGGGCGATCCGATCCGGTTCGGTCCATTTCCTGCACTTCTTCCAACAAACTGTTTACGCCTTACGACGGCGTTTTCAACCATTCTAAGCAATCATAAAACATTCCAAACAGTAATAGCACCATGTATAATCAACCACAATCACTAAAACAACAATTAACATGTTTATACGGATCCAACAAACTCAAAACCCCATGTTTTTCCCTTAATCCCCCTTAATCATGTTTAAGCATACAATCAGTAAAACTTGTCCAAATTATCCCAACTTTCTATCAGAGCCTTAAAATAATATTTTAAAATTTTACAAATTTTTTTGAGTCATAATTTCGCTAATTACCACTAATCACCCTTAATTAGCCGTAATTAGTGAAAAACAATGCAGATCACTCACCTTAGCCACAAATAAAACTTTAGATCTGAAATGCTACTGTTTTGGGTCGAATTACAATGTTTAGTAGCAGCCTAACTCTGATTTTCCACTGGACTTCCTTGATTTGGTGTAGATTAAGCTAATACGCAATTAAATGGTGATTTGAGATGAATTTAGAAAGTGGAGGCCATTGTTAGGGTTGAAGAGAGGTAAGTGGCGGCTGGAAAACAACAAAGAAAAGGTTTCTCTAACCCTAATCAGCCCTCATATAGCTCTAATCCCGAAATCCCCCAATGGGCCTAGCTGCTAATCACTCGGTTAAGCCCAATTAAGTTGTTTTTCATCTTCTAAACCTTAATTCAGCCATATCTCCCAAACGCCCCTCTACGGAAAGTTAAACCATCATCCGGATCAAATAGAAGTGGTTTTAGGTCAAAACACCTTACCACTCAAAAGTTATAGGCGAAACAAGATTCGCCAGGGCAAAACGGTCATTTAAAAATCAGCAAAAATCGTGAACATGGGAAATGACCCTAATAGCCATTCCATAAAGTTACACGACCATACGACCTCATATGAAAAAGAAATAAATATTCTACGATCCTTCGATACGTAGAATGCGGGTCGTTACATTCTTCCCCCCCCCCCCCCCCTTAAGAAATTTCGTCCCCAAAATTCCTTAACCAAAACATATAAAGGATCCCGCATGCCTACCAATCATTTACAAATAATTAAACATGCAAAAAAACACAACAAGCCTATCCTAGCACGCGGTTTACTAACAAGGGAGTATTATGTCGATATAAAAACCTTACCAGGCAAAGAGTTCTGGATACGTCTTCCTCATTTCTCCTCTGTTTCCCAAGTACAGTCTTTCTCATTATCACCCCACTGAACTTTGACTGGTTTCACCACCTTCCTTCGAAGCTGCTTCGTATCGTGCTCAATAATACGCATCGGTCGGTGGTTCCCAACTACCTCGGGTTCCACCTCGAGATCATCTAACTGATCTGGTGAAATAGCCACATTAGAGTCGTGCACAAACTTCCTTAACCGGGAAACATGAAATACATTGTGAATTCCCGCCATCTTGTCAGGTAATCCAACCTTATATGCCAAATTCCCAACTTGCTCGAGAACTGGGAATGGACCAACAAACCTTGGTGCTAACTTGCCTCTCCTACCAAATCGAATCACTCTCTTTAACGGAGAAATCTTGACAAACACCAAGTCGCCAATGGAGAATTTTAAATCTCTTCTCCTCTTATCAGCATAACTCTTCGGCCTATCTTGAGCAGCCTTCATTCGCTATTGGATAACCTTGATCTTGTCTGAAGTTTCTCTTATCACATCTGGCCCAAGCACAAACTTCTCACCCGTTTCTAGCCAACATGATGGTGAGTTGCACGGTCTTCCGTACAAAGCTTCAAATGGAGTCATACCAATACTGGACTGAAAACTATTATTATATGCGAACTCCACTAGATGCAAATGGTCATCCCATGATCCACCAAAATCCAATATACAAGCTCTCAAGAGATCCTCCAATATATGATTCACCCTTTCTGTCTGACCGTCGGTTTGAGGATGGTACGCGGTACTGAGATGTAATTCTGATCCTAAAGCCTCTTGTAAGCTCTTCCAAAATCCACTAGTAAACAACGGATCTCGGTCACTCACAATGCTTTTGGGTATTCCATGAAATCTTACTACCCACTTCACATACAGTTCCGCTAACTTAGCTGCCGTTCTGTTCGACTTGACCGGTATGAACCTTGCACTCTTGGTCAATCGATCTACAATCACCCAAATACTATCATGACCCGATCTAGTCCTCGGCAGCCTGTAACACCCCACCTCCGTCAGGGTCACTCTTGCAAGTACACTAGCTTTGGAGGGGTGTTGGTCAAGGTAAACATGCATGAAGATATCACAAGACAGAACATATGAGTAAAACAGAGTAAATAAAGCAGCGGATAAAATTACTATTTCAAAACCAAAGTCAAGTTACATCAAAGTACTTAGTCATCATTTTCCCAACAAAACAAAGTCTAGAGAAACATAAACTGAAAAATAACATAAGTAAAGTATTCCCCAAAGATAACAGTAGTGTCGCCATAGCAAAGCTCAAGTCCAAACCGTACATGAGCTATCCAATAAGCAAGCTAAAGATCCAAGCCAGGTGCTAGTATTCCCACCCTGAGAACCTGGGGGGGGGAACGAAAGAAAAGAGGCGAAAGAAAACGGGTCAGTCAAAAAGACTGGTAAGTCCTACCTACTATTAGTATAAAAACTAATAAAGTTAACTGGACATGTAAAACAGAGATGAAACATAGGATGATAACTGGCATGGTGAAAAGTTAACAAGATAGATCAAGTGTGGCATCGCATATACAAGGTTAAGTTGCACCAAGTGTACTAGTATTCTAATCCATGTCAAGTATAAACAAGAAATGATCCCTTAGCCCAATGTTGGCCCAAACTCATGAGATGACCTAAATCAAGGTCCAACTACTCGGTCTAGTCGATCGGCTCCCTATAAGCCTAACTCGTCGTGTGTCGGTGTCATACGGCCTAATCATGGAATGTAGTTAACTGTGCAAGGTCCACCCTAGGGTGTATCCAGCCCTAAGGTGTAAACCACAGACACAATTCAAGCATGCACAGTCTAAACCTACCGGTACCCATGTTCAACTCCGGACTTAATGTGCACGACCATGGTCCGCCTGAACTTAACTGGTGCACTATTCAGCCGTCTCTTTTGGTCTCTTACAATCAGTCAGTAATCGTGCCCCACCCTAGCCTAGTCCAGGGTATCCAGATACCCCCAAGTAGGTTACTGCTGAAAAGGACCACGTAACTAGGCTTTTAAATGGGTTAAGTGTGGTTAACCCTATCCTAACCATGTATTGAGTTGGTCAAGTGTATCCAAGCAGTTCAAGACTTAACCCTATCAATACATCGTGTTCAACCGGTTAAGTATATTCAAGTAGTCCATGACTTAACCCTACCAATCCATCGTGTTTAATTGGTTAAGTATTCAAGTAGTCCATGACTTAACCCTACCATGTGGCATTAATTAACTTAATGCACCCCAACCTCTCACATTAGACTTTGTTGTGGTTACTAGTTAAGCCGGGCGGGTCCGGGTAGCTTTATACCACAACCTAGTCTAACCTCGGGTTTTAAGTGCGATGTGACCAACTACTCACATTGGGTCCTATTGCTTGTAGCCACTAGTTAAGCCGGTCGGTTCCGGGTAGATTTATGCTACAAACTCAACCCAACTTCGAGTTGGCCACTTTTATGTTTTCTACATGTCATGTCCACGTTCATGTTTTCAAGCATCATCACATGTCATATTTTCCAAGTCATGTTTCATGTCATTTAAGTTTACCCATAACGTAACCCCATCGCACGTAAGTTCGCATCAACACAAATAGATCAAAAAGGGGGAACATAAGAATATGACAAGGTGGGCATAAGATGGCAAAGTCTATCACAAGTTAAACATGGTGATATTTGAGGCCAAAGGGGGTTCAACATACTAGCATATGGCCTCAACATGTATGATAGCATAAAAGGTGACTTGGCCTCAAACATATCAAATAGCATAAGGGTGGTTTGGCCACAAGCATGCATAATAGCATAAGGGTGCTTTGGCCTCAAGCATGCATAATAGCATAAGGGTGCTTTGGCCACAAGCATGCATGATTGCATAAGGGTGCTTTGGCCACAAGCATGCATAATAGCATAAGGGTGCTTTGGCCACAAGCATGCATAATAGCAAATATGGTGGTAGCATGGTAATAGTTGACATAGGGTGACAATCCTAACTTGTGCATAGCAAATATGTTCAATATCATTATATGCATGTTAAGGAACATGAGGGGTTAAGGTTTGTTAACAAGCATAAGCCATAATCCATTTCATAGCATTTTTTTTTCCAAGGTCAACATGAACGGTACTAGGTTCATGATAGGTCAACAATCATAAATCAAGAGAGGCATGAATAGATCTATGCATACAATGATAGGTTCAAGGCAAATATTGCACTTAGGTCCAATTCAAATCTACACATGTATGGCATTAAACTTAGCAAATAGGTGATACATGGTCATAGATGGCATAGGATGATAACTAGTGATTCGCATATAACATCATATGCAAGATAACATAAGAGTTATGAGAGTTTCTATGTTGCTTTATGCAACATTTCAAATCAAAGCTCATAGCTTTCTATGCACAAAGTCAAGGTGATAGCTTTACAAACATGCATAGAATAAATCTATGCATAACATGATAGAATCAAAGCACAAATCATACTTAGGCCCAAACTCAAACTTGCAACATGTCATATTTAACTTCATAATTAGAATCTAAGAGTAGAATAGGGCTTACAATTCTATGAAGACTATAAAATAAAACAAGATTGAGACGAAGCCACGCTAGCAACACTAAAAACCCCCAAATGAATACAAGCTCCAAGTTGTCTTGAGAAACAAGAAGCTCCTTTGATTTGTATGAAGAAAGATCCTTGTTTTGATGAAGAAAGGTGGCTCTTTTACTAGCTTAGAACACTCAAACTTTCATGAAGAGGATGGGGGCCATGATATGAAGATGGAGGCCATGATCAAGGAGCATTTTGGCATAATCTAGTTGTAGGATTGATTTATGATGGTTTAGGCTAGGTATTAGGGTCCTTTTATAGAAGTTTAGGTTAGTTTAGGCCATAGGATTAACCTTAATTCAGATCTGAGCCTTTAAAATCCGTCACAAGCCTCCAAACATGTCTTGAGGAACAAGTCAGGTGCACCCAGGCCAAACTGGCCGACCACCCAAGTCGACAGGGGTGTCGACTGGGCAGTCGACACCACCTGGGATGTGTCGACTCCCCAGTCGACTCTGGGGTGGCGGGAATTTTTCCCGCCTGTTCTACTTTGCTGAATTTGAATTCTGAATTCAAATTTGAACTGTTTTTGAACTTGAAATTTTCTGAAAACTTTGACGGGCCATAACTTGGTCATACGGACTCCGATTTTCGAAAACTTGGACTCTATTTCGCGTATTTTTCCGAGACGAACGCTGTAACACCCCACACCCGCTACGGTCACTCACTAAGGGAATGCCATAACATCGGTGGAGTATTTTAAGTGAATATATAACAGAAAAATTACAACAAGACAGATATAAGTAATACTTGAGAATTTAAAACATCATTTCATTCCAGCGGGAAGTAAAACATGTTTGGTTACACCAAAACCATAAATAAGAGTCAAGTACATAATATCCATCCTGATAAAAACAAAAGTACATAATCCCACTACATAACCTAATAGCCATAATAGAAAAGATAAACTGAGCTTTACATCCACGGTCCAAGCTCCAAAAGATAGGTAAAGCAGTCTGATCAAAGCCCACTAGTGCTAGGCCCACTCTGAAAACCTGAGGGTTGGGAAAAAGATAAAGAAACAACGGGGTCAGACATAAGTCTGAGTGAGTCCTATAACCCTAACAATACAATCATTAAAGTAATTAGGGTATGATATAAACAAGGTATGGTACCTCTGGGGATAATGACTATACTAAGTAGCCAACTAAACACAGGATGTACTAAGATAACCGAAAAGACGCATTTATCCACCCAAGGATAATTACTAGATTGCACCACCCCAGATCTACCCACCCAAGGGTAATTCCTACACTGCACCACACCAGTTCTACCCACCCAAGGGTAATTCCTACTTAAAGGTTGATCCCACTAAGTGTACATAGTAATTTTACCCATTAGTTTCTTGTACCCCTAGCTGACTACATAGGTGACGTCTGCCCCTATCTCCACTAGGTGTACCCACTACCCCCAAGCGATCGGCTCCCTACCGTAGATACCCGTGCTGGCCCCTCAGTGGGGTGTATCACTCCCCAAAGTGGCAACCCGATAATCAATGGTGCACGGCTTATACCTACACGATGCAACAACGTCTTACCTACCAGCCCGGGTCCACACACGCATATGAAACCCGTTGGACTCGCGTTGCCACCGCTACCCCGTTTTGGCCTCTTATAGTCAAGCCCAATATGTGTGTCCCGTCCTCGACTTGGGTCGAGCCCACAAAGATACGTTTGGGATATTGGTTGAAATGGGCCCCCACAAGCTACTACTTAAGCTTGCCATTTTATCTAGTGCGTCCCACTTAACCCCTTACATGTTAAGGTTTGGTTAAGTCATCTAATCATATTTCAATTGCCACTTAAGGCCCCCACAAGCTACTACTTAAGCTTGTCATTTAATTATATTTCAATTGCCACTTAAGGCCCCCACAAGCTACTACTTAAGCTTGTCATTTAATTATATTTCAATTGCCACTTAAGGCCCCCGCAAGCTACTACTTAAGCTTGTCATTTAATTATATTTCAATTGCCACTTAAGGCACCCACTAGATTTCCGCATGCCACCCAAGGCACTTACTTGATTCCCACATGCCACCCAAGGCACTTACTTAATTCCCACATGCCACCCAAGGCACTTACTTAACCCTTTAATCATGTTTAATTACATGTTCCGCTTTGGTTAAGTATTCTAATCGTATTTTCTATTACCACCCAAGGCAACCCACTAGTTTCCTCATGCCACCCAAGGCACCCCCACTAGTTACTACATGCCACCCAAGGCACCCACTTAACCCCTCATGCCCCTCTACATGCTAATTTGGTTAAGTGTTTCTTAACTAATTAAGATCGTAACCTTTGTAAAGACCTCTCACATTAGACTGTCTTTTATGGCAGCTGGATATGCCGGTTGGTTCCGGGCAGCCTTACGCCATAACAGAGTCTAACCTCGTGTCTTTACACTTGTCACGTATTTAGTTTATGACTAAGACCTCTCACATTGGGCCAATCATTTGTAGCCGCTGGATTTGCCGGTCGGTTCCGGGCAGTCTTATGCTACAAAAGGGTCCAACCTCGTGTCTTAGTAGATTAATTACACCTAATTAATCACCCCCATAATTTGTATTAATTATCCCTAATTAATTACAAATATTTAAGAATATGGGTAGAACTAACTCAATAGGTAAATTCCCAATTCCATAATATGGGTAGACCTAACTTAATAGGTAAGTTCCCAATTATGTCCATCCACTTTACGGTATGTTTAATCATACCCACTTCACACAATTTTATGTGTTCATTAATTTTTACCCCATCGTCCCCACGTAAATACGTTAACATGACATACTTCAAAAGAAAAGATTCATCATACACACAATGGGTTCAACTTAGCATATCATTAGCATTATCATGGGTTTAAAAGGTGTCAACTTGTATATATGACCATAAACCCAACTTGCGTATATAACCAACCCAAACTTGCATGAATCACATATGTCATAAAGATGGTAACTTGCTTAAATGTTCATGTCATAGACCTATCATAAAGGTGTCAACTTGTATACATGTCATAGGTCTAAAAGGGATGAACTTGCACATGTACTTATGTCATACATAGAGGCAAACTTACATATGAACTTGCATCATAACTTGCATATGAACTTGCATCATAACTTGCATATGAACTTGCATCATAACTTGCATATGAACTTGCATAACATGCCATACTTAGAGGCAAACTTGCATATATTATGCATATCATAAAAAGAGACAAACTTGCATATGAACTTGCATCATAACTTTCATATGAACTTGCATCATAACTTGCATATGAACTTGCATCATGACTTGCATAAAACCAAACACTTAGCATGCATAAAACCAAATACTTAGCATGCATAAAACCAAATACTTAGCATGCATAAAACCAAATACTTAGCATGCATAAAACCAAATACATAACTTGCATAACATGTTACATATAAACTTGCATATAATCTCACATATAGCTTGCATAACATGTTACACATGAATCAATGTTCAACATAGTGTTTTGCATCATAAAACATAGCATTAAACTTGCATATAGCATAAAACTTGCAAAACACACAACATACACTATACTAACTTGCATAAACACATTGATTCCACAAACATAGCCATATCTTATCATATCCTATCATAATCAATTTAACAATTGATTGTTAAGTCTATAGAAACTCACCACTAAACTCCAATAAGCAAACCCTTGCCAAAAATCACCCAAAAACTCTAGCCTTGAACATAAAGCTTGCAACTTGATGATGAATGCAAGCTAATGATCACTCATACAACTCAAAGATGCTTGTATGAACATGAAAGCCTTCATAGAAATAGTATGTAAAGAGGATGGAGGCTAGGCTTTTGAGTGGAGGCCATGATGATAGAAAATTTTGGCATAGTTTAGTTAGAGGATAGGATTATGATCATTTAGGGCTAGCTTAGGGTCTTATTTATAGGATTAGGCAAGTGTTTTAGGCCATTAGATTAACCCTAAATTAGATTAGGACCATCAGATCTCGGAAGCTTCCAGAAACCAGCCCCAAAACACAGCCTAAACCCTGAAATGGTGCACCAGGCCAAACTGGCCGAGCACCCCCTGTCGACACCCAAGTCGACAGGGCTGTCGACTTGGGTAGCTAAGCGGGAATTTTTCCCCCCAGCGCGCAATGGCCCCAATTTCGAAATTTGAACCTGAAGTTTAAATCTGTTTTGAACTTTGAATTTTCTGTAAACTTCATTGGGCCATAACCGGGCCATACGGACTCCGATTCTCGAAAACTCGGACTCTATTTCGCGTATTTTTCCGAGACGAACGCAATGACGCAACCCGTTTACCCCAATTCTCACATCTGAGATTATTTATTTTGTAATTAGTGAATTTTAGCATTTACCGAAATTCGGGGTGTTACATTCTCCCCTCCTTAAAGGATTTCGTCCCCGAAATCTCTAAGCTAAGGAGAATGCATATCCTACCATCCAAACAACCATCTACTCAATCCATCAAACACGGGCATCCATTTTCCTTAAAACAATTTCTAATGATGTATGAGCATATGCAAAAAGTGTGTGTATATGTTCCCTATCTAATGTATGAACATATGCAAACCATGATAGTGCCATGCATCCATTGTGTATGCGAGAGAACCCTATCGACACATACAATATCTACATGAGTGCACAATCATTCACCAAAATGCATCATCCATATGATAACACAATCATTATACATCCATAAATATAGCTACCTACACACAATTATATGCAATATGCAATATGAAGTGATTGAGCCGATCTAGTGTCTAGCGTGTGTGTATATGCATCCACGAGCAACCACTAGCAACCACTTGCATCCACATGCATCCATCAAACATAAAATGTCTCAAACACATGTTTCAACCATAGGTTTACCCTATCTAAAGGTCAAAGGTACTAATGAGAGGACATACTAAAGATAAGATAAGCACTAGACAAACGATAAAGGAGACGTTTAAAGGACATACCCTTAAAAAGGAATGGGTATAACGAACGCATCTTCGCTTCTGTCTCCCAAGTAGCATTGCTCTCACCTTCTCCCCTTTTCACTTTGACTAGTCGAACCTCTCTGTTTCTCAACTTCCTAACCTCTGACCCAAGGATGCGGGTAGGAGCTCGTCGAATAATCACATCACGCTCTACCTTTACTTCTTTAAGCAAGCTCGGCTCTACCGCCTCTGCGGTCTCATGTAGGCACTTCCTCAAATGTGACACATGGAATACGTCATGTTCCCTATGCAACCGAACTATCTCTCGAATATAAACTGAAGCTAGACATGGAACAGTCCTCGTGCTCTTCACGGGTATGAAATGGGCACTCTTAGTAAGTCTATCTACCACAACCCAAATTCCCGTATTACCCTTCCTCAATCTCGGTAATCCATCGAGACACTATCCCACTTCCCTAGCGGAACCTCTAATGGGTGAAGCAACCAACCAGGTTTCTTTTGCTCCGCTTTTACTTTTTGGCACACCAAGCATCTAGCGACATACTCGGCCGCGTCTTTCTTCATACCGGCCCAAAAGAAAACTCGCTTCATGTCTTGGTACATCTTGTCCCCACCGGGATGAATGGTCATCTTCGACCGATGTGCATCATCAAGTATAGCCTTCCTCAAACCCTCGCCTTGCGGTACACAAAGTCTACCGTCTCTACGCAACCGCCCCTTACCATCTAGGGTGTACCTACTCAAATGGTTGGACGACTCCCCCTCCTCATGAGCTTCTCTACTAACTCAACCAACTGTGGGTCGTCTCGCTGTGCTCCGCCAATCCGTCCCAAAAGAGTAGGCCTAACCTCCAAGGAGGCTAGCAAACCGGGTACAAAGTCAACGGAAGGTCTAAAGTCAAACATAGAAATAAACTCTAAGCTCCGTCGTTCAACGAACCATGAACTCGAGGACAACCTTTTTCTACTTAAGGCGTCCGCTACCACGTTACCCTTGCCATGGGTATACGCCATCTCAAACTCATAGGATGCTAAGAATCCTATCCACTTTTGCTGTCCTAAGACTATGCGCTTGGAGAGTCTCCAACACTTCCCTAAGATGTAGGGCATGCTCTTCTCCTCTTTTAGAGAAAACCAGGATATTACCCCATCCAAAATCATCACAACTGTCCATCTCTCACGCAGACCACCCTAGTCGAACTCGACATCCCCCAAATGCAAGCCCCAAAGGCCTAAACCAATATCAGACAAACACCCAAGGGATACCTCCTTCGAATTCAGACGACCTACGTGAGATGATACTAGTAAAAATGGCTAAATAATTAAGCCCTTGTCCAACTCTGGATGTCCTCGCCAGTCTTGCTCCAAAACCACCGTTTATCCCATAACTGGCTTTGCTCAACCTATTGAGCACATATGAAAACTTATTTCACTCCTAGAAAAGACCAAGATGTCATTTACAACGACCATCACGAACTTATTTAGGTACTCCCTGAACACCCTTCTCATCAAATCAATAAAGTATGCAGGGGCATTCGTCAAACCAAATGGCATCACCAGCCACTCACAAAAACCATCCAGAGTCCTATAGGCAATCTTCTCTATACTATCCTCAGCCACTCTCTCAACTGACGAAACCCCATGGCTAAGTCCAACTGCGAAAATACTGAGGCGCCAACTAACTGATCAAAGGGATCATCAATCCTCGGCAATGGGTGTCTATTCTTCTTTGTGAGTTTATTTAGTTTTCTTTAGCCTACACAAAGTCTGAGGGACCCATCCGCCAAAAACTACTAGAGCACCCCTCTCCGATATACTTCGTCTTATGAACCCCTTCTCAAGCAAATCGCCTACTTGCTTATGGAGTTCCCTCCTCTCACGAGGAGCCATGTGGCACACTGGCCAAGATACTGGTTTGGCATTGTCTACCAGATATATTCGGAAGTCAATCTCCTTCTCCGGAGGTAAGCCCTTCACCTCCTCAAACACATCCGAGTATTCCCGGACCACTCTAACAGATCGCAAACTCTCGACCGACGTGTCAAGCGATTCTAGATAACTTAGCATAACAGATTCCATGGGATTACAAGAGATCCCGAGAGTGTTACCCAAGCGGGTCATAAGCCTAACAACTCTCCCTTCAAAATCAAGAACGGCACCCCTACTGGATAACCAGTCCATGCCCAAAACTAACACATAGCCCGTGAAGCCCAAAAAGCATCACATCTAAACTCAACGCTAAGTATAGCAACTTTCAAACCCAAACACATCATGGAGCCCCAATTGGGTTTGAAACAACTAAGGGATCATCTACTAACTGGTGTCTAAGTGCAGTGACTCAACTAACAATGATGAGATGAACGAACTCGATGCGTCAGAATCAAATAAAGTTCGAATCGGATAATAAAGAAATCCAAATTCCAACCTAGACGGTCCTATCCCCATCTGGTACCCTAGTCGTGAGGGAATACAACCACCCTCCAGGAGATTCCGTACCTTGCCCTTGCTTCTTTGGACAATCCTAATAAGATGTCCTATTCCTCCAAAAGGATAACTACTAGCCCTCTTCTTCCCATTCTCCACTCGTAACCTCCCATCAAAATGAGATTTCGTCCTTCATTAAACATCAACTATTTGAGCCTTCCTCCCATCGTCTATCCAATAGGTACCTACAAGTCCTCCTCCTTCTTGAACCAACTTCTTGTCCGACTAATGTCCAAGTTCCTTGAAGTGGTTTTCCATTCTTATCTATCTTAGAAAGATCATCTATACGCGGAGGGGGAAACTCAAAACGAGAGAGGAAGAGATTCAAAACGGAGAATTCGAAAGATAAAGATATGGCTAACGGGGATTATGCTTTTCTTTCAAAAACTTTTCTCTTAAAAGACATGTTTTTGAAAATACTCCTTTCAAAAATATTCTTAGAAAATAGTTTTTCTAAAAATTTTATCTGTTCCGGTAACCTTAAGCTCTGATACCACGTGTAACACCCAAGTCGACAGGGCTGTCGACTTGGTCCTAGCCAAGTCGACTGCCCAGTCGACAGGGCTGTCGACTTGGGTAGCTAGGCGGGAATTTTTTCCCCCAGCGCCCAATGGCCCCAATTTCGAAATTTGAACCTGAAGTTTAAATCTGTTTTGAACTTTGAATTTTCTGTAAACTTCATTGGGCCATAACCGGGCCATACGGACTCCGATTCTCGAAAACTCGGACTCTATTTCGCGTATTTTTCCGAGACGAACGCAATGACGCAGCCCGTTTCCCCCAATTCTCACATCTGAGATTATTTATTCTGTAATTAGTGAATTTTAGCATTTACCGAAATTCGGGGTGTTACAAACGCAATGGCACAGCCCATTTCCCTTGATTCAGATTTTATCATTTAATTCTGCCTTGGTTTATGCTATAACATGTTATTTAAAAATACGGGTTGTTACATTCTCCCCTCCTTAAAGGATTTCGTCCCCGAAATCTTCAAGTTAGGAAGAACGTATCCTACCATCCATCATCCATCTACTAAAAACATCATCCACGAGCAGTCATTGTCCTTAAAATATTTCTAATGCTGTATGAACATATGCAAAAGTGTGTGTATATGCACCTATCTAATGCGAAGATCAGGCGGTTACTGATTCAGTAAACCTCCTTGATGCAAAATATGTTTGTGCAATGCGTCCATATGTATGCAAATTCCTAACCTAACTTATAGTCTCTACATGAGTGCACATAACATCCATCCATATGCAACATCCATGTGATAGGATACAAGTTTCATCCATGAATAAGCATAAACACTCATGCATATGCGGTATAAAAGTGTGTGAGCCGATCTTAGTGCCTAATGTGTATCATGCATTCACGAGTATCCACTTGCAAACACTTGCAACCACTTGCAAACATCAAGCATAACATGTTTCAAATACATGTTTCATCCAAAGGGTTCCTACCTAAGGTTCTCATGACAAGATTAACGAGATAACAAGATAAACATGGATAGCAAAAGAAAGATATGCTAACTAGGAAAAGAGATTGAGAATGTACCCTAAAAAAGGAATGGATAAAGCCCACGCATCTTCTCCTCGGTTTCCCAAGTTGCTTCTTCATCGGCTTCACTCCACTGAACCTTTACTAACTAGACTTCTCGATTCCTCAGTTTCTTGATCTTCGTTCCCAAGATACGAATCGGAGCTCGCCTCAAGGTCGCCTCTTTATCTACCTCCATGTCTTCAAGAATACTTGGTTCAACCACTTCGGCTGACTTATACAGGCACTTTTGGGGATGCGAGACATGAAAAACATTGTGCACTCCGACCATCTTCTCGGGCAATTCTTCCTTATAAGCCATCCTCCCAATCCTCTTTATGATAGGGAAGGGTCCTACGAACCTTGGTGCTAGCTTTCCAACTGCTCCAAAACGAACCACGTTTCGCAAAAGGAGAAACCTTCACGAAAACCATGTCTCCAGCTTCGAATTTCAAATCTGTCCTTCGTTTGTTAGCATAGGATTTCTGTCTATCTTGGGCCGTTTTCATCCGTCTTTGAATCAACTCCACCTTCTCGGATGTGCCCCTTATCATGTCGGGCCTAAGTATAAGCTCATCCGTTGTCTCCCACCAACATGTTGGTGACTTGCACGGCCTCCCATACAAAGCTTCGAATGGTGCCATTCCTATGCTTGCCTGATAGCTGTTATTATAAGTAAACTCTAAGAGAGGAAGATGATCTTCCCAAGTGCCACCAAAGTCAAGGATGCATAGCCTCAACAGATCTTCTAGTACCTTATTCACCCTTTCGGTCTGGCCATCCGTCTGTGGGTGATAGGCCGTACTTAGATTCAATCGCGTACCCATCGCTTCCTGCAAACTATTCCAGAATTGGCTAGCGAGAATTGGGTCATGATTGCTAACTATGTTGGAAGGAACTCCATGCAATCACACTATCTCTCGAAGATAAACAAATGCTAGCCATGATGCGGTTCTCTTGCTCTTCACCGGAATAAAATGGGCGCTCTTTGTAAGTCTATCAACTATGACCCATATCCCATAAAGCCCAAATAGTTTGGTCAACTTGACGGACATCTTCACCCCCAACTATATATCACAACAGGCGAGTCATACTCCTTATGGGGTTTCCAACAGAACTAAGATTGAGAATAGGACCAAGAGGATATACTTAAAAAATAGCATGCGAGTAAGCTCTACAGAATAATAGGGATCAAGGATAAACTCTTAGAAAGAGATATAATGCGCGTATCTAGTCTTTAATCTTCTAAGCCGCATTTTCTTTAGCTTAATCCTATCGTGTCTTGACCGTCTTTTAAGTTCACAATTTCGTAGCTCCTAATTCTTATTTCCAAAATATGAGTTAAAACTCATTTCACCGTTGCCTCTCGTTCCACTTCCACATATTCTTTTCCTAAAATACTTGGCTTCCACATAACTGCGTGCCCATGGTTTCAATGCAAGCTTTACAAAATTTGTTAGTGAATCCTGGACCTCGTTTACATACTATACGGTATCCCACTCAGAAGAACTATCTCTTGAAAACATGTGCCAATCCACGTTGCCAAATGAACTTACTAGGGTGATTTCTCTAACCCATGCTTAAGTGAAATGGACTATCCGCCTTAGTGGCGAACACTACTCGATTGGATTACAAATTTCCGATAAAGGTGCCAAGGGATTCTAGGTAACTAATCATGACGGAACCCTAAAGGTCGCACGAGATTTCGAGGGTATTACCGAGGCAAGTCATGAGCCTCGCAACCCTATGTACAAAATCAAGAATGGCTCCATAATTGGACAACCAATCCATGCCCAAAATCAACCTGTATCCCATAAACCCGAGAACATAAGCATTACACATGAATTCTACGCTCAAGATAGAGATTTTCAAATCCATACAAATCACAGGTAGAAGGGCGGAACCCCCAATTGGATTTGAAACACTAACGGGACCTCAACTAGACTAGTACTTAGGTGCAAACTTTCAACAAGATCAGAGATAAGACTATGCGATGCGCCAGAATCAAATAAGGTACGAACAGGGAAATCAGAAATGTAAACATGACTTTATATAGAAACACTACCTCGATCAAAAGCTGGAAGAGCGAGGAGAGCCTGCAACTGCCCTCCAAAGGGTCCTGCTTGCTGAGTTTGCCTTTTCCCTTGTCCTCGCTTTTTCGGGCAATCCTTGCTATAGTGTCCAGACTCTCCACAATGAAAGCATTCTCCCAACTTCCTCTTCTTCTTCCTACAATCTTTGGCTATGTGAACAACGATCCCACAGAAGTTGCACTTCCTTGTCTCCCTAGTCTTGTTGTCATTGCGGTTGTTGTTGTCCTTGCCTCCTTTCTCGGAATCTACCTTCTTGCCTTGAGACTCATTCAACTTGACTTCCTTCTTACTACTCTTATCTTCCTCTTGAAGCAGGGCCATATTTACCAAACTCTCGAAGGTCACCCCCATGGGTATGTGAGACATGGCCAAACCGTGCAATGGCTCGTTCAATCCTAGAGCAAAATGTAGGGCCTTCTTCTGAGCTGTGTTAACCAAGTCTAGACCGAATCGAGCAAGTTGATTAAACGTATCCACGTATTCCCTAACTGTCAAGTCCCCTTGCTTTAGAGATAGGAACCTCTCCATCTGAAGGTTCTCTTCTGTCGATGATAGAAATCTCAGTCCAAACCTTCTCCTAAAATCATCCCAAGTTTGAATTGGCCTAGTAGTGGTGGTGACTACCCACCAATATGCAGCTTCCCCTTTCAACAGCCATACCGCTAACAGAACTTTCCTACGGTCTTCTATATCAAAGATAGAAAAGAGGTCTTCAGTTTCCTTTAACCAGTTTCTTGCCTCAACAAAAGTCTCTGTCCCAACAAAATTCTTGCCACCCATCGCCTTAAAGTCCTTGCAAATCTTTGTGAAATCCGCTTGCGGATGCTGAGGAGGAGGAACCTCAGCTACGGGAGGAGGAGGAATGTTAGCCACGGGGGAAGGAGGAGGAATGTTCGTGGGGCCGGCTTCATTCGCCCTTGCCTCCATGTACCTTCTAAACCAAATAGGTACTAGTACGCCCTCCAGAATGGCAAAATTATCGGCCATACTGAAACGAAAAAAAAGATAGATTGAGAACGAGGAAACAAAGGATAGTGCTAATGGCTTTTGGGGAATAGCCTTTTAAAATAAACTAGACTTTTCTTGGAAAATACTTAATAGGTTTTGAAAATAGTTTTTCAAAAGGTAAGTTTTAAAAACCTTTTGCTCAAATCTTGTAAACCTTATGCTCTGATACCAAATGTAACACCCCACCTCCGCCAGGGTCACTCTTGCAAGTACACTGGCTTTGGAGGGGTGTTGGTCAAGGTAAACATGCATGAAGATATCACAAGACAGAACATATGAGTAAAACAGAGTAAATAAAGCAGCGGATAAAATTACTATTTCAAAACCATAGTCAAGTTACATCAAAGTACTTAGTCATCATTTTCCCAACAAAACAAAGTCTAGAGAAACATAAACTGAAAAATAATATAAGTAAAGTATTCCCCAAAGATAACAGTAGTGTCGCCATAGCAAAGCTCAAGTCCAAACCGTACATGAGCTATCCAGTAAGCAAGCTAAAGATCCAAGCTAGGTGCTAGTATTCCCACCCTGAGAACCTTGGGGGGGAAACGGAAGAAAAGAGGCGAAAGAAAACGGGTCAGTCAAAAAGACTGGTAAGTCCTACCTACTATTAGTATAAAAACTAATAAAGTTAACTAGACATGTAAAACAGAGATGAAACATAGGATGATAACTGGCATGGTGAAAAGTTAATAAGATAGATCAAGTGTGGCATCGCATATACAAGGTTAAGTTGCACCAAGTGTACTAGTATTCTAATCCATGTCAAGTATAAACAAGAAATGATCCCTTAGCCCAATGTTGGCCCAAACTCATGAGATGACCTAAATCAAGGTCCAACTACTCGGTCTAGTCGATCGGCTCCCTATAAGCCTAACTCGTCGTGTGTCGGTGTCATACGGCCTAATCATGGAATGTAGTTAACTGTGCAAGGTCCATCCTAGGGTGTATCCAGCCCTAAGGTGTAAACCACAGACACAATTCAAGCATGCACAGTCTAAACCTACCGGTGCCCATGTTCAACTCCGGACTTAATGTGCACGACCATGGTCCGCCTGAACTTAACTGGTGCACTATTCAGCCGTCTCTTTTGGTCTCTTACAATCAGTCAGTAATCGTGCCCCACCCTAACCTAGTCCAGGGTATCCAGATACTCCCAAGTTGGTTACTGCTGAAAAGGACCACGTAACTAGGCTTTTAAATGGGTTAAGTGTGGTTAACCCTATCCTAACCATGTATTGAGTTGGTCAAGTGTATCCAAGAAGTTCATGACTTAACCCTATCAATACATCGTGTTCAACTGGTTAAGTATATTCAAGTAGTCCATGACTTAACCCTACCAATCCATCGTGTTTAATTGGTTAAGTATTCAAGTAGTCCATGACTTAACCCTACCATGTGGCATTAATTAACTTAATGCACCCCAACCTCTCACATTAGACTTTGTTGTGGTTACTAGTTAAGCCAGGCGGGTCCGGGTAGCTTTACACCACAACCTAGTCTAACCTCGGGTTTTAAGTGCGATGTGACCAACTACTCACATTGGGTCCTATTGCTTGTAGCCACTAGTTAAGCCGGTCGGTTCCGGGTAGATTCATGCTACAAACTCAACCCAACCTCGAGTTGGCCACTTTCATGTTTTCTACATGTCATGTCCACGTTCATGTTTTCAAGCATCATCACATGTCATATTTTCCAAGTCATGTTTCATGTCATTTAAGTTTACCCATAACGTAACCCCATCGCACATAAGTTCGCATCAACACAAATAGATCAAAAAGGGGGAACATAAGAATATGACAAGGTGGGCATAAGATGGCAAAGTCTATCACAAGTTAAACATGGTGATATTTGAGGCCAAAGGGGGTTCAACATACTAGCATATGGCCTCAACATGTATGATAGCATAAAAGGTGACTTGGCCTCAAACATATCAAATAGCATAAGGGTGATTTGGCCACAAGCATGCATAATAGCATAAGGGTGCTTTGGCCTCAAGCATGCATAATAGCATAAGGGTGCTTTGGCCACAAGCATGCATGATAGCATAAGGGTGATTTGGCCACAAGCATGCATAATAGCATAAGGGTGCTTTGTCCACAAGCATGCATAATAACAAATATGGTGGTAGCATGGTAATAGTTGACATAGGGTGACAATCCTAACTTGTGCATAGCAAATAGGTTCAATATCATCATATGCATGTTAAGGAACATGAGGGGTTAAGGTTTGTTAACATGCATAAGCCATAATCCATTTCATAGCATTTTTTTTCCCAAGATCAACATGAACGGTACTAGGTTCATGATAGGTCCACAATCATAAATCAAGAGAGGCATGAATAGATCTATGCATACAATGATAGGTTCAAGGCAAATGTTGCACTTAGGTCCAATTCAAATCTACACATGTATGGCATTAAACTTAGCAAATAGGTGATACATGGTCATAGATGGCATAGGATGATAACTAGTGATTCACATATAACATCATATGCAAGATAACATAAGGGTTATGAGAGTTTCTATGTTTCTTTATGCAACATTTCAAATCAAAGCTCATTGCTTTCTATGCACAAAGTCAAGGTGATAGCTTTACAAACATGCATAGAATAAATCTATGCATAACATGATAGAATCAAAGCACAAATCATACTTAGGCCCAAACTCAAACTTGCAACATGTCATATTTAACTTCATAGTTAGAATCTAAGAGTAGAATAGGGCTTACAATGCTATGAAGACTATAAAATAAAACAAGATTGAGACGAAGCCACACTAGCAACACTAAAAACCCCCAAATGAATACAAGCTCCAAGTTGTCTTGAGAAACAAGAAGCTCCTTTGATTTGTATGAAGAAAGATCCTTGTTTTGATGAAGAAAGATGGCTCTTTTACTAGCTTAGAACACTCAAACTTTCATGAAGAGGATGGGGGCCATGATATGAAGATGGAGGCCATGATCAAGGAGCATTTTGGCATAATCTAGTTGTAGGATTGATTTATGATGGTTTAGGCTAGGTATTAGGGTCCTTTTATAGAAGTTTAGGTTAGATTAGGCCATAGGATTAACCCTAATTCAGATCCGAGCCTTTAAAATCCGTCACAAGCCTCCAAACATGTCTTGAGGAACAAGTCAGGTGCACCCAGGCCAAACTGGCCGACCACCCAAGTCGACAGGGGTGTCGATTGGGCAGTCGACACCACCTGGGGTGTGTCGACTCCCAAGTCGACTCCCCAGTCGACTTGGGGGTGGCGGGAATTTTTCCCGCCTGTTCTGCTTGGCTGAATTTGAATTCTGAATTCAAATTTGAACTGTTTTTGAACTTGAAATTTTCTGAAAACTTTGACGGGCCATAACTTGGTCATACGGACTCTGATTTTCAAAAACTCGGACTCTATTTCGCGTATTTTTCCGAGACGAACACAATGGCACAGCCCGTTTCCCTTGATTCAGATTTTATCATTTAATTCTGCCTTGGTTTATGTTATAACATGTTATTTAAAAATACGGGTTGTTACACAGCCCTTCAATGAAATCCATTGAGATTTGTTCACATTTCCAATCCGGAATCTCCAATGGTTGTAACAAACCACTAGGTTTCTTTTGCTCAACTTTAACTAGCTGGCAATTCATGCATTTGGATATAAACTTCCCAACGTCTCTTTTCATCTCTTCCCAGTAGTAGGTCTGCTTCATGTCTCAATACATTTTGTTACCATCGGGATGTATAGTCAGTTTCGAGTGATGACATTCTCTAAGCACTTCATCTCTCAATCCATTAACATTGGGTACAACTAATCTCCCATTCTTCCTAAGCCATCCATCTCGATCAAGCCTATACTTGCTCATCTCCTCGTCGATTCCCATCTCTAACTTGGAGATGATTTCCAATAGGTTAGGATCGTCCCTTTGACTAGAACCAATCCGCTCAATCAAAGTGGGTCTGATCGTCAAACTTGCTAGTATCTCTGGATCCAATTCGCACTTTGGTCTAAAATCATACCCTGCGATATACTCCAGTTGCTTCCATTCCAGAAACATAGCCCTAAACTGGCATGTCTTCTACTTAATGCATCAGCTACCGCATTGCCCTTTCCGGGTGTATATGCGATATCGAAATCATAGGAAGCCGAGAATTCTAACCATCTCTGCTGACGAAGATTTAAATCCTTCTGAGAGAAAAGATACTTTAATGATTTATGATCGGTAAACAACTCGAATCTTTCTCCCAAGAGATAATGTCTCCACATCTTAGACGCAAACACGATCGCAGCCAATTACAAATCGTGGGTAGGATATCTCTTCTCATGCGGTTTCAGTTGCCGACTTGCATAGGCTACTACCCTACCCCCTTGCATCAATACAGCACCTAGTCCGGTACCACAGGCATCCATGTGTACCGTCATCTCTTTATTCCCCTCAGGAATAACTAACACTGGTGCACACATTAATTTTTCCTTTAGATTCTTAAATGCATTCTCGCACTTTTCGTCTCAGACGAAAGCTTGATTCTTCTTGGTTAACTGAGTTAATGGTGCTGCTATCTTGGAGAAGTTTTGGATAAACTTACGATAATATCCAGCAAACCCCAAGAAATTTCCTCACAAACCCCCCTCTTCCCCCAAAAAACACAGCGTGCGAGAGACAAATTTTAGATATAGCCTCCTCAAAAAAACTTAATGCAAAAATAGGCTTCGTTGAAAATTTATTATGAAAATAGGCAAGTTGAAAATTTATTATGGAAATAGGCATAGTTCACCAAACCAATTTTTTGCACATGTGTATCATGTAGTATAAGTGTATACATGCATGTGTACGCGCACACACAAACAGATATGTATGTACCAAAAATCACAATAGTGGATGGAAAGTAACTAATCAAAAACAGGCTGCAAGTCAAAAAAATGTAAAGAATTTTGAGTAATAAACAAATCACTGGTTCAAATCAACTACAGTATACCGCATGTAGTTAAACATCATTTGTCATTATTAGATGCATGACACCCCTCTTTTTACTGTTCACACCCCGATATATACCAGAATTGCCCTTTATTTTGATGATAATAACTTAACATTAATAATAAAATTAAAAAATAAAAGCAAAAATCAATAAAGTAGTGATTCATAATTATTATTTTCATTAATTATGCAATATAAAGCCTCTTCCGAAGTGTTGGAAAAAGCCTCTTCCGAAGTGGACTGTCACTACAAATTTTATAAACTTTTTGAAAAAAAAAAAATTCAATAAAATTACTCTAATTTTACGAAATAAATCAACACTTCTAATTAGACCATTATTTCTGAATGTTTTCTTAATTGAAATTTTAGATTTAATGATAAATAATTCATTATCTTCATTAACATATTTAGTTTGCATCGAGTTTCAATACTTTTAAGAATAATTTGCCTATTTATATGCAAAAGTTTTTAAAAAGTAGCACTGAGAAAAGGGTAATTTAGTAATATAATTTTATAAAAAAATAATGGTGTAAGTTAAATGATTATTGGTGTATAAATAGAATTTGCCAATCCAAATAGCCTTCTATTTAATTCTTCTCGCACGTTCTTCCCATTTGTCTCGCGAATGTTTAAGAATTCAATTTGTAATTATTCTTTGATGGCAGGCTACTTGTTCGATTTGATCCCTTAGCTGCTTGTTCGGTTGGAATTCTTAGAAGCTCCAGAAGCTCAATTTAAACGATGGTACTCCTTCACTTGTTCGATTTATACTCTAGGTACGTCATTTTGGGATAATTGAATTTTCTTATTTTAGGAATCATTTCAGGTTTGTAATGTTATGATTTTTAACTACGTTTCGTCAATAATGCCATGTTCATAACAAATGCAATAGATTTCTCTTCATTTTACAGAATAGTGTTTGGTTATGCATAATTTCATCCCTTGCTATGATGTTACTGAAATGAATCCTTTCATCAGTAGTCACTTTAATTGCTTGTTGAAATTTCCCAACAATATACAGTAGCTTTAGAAGACAAATATGGTTGTTACCTCCAACAAAGCAAAATATGGTTTTGTTCTTCCTCAAAACTTCGAAGTAAATGCAGCAGTTACCTCAGCTTACAGGTTATATAATTTGAACTTGAATGTCATTAATACTATTCAACTACCCTGTAGCTATGGGTATGAATATTATTCTACTATAGATTTTCTTTTTTCCTTTTTTAAATTTTATTACGTGCTTGTTCGAGTAATAGTTGATGCATTACTAAATTTTCAGATATTAGGGAACTCGTGTCTTTGGAAGATGTTATGTAAGAACTTGGTCTTAGACCAATTGGTGGTCTTATATATTTGTATGGAGTATCCTTTGATTAACTTGTTTTCTTTTTTTACTTTTTTTTCTCAGCATAACTTGTAAACCATCGATTATCTTTTACTTGGTGGTTTTAACTTAGGTTTAGAAATGGTGACCAATAGGTAATTTATTTTGCTTCAGTAGCTTGATCGCTTTGATGATAAAACTGAGCACAACGGCGTAAATCGCTTTAGGATACGACTGGAAAATGTTAGGTGTTATTATTCGGGTTTATAATTCAGTCGAGTATCTATGCAAAATGTTCTTGAGCTGGTTATTATAGCCTATGTTTGTCTCATCTTTTACCACTATAAACTATTAAGTTTAACATGCTACAAATTTTTCGTTCCATTCTTTTTTGGGTATTAATTCTATTGTTACTTCTCTTGCTTTCATTTATTTGTCTAGAAAGTGTGTACAGATCAATGACATACTAGTCACACATATTATTTTGTTCACTTCTATATTCATTTAGATAGAAAAATGTACAAATTGACAGATGTTTGGCTGAGTAATAAAGTGCCTTATTTAAAATTCATTTTATACACAAATAAATTTCCTTAGCAACTCTCAGACACCTTCGGGCTAGCATGGATGATTGGCTGGAAGAAGAGTTAGATAATTATATGGACATTGATTATCTTTTATTTGATTGTCCAGGTACTTAGTTTTTTTTTTTTTTTTCAATATTTACAGTACCCCAGTTTTTGCCTTCCACACCCCACTTAAAATAAAAATAAAAAAATGACGAATTTACCCTTATGTATTATTGTACTTAACATGTTCATTTTTTCATTTTATTATGCATTTTATACATTGTAAAATATTATGAGAACGAAACGACAATTGATTTGAAGAAGACAATGTTCTTTTTATAAAAAATGAATAATGTTTTATTTCAAGTTTTTTCTTTTTCAAGAAAAATATTTATAGTTCAATTGTTATTCAAATTAAACTGAAATGCAACTTCTTTATATTGCATAATTAATGAAAATAATAATTATGAATCACTACTTTATTGATTTTTTCTTTTATTTTTTAATTTTATTATTAATGTTAAGTTATTATCATCAAAATAAAGGGCAATTCTGGTATATATCGGGGTGTGAACAGTAAAAAGAGGGGTGTCATGCATCTAATAATGACAAATGATGTTTAACTACATGCGGTATACTGTAGTTGATTTGAACCAGTGATTTGTTTATTACTCAAAATTCTTTACATTTTTTTGACTTGCAGCCTGTTCTTGATTAGTTACTTTCCATCCACTATTGTGATTTTTGGTACATACATATCTGTTTATGTGTGCGTTGCGCGTACACATGCATGTATACACTTATACTACATGATACACATGTGCAAAAAATTGGTTTGGTGAACTATGTCTATTTTTATAATAAATTTTCAACATGCCTATTTTCATAATAAATTTTCAACGAAGCCTATTTTTGCATTACGTTTTTTTGAGGAGGCTATATCTAAAATTTGTCTCTTGCACGCTGTGTTTTTTGGGGAGGAGGGGGGTTTGTGAGGATATCCTCCGCCTATTAGTGCAATTTTTGTTGGATCTGGGTGAAATGTTCTATTTTCATTACACATGCAAAATTTTGAATCATTTCAAGTTATATAACCCCTTCACTCTTACTTTTATAGTCTACGGATCAAAAAAAAATATTTCAGTGCTCCATATCGACTTGCGGTTTTGAATTCGTTAAACTTGTTGAAAAGTGTCAAAATCCTACATAGATAGACTAATTGGAAAGGCATAGTAGACTGATTGGTACACTTGAAGATTGTGTGTGTATGAGATATCAATTGAATTTGCCTTCTTGGCAAACTATGCTGGCTTTCATTAGTTATCACTCCTGTCTGGATCATTTTTCATATCACTCTTACAAGGGTTTGCTAGGACTCTGGACACTGATTTGCCCGTTATGCCAGATAACATTTAGTAATTTTTGCTTCTATTTCTAGCATCCTTTTGTTAACAGCCAAAAGTTAGGTTACCACCTCTTGTTACAATATTTAATATGCATGTAGCTGTTTTGCATTTATACTCAGTGAAGACGCTTGTCATAAACTTTGTACATCCTGTATGCGTATCATGCATTGATAGTTTATCCTTATGTTTTACCTTAGCCGATTGTTTCTTCCAATCTTTTACTTCTATTAGATCAAATTGAGTTATTTTCACATGTTCCTGTCTTGCGAAATTTTGTTGAACATCTACAGCAATAAAAAACATCAAAGTTTGCTGTGTTTACTTGCTTGATTCGCATGTTCTTACATTTGAATTAATATGCATTTAGATATCAGTTTCCTTTTCTTGCAAATATAAACAGATCATCATGTTTTTCATAGTTCCTTATGAATGATATTTCCTTTTAGTTCATAACATATGTAACCTAGTAGCATAAGCGGTTGCATGGCCTCACTTTCTGCAATGATTCAACTTGTGTTGCCCCATGTTAATATTGTTTCAAAAATGGACCTTCTGAAAAACAAAAAGGATAGTGAGGAGTGAGTTCTGCTTATAACCATTCATGTTTATTATTCTCACACTAATAAGGTGCACCTTGTGCTCATTCTATTTTTTGTTTTAGTTTCTTGAATCCAGAAGCAATAAATTTGTTACTGATGCTTAATTGTAATATGCCGGCTCCCTATGGCAAGCTGAATAAAGCTTTGGCTGAATTGGTATGTCATTTCTTTTCTCTTACATGCATAAAAAATTAGTCATAACACAGAAACAGCTTCGAATCTTCAGACTTGCGATATAAGCTATGTAAATGTTATGACCATTTTTATCAGTTATGAGTTAACTGTACTTGATTTCTTCTGGATTATTTTTCTTGGTTATCTGGTTTAATTTCTCATCCTTTCTTATTTACATACCAGATTTTATATCCATCCTTTTTTTTTTTTGTTATTCCACTACACCAAACAGGCCATTTTGTAACATTTTCGCGGACCCTATTAGTAACGGTTATAATTGTTACTTTTTTATAACGGTTTTTACCGTGATTTTACGTTATAATAGTTATTACCGTTACAATAGCTCAAAATTTTTGCACGTAAGGATGGTATGGTAATTTTACTTCCACTTCTGTTTCTAACCCTTAACCGTTCCTTTTCGTTGTTGTCATAACACTTAGATCCCCAAATTATTCAAAGCCGCCGCTACTCCTTCTGACGGTTTCTTTCATCTCCATCGCCTGCCGCAGTTTGACCGACCTCGTTTCCTTCTCCGCCGACGCCGATCCGTTCAAGTGCTCAGGTATCTTTTTTATTCATCTCATAAAATTGCTAGAAATTTGTTGATTTCTCAAGAAAATCCGGAAAAAGAAGAGATTTATAGAGAAAATTACTAGCTAATTTCCTGATTCTGCTGTGTTTTTTACGGTTCAAATTGGGTTCTATTAAAATCTTGGGTTTAGTTCGTTTTTTTTCTGTAGATTTTTACTAGCGCTGTAAGTTTATGTTATAGTTGTAACTTGAATCAAAAAAAACCGAATTTTGATTCTAGTTTTTGTGTGTTGTCTAATTTGAGCCCATATCCAGTGTGTCAACTTGATCTTTCCTGTTAATTTTCTTTCCATTCCCCATCTTTGAAAACCGCTGAATTTGAAGGTCAGCTGTTGACAAGACCTCCAAAATTTCCTTAGCTTAAATTTCTACTTAGCTTTAAAAATTTCCTTCCCTTCCTCCAATTTTGAGTAATTGAAGTGAAACCTTAAACTGGAATGGTAGCAAGTAGAGAACCCTTTCCAATAGCAATGCAAAAACCAAATTTACAGTTTCCCGCAGCCCTTTACCACACCAAACCCAATAAACAGTGAGCCAGTGCCCATGGAAGTTGCGCCCCATAGCCCGATTTTACGGGGCACGTCTAGCGAGTCCGATGACGTACCCGAGCCCATTAACAGAATGAGTCAGAACTCAGCATCCGTAAGCAGCAACAACAACAATAATCATTCCGGAATGGTCAATATGCAGTGGAAATGATTCTGTTGTGCTGATTTCATTTCCGTCTTTGGGTGCATCTGTGTATTGGTGGATTATGCAGTATTTTTCTTCTTTCCTTGATGTGTTAGTAGTAGCAACTATCCGAGAGTGCTTAGTTGATGTACTGGATGTTGTACTTGCAGTGCATCTTATGTAAGCTTAGCATTGTGTGTTTTTATCCTTGGTTGAAGTTTGAATATTTGAAGAATTTGTTTGTAAAAAAAAATAGTAGTAAGAGCAAAAAAAAAAAAAAAAAAAAATCCCCAAATTGTTTTGGCCCAAAAATCGAAATTGATAGCCACCTCCGATCACTCGCAACCACCATGCCGTGCCACTTCTGAGCTACCGACAGCCGGAGCTTCGCCCGTAGATTGATGTCAACCCCAAGCCTCTTCCTGTGTTTTACGTTTGCAACCCGAGCTCCTCCTAGCGCCTTTTACCTTTTCAGCGTTAAATCCATCATCGCCTCCTTCCGTTCATCGAGGCACCGCTTCCGTTAATCTCGAACCCTCCAAGATCGTGTGCCTCTCCTCTCTGGACGCCGAAGCCTGTTATCCGATCTATGAGCTTGGATCTCCAACCAAGCGCCGCGCAGGTCAATACAATTGGCGTCTACCATCAACAACGTTGTTGCTCCCTCTTTGGACTACTACCGTCACCAAAATATGAGGTTTCTCGGTGTTAAGAGGCCTCAGTAGCCTGATGGTTATTAGTAGAAATTTGGGTTGATGGACTTAGCTTCAGTCGTCTATAGACATAAAGTTTTTCGGTGTTAAGGGGCCTCAGTAGCATCAATCTGATGGTTATTAGTATAAATATGGGTTGATCGACTTAGCATCAACAGTGTACATGTATGTTTGATACCCACAGTTTTTGTACTATTTTGCCAAAAGGGAATTTTTTTAGGAAGCATTACAAATTCATATGTTTGTTAATATAAGAATTGTCATGTAGAAAAATGCTTGCACCTTGCATTATATTACACAGGCAAGAAACTAATTATGGTAATGAATTAATGATGAAATGATAATGCGAGGGGGCTAATATAATTTAGAAGTCTGAATGTTTTTTTTTAGACTAGATTTTGTTTGGGAATAATGTTGCAAACGTAGATTTGATACCGTAGAGCACTTGAGAACAGTGGATAGATAAACGTAAATTCATATTTTTGAACATGTTTCACAAAGGACTGCCATAGCACCAATATTTACTGATTGGAGTTGAAGTAACTGTTATATGGCAACAAATCAGTGCATCATTAATGCTTCGGTTCACATGAGAAACATTTATCTGGTTGATTTTTTTTTACAGTTTTCACCAATACTTATTCCTTGATAAAATATTGTTTTAATTACTTCATCTTTTTTTTAAGTAGGTAGCCTTTTTTACTTGCTGTTTTTCTTTGAAAAAAGATGAAAAAGTGGAATGTTGGTAGTTTTTTTCTGAAACGCAAGATGACAAAATATGAAACCTAAGATATATCACAGTATAGTACCAAGGTGTCATAATTGGCAATAGTATTTCAATCAACATGCCTTACATAGTTGTAGAAAACGTTAAGCTACAAGTTGCTGTTAAAATGTAGTTTTATTTGCCCTAGCGTATACTAACCTAGATACTTCAATACAAGCATTATATGTTGGGACTTAGATTTGCTAAACCAGACAAAAATTTATGGATAATAATTAGTAACAGTAACATATCAACATCCCACATTTGCACAGACATGTTTTTTTTGTAGTGTATAATTTTCTCCAAATATGAAATCCATATGTTTCAAATTTGATTTCAGAATGCCCCTTTCTATTTTATATGCATGCTGGTTTTTAAGGCAATGCATTGTTGCTATGGAAGTACATATACTAGCAGGTTCAATGTTAAACCAATGGCATTTGTTCCATTGATATGATTTTTTGCTTTACATGCGAGAGGTCTTAGAGTCTGATTTTTGGAATGCACATTTCCGTATGGTTAGATTATGTTTCAAAAAGTAGGCTTGTTTTGAAGACAATCTATCATATTTTCACATATTTTGATGCTTAAGTTAAGCTGTCATTATTTCAAATTGTGGAATCTATATGTTAAGCACTACTGCATAGGCGTATAATTGAATATCACCGTTTTGTTGCCATATGACCTGCTATTATAGATCACCCTTCTCTTCATGAGCATTTTTTTCCAGTGATGAGATTCTCACTTTGGGTGTGAGGGATCAATTTCTATTATCTAAATTTTATGTCAAAAGAAGGCTTTTTTAAAGATGATTTTTTTTTCAAGCTTCAATATAAATCGACTATTATGTTTCAGCATTTTACCTGGAACTTTTGGTCCGTATCACTATGATTCATGCTTTATGTGTGGGAGGGTTTGAGGTTGATTTTTATTTATGCCTTTTTATTTTGTAAATTTTATTAGAAATAAAGCAGCCTTGCATTTGACTTTGCCCCTAATGTTTATACCCAGTAGCCTCATTTTTAACCGGACCGTTTTAAACCGGACTGGATTACTTCATAAAAATTGAAAAAAATTGAAAAATAATGCTGTAGGTTTTTTTATGGATGCTCAAGCATGATCAATAACTTATTAGCTGGACTTAAACATAGACTGTAATATGCATGACTTTATACTTTGGACATTCGTTAGCAGTGCTGCATGACTGCTGTAATAGACATGGACTTAAACATAGATGATAGAACTGCATGACTCTTTGTATTTTCTTTCTGTTGGTTGAATGCATTATTATGGGCTCGTTTTATTGTCTGAAGGTCATAGTAGATTATAATATAATGCATACGGTTAATGTTATAATGCTCATAGCAGAGAAGCTTATAACCTGAATGTGCAAATTTAGGAAGCTAACCATATGCTTTTATTCTCTGTTATAATGGAGAAGATTATAATGCTATCATAGTAGATTAAGGATGAAAGCATACGGTTCATCCTGAATGTGCAGGTTCATGTTATAATCAAATATATATTATTAGATTAAGGTGCAGGTTCATGTTATAATCAAATATAATGGAGAAGATTATAATGCTGTCATAAATTATTAGATTAAGGTGCAGGTTCATGTTATAATCAAATATAATGGAGAAGATTATAATAATGCTGTCATAGTAGATTAAGGATGAAAGCATATGGTTCATCCTGAATGTGCAGGTTCATGTTATAATCAAATGTGCAGGTTCATGAAAGCATACGGTTCATCCTGAATGTGCAGGTTCATGTTATATGGAAATTCATATTTGTATTATAGTCAAATGTCGTAGAAAACTAGTATAATCATCCCCTTATGAGATATATTATTGCTTCAGCCGTTTTAACTTGTAGTAAAGTTGAAATATAAATTTCCAGCATAGTATCTTTGTAATAAATCGATCAGCGCAGCAAATATCTGAAATGTACGGTATCTTTTAACTATGAAATGTTTCATGCCAACCCCTAGTTGTCATGCATCATGTTATTTTATGCTTGTTTCTAACTATGAAATATTTCATGTCTTGACTTATATTATTATATTTGTTGAACATCGTAGGCTTTGGTTGAAGCAGCGGAAGCAAGACAAAAATTAGAAGCTGGTGGTGGAACTCAAGGTCTAGATAGTTTTGAGAAAGATCTCATTGCTGAAGTTTTTGGGGATGATAAAAGAAGAAGCTATTGTCGTGCTATCAGTTCAACGTGCAATGTAAAGCAAGTAAAAATAGCACAAGCCGCAAAAGCAATTACCGCGTCAAAAGAGAATGCAACTAAGCAACAGTTAGCTAATTTGGAGAACAACCAAAATCAAATGCATGAAGACATTAAATCAATGAACTCAGCATTAGCTTACTTGCAACAATCTATGAAGCTTCTTATCAATCAACATGGAGGGAATATGACACCACGAGAAGAAGTTGCTTCTGATGGAGGTAATAGCAATCTACATACTACCTCTAATGATGCCATTGGATCATCCACGAGAGATAAACAGTCGGTAGTGTTATTGTCATCAACTTTAAAGGAGGTAGCGAAGGGATATGTAGGAGTGCAAAAAGTTTGTCATCATAGAGCTGTACTAGAAGGAGAGAAAGCCATCTGGGTGGAGGAAGTTCTGGATCCGGATGCGTTAATTTTTGATGCACCCCAAAATGGTATGTATACACTATCTGATCTTGTCGATGGTGGATTTGTAATTTGGTCCGTTAATCGTTTGCGTTTTGTGTAATAGTTGTATGTTAAATTATGATACTTAGATGTTTTGTGATATTCTGATATGGATGATGAATGGTATTTTGGTATGGATGATGAATGGTATTTTGGTTGTATGTTAAATTGTGATGTTGGTCGAAATGAAATTTGCTTT
The DNA here is from genome assembly GCA_030737875.1 of Allium sativum. NCBI lineage: Eukaryota > Viridiplantae > Streptophyta > Magnoliopsida > Asparagales > Amaryllidaceae > Allium > Allium sativum. The sequence continues at coordinate 821,113,213 of CM060916.1, forward strand.
AGAATATAAATTGTGATGTTGGTCGAAATGAAATTTGCTTTAGAATATAAATTGTGATGTTGTATTTGCTTTGAGATATTGCTATATTATATGTTGTATATTCTGATTGGTGTACGCTTTATGAAATTATCTAATGCAGTTCTGGTATGATATTCACGTTGGTAATAGTTATAACTGTTAGTAAATTATTGTATGAAAGAGTCGGCTTTATATACTAACAGTAATAACTGTTATATAATTCATATTTGTAACAATTATTACTGTTATAAAAATAAATTTTATAACGGTTATAAATGTTATAAAATTTTCACTACTAACGATTATAAATGTTACGAAGAGATTGTTCTGTAACAGTAATAACCGTTATAACATGAACAGTTTATAACGGTTATAATCGTTACAATATTCGTGACAACAGATTGTCACGCATGTTGTAATAACGGTTATAACTGTTACAAACATAATTAGTCACAGTTAAAACTGTTATAAAAACGCTTTTCTGGTGTTGTGTTCGATCCAATAAGTGGACCAGTTCAACATGGTAAACTTTGTTCCACTTGAGGGAGGAAAGCAGGTATATCTGCTGTAAGTCATGTTTGATTATTCTATAATGATATCAAGTATATCTTTATCTTTATAATCCATACAAAATGATACTGATAACCAGGTTTATCTTTTATGTTTATGTTGTTGTAGAACTGACTGTTTACACGCAAAAGTTGAATGCATCAACGAACAGATAATCAACATGTTATATGCTATCATTTTTGATTATATCTAATCATGAAAGTTACATAAACAAATAATGGGAAGAAGACGAGGACTGTGAAGCCGTATTAGCCAATGGGCATATATTGGCCCAAGGTGGAAAGCTTTATGAAGCGAGTACTTGTTATGTGTGCTTGAGCTTGATCAATAGGGATGATGGTAATGCATTGCATTGTAAATTTTGCAAAATTAGATTGTTGTAGCCTTCAAATGCCCTAAGGATATAACGGCAGTAGCTTTTCGCCAGATCAATTTTGAAGAAATCCAACTAGCAAGCGTTGTATTAGCCTTGAGCTATGTATAGCTATAGTTTAGTTTTTGCTTTTTATTTGAATTTGCTTGAGTGCTTGATTGATGTGCTTTCCATTCAATATACTTGTGATTTGTCACACGTAATTTACTTTTTGATGGAATTGGTCATCCAGATAACCGGGTTTAATTTGCATATGCTACTTAATGAATGGTAGTCATAATTAGAGTATTTACACTCTCGTTGGATCACAACTTAAAGTCAAACTCTGTATGGTTTATAATTCGTTCGTCTTTTGTATTTGTTGATTTAACTTTTAAGTTAATTACATTTTATAATTTTCATTTTATATTCTATGTTTTATATTTTGCGTTTTATGTTTTGTAATTGATAATTTATTTATTTTTTTAATTTTTATTTTATAGTTTATAGTTTAAATTTTACCAAAGTCAACCAAATCTATAACCGATTAGGTTTGAAACTCGGTCGTCTTTTCCATCCATAAGGTACCTGATTTGGTTTGGAATTCAGTCATCTTTTATGTTTTATGATTTGCTTGGTTAAACAATGCATCCTGGGTATAGATCGGTTTTCATACGAACCCGATTAGGTTTTGAACCCGGTCGCCATTACCATTCGTAAAGTATCCGATTAGGTTTGAGATTCGATCATCTTTTGCGTTTTGCTTTGTTAAGCAATGCATCATTGGTATAGATCGATTTCCATATGTACCCGATTAGGTTTAGAAATTGGTCATCTTTTACATCCATAGGTTACCTGATTAGGTTTGGAATTTGATCATCTTTTACGTTCCATGGTTTGCTTGGTTAAACAATATATCCTTGGTATGGATCGGTGTCCATACGTACTCGATTAGGTTTTGAACCCAGTCGTCTTTAACATTCATAAAGTAGCCAACTAGGTTTAAAATTCGATCATCTTTTGCTTTCCATGGTTTGCTTTGCTCACTACAAGGCACAACGTGAATAGCGACGGCGTATAGCCGTCGGCGGCCGACGCTAGCCGTCGCTATACGTCGTTGCTATTATTGTTTTCGCCAACAGGAACGGCAACGGTTATAGCGACGGCTCCGTCGCCAGTTTAGCAACGGCTAGCAACGGTCAATGTCCACGTGTCATCTTACGTGGCAAGTCGTGTATTTGACCGAGAAGCCGTCGCTAACCGTCACTATTCGTTGCAAATATGTCGTCGCTAGCCGTCGCTATATGGTGACCAAATTGCCGTCGCTAACCGTCGTAAAACCTAAAGCTAAAAACTACAGCACACAGCAATTCCTTTTCATCAAGCCACACAACAACAATTCAATTCAAAAACCAATACCACACCACTATTATCACTACAATTCACCAATACTTATCATCTTTCAATCCATCATACCATACCATCATCAAATATAAAAAAAAACATTAACAACCCCATCATAGCATAACATTGTTCAAATAACGTCATACATGTCAAAACACAGCATACCATCGTCCACAAACCGTCATACATGTCCAAACACATCATATAACATCTTACGTGCATCTAACATATAAAAAACCAAGTATTTGTACATACCAGAGCATAAGTAAAAAAAATGAGCACCTACACTACTCATCCTCTTCTTCCTCATCGTCATCTTCTTCTTCTTCCTCTCGATACACATCAGAATCATCTCCCTGTCCTCCCTCCCCAGGCATAAACCCATGCTCCTGAAAGTAAGTTGCAATGCGCTCGTCTATTTCCTGTTGCATTTGGGTTTTTCGCCAGGCCATCATCTCATTCATCTACTCCTGCATCTGAGCAATAGTTGTCTCCTCCATCGACCTCTTATAACCACGCTGAACGGCCTGTGCAATAAAGAAGTTCACATTAAAGTTATTTAAACATATTTTTACTAGTTTGTGTTAAACATGTATATAATTAGCAATAACATTTGTTTTTCTTAAGTAAAATTGTCAAATATAATATCAACACACATGTATATATCGCACATCTTTTATCATGATATTACATAAAATGATATCATTTATTCCTTGGATATCTATGTAAGTTTTAGACTAAATATTCAAAACTATGATTTTGCATAAGAATATTGTTAGGAAACATTGATCGTGCTGCATCATGCACCGTATTTTCTATCGGATTCGACATTGTATTATCGTTCATCATCGTATTATTGTCCTCTACCACTACAGGGTTAGACGTAGGTTGAACAAGTTCTCCATGACGATCTCATAAGTGATAATTCAACACAAAACCAAATTTATACAGATGTACTTCTACTACATCTGGCTTCCAATGCTTCAGATGTCTGCACTTACTACACGGACAACAAATGTCTACGTTACTCCGATTATTAGATTTAGAGAATCTAATAAATTCTTGGACCCCATTACAAAAATGTTCCATTATCGACCCTTTCTTACCGGTTCGGGGTTGATACATCCAACTGCGATCACAAAAATAATCGAATATTTTCCTAATTTGCAACAAATATGTTAGAAAGTTCGACCGAACGTAACACTTTATACTATTTTAAATCTTGTAAAATTTCATTTATAACAATTGTATGTTTTCAGTTTTCTTGTTTATTTCTTTTTTACTTTGACGGGCGGTCTACCTACTTCCCATTACAAATATAATAACGTAAGCATATTTTATAAATCATTTCAGGTTAAACGGTTTAACAAAATTTCGGCAGCACTTCCCCTTGGTCCCTGTATCGTAGACGAATGTGTGTACACAGGGAACAAAAAGGAAGTGCTATCAAAACTTTGTTAACCGTTTAAACTGAAATGATTTAAAAAATATGCTTACGTTATTATAATTGTAACTTGTCCAATACTAGGACAAATCCAACGAATATTGTATTAGATGAATATAGATTTCCGTTTTGTATAAAAACGAATACCCATATAACAATCATATACAACACATGTCGGACGGGGCCAAATTTATCTAAGGGGTTCACATAAGTGGTCAAAAAAAACATACAACGCTTTTTTGCGCTTTGGGCTTGTTTATGCTTCTTTTTTTTTGCGCTTCACAAATAGGTGCGCCTTAAACTTCAAAAAAGCCCCGTATATAGTTGCGCCTTGCGCCTTTTTCCGTCTACACTCACGCGTTAACTACATAGCGTCTATATAATATTTTTCAGTACGTTTACTTTGTAAAATAACATGACAATGAGAATTATGAAAATAACATGACACCGTTTTGATAATTATAATACATTTACTACGGGTAAACAATCATGTTTGTTTCATTTTTTTTTCTCAAATCATCCTACAACACAATCAACGTAAACCCAATTGCATACGTGATAATCATCGTTTTCATGCTCCTAAATCAATTACATATATGATAATCATCGTTTTCAACCTCCTAATCAATTACATTTATTCTCAAATCAACCTAGAACACAATCAACATCATATTTATCTCACAAGGCAACCAATTTCATATCCATGACAATCGATTTGCAAACCCATATAAACATTTAAATTAACCCTAATTAAACATAAAATAGGATTAGAGGACATACCTAAAGAAATTTGGAAGCTTGGAAGTGAGAATTAGGTTGTAGAATTGGTGAAATCGCAGCAGCGTCGGGGGGGAGGAGGGGGGAGGGGGAGGGACGATGGGATGGTTTTTTTTTTAATGTTGAGTGAGAATTGGGGAAGAAAACCATGGCTGCGGTTTGATATGCAAGAAAATGAGCGACGGGTAGCGACGGCCGCTTTTTTAGCCGTCGCTCATTGTCGTTGCAAAACGAAGCCTTTCTAGTAGTGGTTAAGCAATATATCGTGGATATAGTTCGATTTCGATACGTACCCCGGTTGGGTTTAGAACTCGGTCGTCTTTTAGGTCCATAAGGTACCCGATTAGGGTTCGAACTTAGTCGTCTTTTAAATTCATAAGGTACCCGATTAGATTTGGAATTTGATCATCTTTCGCGTTCCGTGTTTTGCTCGGTTAAACGTTATATTTTAGGTATAGATTGGTTTTCATATGTACTCGATTATGTTTGGCACTCGATCGTGCTTTACATCCATGAGGTACCCAAATAGGTTTTGAATCCGATCATCTTTCGTGTTCCACGGTTTGCTCGGTTAAACGTTATATCTTGGTATAGATCGGTTTTTTATGCATCCGGATAGGTTTGGCACTCAATCGTGCTTTTACATCCATTAAGTACCCGTTTATATTGTATGTTTTATATTTATAATATTTTACATTTCATGTTGTATGTTTTATATTTTCTATTTTATTTTTTATATTTAATATTTTAGTATTTGTATTTTTTTATTTATAATTTTAACTGTGTCTATAACTGAGACCATAGCCAAATATAATACCCATAACCGTGTTCATAACCAAGGGTATTAATCAAGCTCATAATCGAACATAATACCCATAATCGTGCCCTTATTGAAGATTACAAGCGATATAATAATTGAGGTCGTAACAAAGCTCATAATTAAACATATCACCCATAACTTAGAAAGTAATCATGCCTATAATCGAGTTTATTAACGGAGCCCTTAACGAGAATATAATCTAGCTTCATACTAATAATAAAGTTCAATAATGAGCCTATAACCCAACCCATGTATGGATTTAGATATACCCCCAGTTTTCACGCCACCAGGGAAGCAATTATCCTCCTTAATTTTCTTTGATTTAGTTCTAGTTTTGATTTGTGAAACAAGACTGCTCCACTTTGGATTTGATTCCACAAATGGTGCACTAATGACCAACTCTTTTCCATTAAGATTATTAAAATTAACTTTACTTCTGCTTCTTTTAATACTGGCAGAGGAATGGTCTGAATCATCCATCGTAACGTCTTCCATTCCAGAACTATCGAAGTTGTTGCTATCTATAGGAGACTGCACCATGTTGATTTGTTGATCTTGGTCTTTTAATTTATCAGAAGGTACCAAATTATACTCTGTAGCTTCTGAAATTTCCCTTTTAGAATTGATGATGTCTTGTTTGTTATCAAGGTTAATGCCCACTTTTTGTGACTATTTGGATGTGCCCAAATCTGTTTTATCTATATGTTTATGACATGTTACTTTGTAAAATTTCTCCTTTATCTTGTATTTTGTATTTCTCGACTCTTTAATATATAATGCAATCCACCAAATTTCTTGGTTGGTAGGTGTACGATAAGGACATATTTGGTCTTGTATGCATGTATTTATAATCTTGAATGGAAGTATTGGTGCAGTTTTGAATATATTGACTAATATCTATAGAATTTTAAGCATCTAACATTGTAACATTGTATTTTCTTACATTATTATTTTTGGCAAGACCAACCAGTTTTTATAATAATCCGTAACACTTATTATTATAACAAATAATAATTACAGTGGGTACAGGAGATTGGTAGATCGCCAATCTACTAAAATCGGTTTTTAAGATAGACCGTCCGCCACTATTGGGTTTTAGAGTGGGCCGACCACTACTTAATTAGTTACAGAGCATTACAGTAATTAACAAAGAGCATTACAGTACATAGTTAAATATTCCCAAAAGTGCATCACACATATAGCTAAAGTACATTACAAACTATTAACATACTAAGCACAATATCAATGCACCGTACTAAATAGTGAACAGGGTTCCATTGAGTTCAAGACTTGACAAGGGTTGCAGACAACAGAAGCTGCTCCATCCCAATTGTAGCAAGGATTTGACTTGAAACTGAACACTCCTAAAAAAACTGACCAACCAACATTACACTGTAGCGAAGAGAAGGAGCATGATAGCAGAAAAGTATTACACGACATCAAAGTTTACGACCAAACAGATTGTTTCCATAGCAAGGATCCACATACATAACTCAAAGCACTGACATAAACTCGGTGATGAAACCATGAACGCAGCATCACCAGATAACACTTAGATCACAAGAAAAACAATAGCTAAGGCTAACTCATGAACAAGCACGAAATTACCAATATAAAAGGATAAGATGGAGGCAAAAGCAAAGACCACCCACATAACATCCAGCAAAAACGAAAGCATACCTTCACCAATATCGTTGAACAATGGTGAAAGTGGAACAACTTGACACAACACTCCAACATCTCACAAATCCCAACCAAAAAACACAGATTCAGACATTAAAAAATGCAAAACAGAAGTTGCCCTCTTACATACATAACTACGAATCAGCACAAACAAGAACTATCAAGTACACAAACTAAGCCCAAATCGAATCGCCCAACAAGCTACCAATACCCCAACACGAGCAAGACCAACCAAGAGACCAACAAAAGCCCAATGTAAACATACTATAGCCTCAGAAATCTTAACCAAAAACATATCCACAATCAGCACAATGAAAATCAATCCACAGCCTAAAAGGCCTGCCTTTCAGAGGGGACATATATCTAGGAAGATTGAGAAAACCAAAATGGAACAAAGAAGCCAAGTCACGTATAGGAGGTGGTCAGGGAAAAGAAGTGGCACGAGTAAAAAAAGAGGAAGCACAACAGGGAGTAGCGAGAAAGTGAGAGTAAGTAAGGCTAGGGTTTAAACTTAAAAGCACGGTGGCTGAAATTTGAGAGAACGGATCAGAGAAGTGGAGGTGAAGAGCAACTAAATCTATGAAATGGTGAAGGAAGCGTTAATCCCACAAAACGGTAAAAGCTGGATAAAATAAAGGAAAAGGTGATGCTGAGAAGTGGGGTGAATCGATTGAAGAAGCACGAGAGAAGGATGAAGGAATCAACAGTAAGGTGAAAGAAAGAAAGAAAGAAAGAAGAGGGGGAGGGGGGGAGGGGAGGAGTCATCCAGTCGCAATTGTTGAAATAACACCGCCTTAATGACCGTTAATACTAATCTTTATTACATTATTTTGTCACCCTTAAAGTTTTAGAACAAGGAAAACTTATGATTGAAAGAATATTTAAAGATGGTAAAGAAACTGGATTTTGGTTAGATCCTTGGTTTTAACATAAATCTTTTATAACTAGAATAGGATGGAATCACTTGGTTATTTTTGGAAATCATGATGCTACGTTATCTATGATAATCAAAGATAATTAACGTCAACCACATATTCATCTAGTTAATAATCTACATATAAATAATATTAGTAAAATTCCAATTAGTATTGATGCTAATGCAGATTATTGAATGTGGATCGTAGAGAAAAGAGGTAACTTCTCTTTAACTTGCTTGGGAATTTGTTAGAAATAAATATCCTATAACATAATGGTTTGATTACATATGGAATAGGGTTAATAACCCTACAATGGCAGTTTGGGCATATTTTCAATAAATAAAGGTTTCTTACAAAAGATAGATAGGTGAATAGGGATTCTCGAGCAATCCATTATGTCTTTTTCTTGGCAAGGCCACCGGTTTTTAAAGTGATTCATAACACTTTTTACATTACAACAGATAATGAGTACAAAATAGTACAGGAAATACGCGGACCACCTATCTGTTATATACATGTTCCTAGCCTTAGATAATAAATCACCACGCATGGTGAGAATCTAGCTAGAAAGCAATAAAAGGACTCTTACATCACAAGTTGCTGAGGCAATCTCACAACACACTAACCTAGTGTTAACACAAACAACGCTACACACCAGAACCCAAATCACATACACAAGCTGTTAGACAGTCATAATATCACAATAACTCACCCAACACTGGATGTATGACAGTCACGAAAACAAAGACTCACTTGCAAGCCGCCACAGTAACAAGAACATCACAAATATCTTTACATTGAAGTAACTGCAATCACCAAAGCACATTCACCCTACAACTGCCAACGTAGTCACAAGCCACTCCAACAACAGAAGAAGACCAGAGAAACCCTTCAGCTGCCAACACCAGTTTGGCAACCCTATAGAAGACTCACCCAAGAAACTCACAAGCTGCAGACAGCATAGTTACATACACGCTGGTATCACATCCAAAAAGTACCTTCCCTAATCCCAAAAAACAATAGCACACCCGGCCAAAAGCACTCAACTGCTACCACTCCAAGATAAGGACATAATGCCAAGAGAACTCCACTCCAACAACAGTCTCCAAAACAAGTCGAGACACGCCAAGCAAAATGCAACAACCAGTTCCAAGCACAATAATTAAAGCCACAACCAGACTAATAAACCGCTACCACCAGAAACTAGTAAATCTAGAAACTTAACAGCACATCGCAACAGCTATCCACAACAAAACAGTCTGCCTTTCGGTGAACTTAAGGCAAACAAGAGTCTAGTAGTAAAGCGGACAGCGCAGCAGGTGGGGAAAGGGCTTAAAAGAGAGGCAACTGCCAACTTGAGGCCCACCGCGCATTGGGAAGAAGAGGAGAAAGAATACACAAGCAAATCTGACAAGATGAAAGTCAAAGTGAAAAGCAAAAGGAAAAAAACATACGAGTCGGATGGGCTAAAGTTAGGGAAAGGAGCCGAAAATTACCACAAAAATGAAAGCTAAATATAGGGAATGATAAATCGAAGAAAAAATGAAGGCGAGGGAGTTTTAGAAGTGGAGAAGGGTTGATGAGGAGAAGGATCGCAGGAGAGAGAAAAAAAGAAAATGCAAAGATATTATCCAGTCGCCATGAAGAAGAAGCCGACTCCTTTTCCCAATGTAATATATTATGTCAATTAGAGTCAAAAACTACTGATCAATTATTTTTCTAATGTAGTTATTCTTATTGCATATGGAACATCATTCAAAATATTCTGGATATCAATAACAAAGATTGTATGGAGTTAAAGCAAATCACCCTTTACATCAAAGGAAAATTCAAAAGCAAACCACTCAAGAAAGAAATGGCTCATGTACTGCTAACTACAGTAGTATACCACACATGGAAAGAAACCGTAAAATTCGTAACAAAACCAAAGCTAACATAGAAATGGATAATGACATATTCAGATAGTCAAAATATTTTGTAGAAATAGAAAAAGGGGTAGTAACCATACCTAGCCCAAATACTTATCTGAATAGTGGGAAAAAGAAGCTGGTAGCAAGCACATTGAGAATTTTGTCTTGCAAGCTAAATCCAATCAACCTGACAATAGATTAACCTATAACAATTTTTTAAAATAGAACATCAACTCAAAGTTGTGGTGAAGATTCAGCTTTGCTTTGGTTTTCCTAATAACGGGCTTCACATTTGCAGTCCTTCAAATTCCAACAGATCTGAAGCCACAGATATTGATCTCGCTAGATCTATGAAGTTACCGACAAATATTGATAGATCTAGGAGTATTGCTTATTATTCCTACTCAGTCGCTCAAAGATGAGTAGATCTAGTGCATAATATCTCTAAATCTATTATTTTTACCAAAGATTCTTACAAAAACCATGCGAAGCAAGTTCAATGACTGCTTATTTTATTGGGAAAGAGGAGAAGCCAGTGGTAAATAAATTAGAAAAGATCGAACTTACTTGACTAGAAAGTTGAATCTGTTTCCCCCATTTTTAAGTTTTTCTCAATCGAAGAAGACTCTAGATAATTTGAGTTAAAAGCGACGAACCCTAGTTATGCTTCTATTTTATGTTTGATGGGTTTTAGGTTTATACCCGGATGTAATGGGTTTTAGCCCAAATGTTTACTTGGTTTAAGAAAAAAAAAATATCCACCCAAGCAAAGATCAATAAAAATCACAAATGAATCACTTAATACTTTAATTTACACGACATTTTATATTTTTATATAAAAACACATTTCCACATTTTTGCCAGCTTTAAAAAAATATACCCTTATGCTCACAAATTATTTCCTTTGTAGAAATCGTTTACTAACTACGTTTGTCAATCAAATGGAAATTCTATCTTTAGCAAGTTTCTCTTTAGCAAAATATATTCCACGCCTTCAATTTCTATCTAACCTTATACTTTTGGATAAAGCAAACAAACATCTGTTAGTTTTAAGTACCTGACTCCTGCTTTGATACATATAAAAACCCTTCAAGTTTCTACTTTGAGTCATAATACTAACGAAATGTTAAGGTTCATTTAGTTTATTTTGTGTTTTTAGTTTTCAACATTAATCAAACAAATAAAAAAGAGTTAATGAACGTCGAAAGGGGTAGAAGAAGACGACGTGGCGGACGAAGAAGCAATGAAACGATGAATTGTCTATCATTCTTCCGCCATTTACTAAAACACAAAAAATAAAAATAAAATTGTTTTCTACTTTGCACATTACCTACGTTTGTAAAACGGCCGCTTTTCATGATATGCATACGCTATTCGTACTTTTATATGAATGAACATCCAAATTAAAAAGGTTAAACTGAACATTATCTAAAATTTTATCCAAAAATACATAAGTTTGGCCAGCCAACACCTTACTCCAATTAATTTACATCTACACCGATAATTCTCAGTTCGTGTTTTCCATATAACGTCCATCTGATTACTTTTTTTTTTTTGGCAAGGCCGACCGGTTTTTAAGGTGACCGCAAAGACCTATATTAAGAAAATGGAACTGGTACTCTGCACATGCACAGAGTAACATATCTGGTTTGAAGTGTCCAGTCGCTGTTAAAACATCAAAATAACAACATTTACAGCCCACAAACGATAAACACTAGGAAAGCAACATAACTTCAGAAGAACCTGAGAGGACAAAATGTGGGGAGTCATATAACGCTAAAAGATCCATGAGCATAGAGCCAAGTCAACTACTTTGAAGGAGCCAATAGACAGTTCCTATGGATCATCTCCTTCGTCGTAGTAAAATCCAGTGTAAGGAGTCATATTACGCTTAAAGATCCAAAAACGGAGAGCCAAATCATTAACATTGGAAAGAGGTAAAAGAAGATTTTGATCCCATGAAGGATCATTCATAATAATCTCATTGTTTTCTCCAATTTCACTGTCATTTCTCATAATCAGTTTGCCATCATCGGGTGTAAAGAATAAACGACTACGATCTTCCACCTTGTCATCAATAAATATGAAGAAGACTTCATTAGTATCACTATGCATTCCAGTAGGGGCATGCACCCAAGCAGCTTCCTTCTCACTCCAGGAGATATCTGGATCAGAAGGAATATTAGGTAATATAGGAGCTGACGGCTCTACCACAAGTACTTCATCCACTACCGCATGTGCTATCTTCCTACCCGTAGGGACCCATACATGTATAGGAGGCTTAGGTAGGGGAGATTTGACAGGGAGAGGCAAGTTTGCTTCATGCTAACAGGTATCGGAACAATGACCAAAGGATTTGCAGGTTGTGCAGATTTCAGGTTGTCATCTATACGTCACATCCACATAATGAACTCGTTTCACTATACTTACTTTGATTTGAGTTGGCAAAGGTTTATCAGGAGTTATCTCAATCAGGACTCTAGCATATACTAAGTTTCTTCTAGCAACAGTATTAGCATCAAAGCATTTGAGTTTACCTATATGACATGCAAGCCAATTAAGGCTAAGAAGAGGTTGAAGCACGGATGGAATATGTGTGAACTGCGCCCAGACAGGTATCGAAAGGACTTGTTCACGGACTCTATCAATCGAAGCACTCCAAGAGGTCACAATGAAAGGTCTCCCATCAATGATGGATGGCGCTGCTTCCTGAACTTGTCTTCTCTCATCAGCAGAGGAGAACTTAAAATAATAAAGACCATCAACATACGTCATTTTTAAAGATGCACGTATAAGCCAGGAATTACGACATGCCGTAAGCATATTTACTTCTGGATGTTTGGAATCCAAGAAAAAGAGCCAACAAGGTGGTCATTCCAGAATTTTGCAGCTTCCTCATGGATATCTTGCGAAGGGATAGAGCCTGCCTCACCATGGAAAATATTAAATTCTACAGGCATGTACTCGCCCGCAATGTGGGGAAGAGAATCGAATAATGTCGTCCATTTCTTCGGAGCATTTGCAATTGGGTTTAATGTTGTTGCACCGCAATTAGGGGGTGCAAATACAGAGGGTTGTTGGCTAGCATGGTTTATTGTCTGGGTGTTTTCAGGGTTACGATGAGCAGGATTTTGAGAAGTTGGATTATTTATTTGTTTGTGAGAGGAGTTTTGTCGAACATGAGTTGGGCGTTGTGAGTCTATACGAGGTTCAGAGCTGGAGTAGCTAAGATCATTCAAACCACCACTAACTAACTTCACATGTTCAATACGGTTACCATCGGTGTCACTCACAAAATTATTATTATCCGAGGTCAAACCCAGAGAAGGTTGAGACTCACATGGTGTTTTCTCACCCAAAACTGAACCCAAATCCACAAAAGGAGATAAATCCGCTTGCGCAGACACATTCGAACCTGGGAGAGGCCAAACTGACGAAGCACTTTTAAGCATAAGAGTTATAGGCGACTTACCCTTTTCAGAAGCATTAGCTAAAGGACCTGCAGCGTTAATCTCCGATATTAACTTGTTCAATGGATGACTTTCTGGCAAGGAGAAGACCGATCTAGCACGAGGAGATGCTACGGAATCAAGCTCGGCATCGCTATCAGTGAAAGACTGTAAGAACTTGGCGCGGCTTCCAGATCTGGTAACTACAGAAGAGGGGAGACGTGGTTTAAGTTTTTTATTCTTGGTCATAAGGTGGAAGGAAGAGGAGAGGTGAGGAAGAGGGAGATTAAGGAGCGGAGGCGCAAGCGATGTAGATCTAGAAAGAGACGTCCGCCATGAGCTTTTACTATGTGTCCCACTTCGTTTTTCTGACTGTGAGCATGTTTACGAGATGCAGGCATGCTGATACAGCTTCATTGGAATATTAAATGAGCTTTCACCAAGACATTTGTTTTTGTGATTGATGCCATCTGATTACTTTTACAATCTTGCTTCATAATAATTTTGTTTTATCGATCTCATGCCACAGTTTTGCGAATGACCGCGCATAAAATGAATGTCAAAAATTTTTCATTTAAAAGTATCATGGACATCCTTGGTCCTCATTGGGTATATCATCCAACCAATTTATAATTTTATACACACGCCTTTTTTTTTTTTTTTCCAAACACTTCCATAAATCAAATGTCAACGAGTGAACTATCCATAGCATAAATAAGCATCCATCCCACAATACGTACTTCAACTAAATTTCATCTGACTTGATTATGTGTTCTTTTTATATTGCTTCTTTCCATAGATATAAGCTGATACAATAACAAGGTAAACACATTTTTTACTAGGATAATAACAGCGATTACAAACATGAAAAAATTGTTATCGTACACAAATACCATTGATAAATAAAAAATAATCACCATTGATAAATCAAAAATAATCAATGATAATTTACTATTACCGTTTGTAAATTATTTGCTAGTATACTAATAAACAGGATTAACCTTTGATATTACTGCATGCTTACGCTGTAGATATCTTCAGTATCAATTATTATCAGTCAATATCTTCATTAATATTTATCTTAAAAGCACAAACTTTCAATTCGACCAAGAACTTTCAAAAATACCCTTACATATCTTTAGCTTCACATATCACGTAAGAATATATAGTATCCAACGACTAAAGATTTTTACAAATTCAAATTTCAATTATACACATATTAACAAATCTTATATCACATAAAAATAGAATCTAACACTCGTGTCGTGCCTTGCCGCTCATCGTGATAAAATCAATGTAATAAACAATATTCATGAACATTTTCACTTAACATTAAATACAAACATACTATTTTCAAAAAGACTGGTAAATTCAGGACAACATATGATATATAACATAGGCAAAAGCGAAAATAAACAACATAGCATGGACAAACTAAGAAACCGTGGGCACATCAATGAAAATATTCCTATATAACATATTGTAACATCAATCGCAATTCGAAATGTGTATGCAATAAAATAGCAGTGATGTTAATGCAGTGGCATTTTCTATTCATACAAGTCAGCAAGTCGCAAAAATAAAATGTGACGCAACATGTCAAAATTACAGCCTACGTACACCTTGTAGTACGACGTCGATTTGATGGTATAGGCTTACCATCTCATAGACTAAAAAACTTAAATGTGTCAACAACCAGTCTGTGTATGATGATCTGCTACAGGTGGCGTGTGCCATACTTGTAAACACCAATAATGGAGATAAATATTCATGGCTGTAAAACGACTCTTGATTACAGTCAAGGCTAGGGGGGATACGGTGGGTTACAAAAACTATTCAAAACTATGTACTGCAATATAAATAGCGAACCTCATTAAAGACCTTCGTATACAACATTTATAACAGAAACCAAGTTGATTAGATATCGCTGTTGGTAGATGAGCACCAGAGAGAAAAAATGTGAATGTATTCATGCATTGATCCAGCAATGATATTGTTGTAGCAGTGGACCAGTTGTGCTGTTTTATGTCAGGCTTCTAATTTAGACAACGCCAGCTAACCTACTTTTATTATTACTATTTTTTACTACACTTCAGGAAAAAATTGTGAAGGACAAAAAAACAAAAAAAATTACCCAAAAGGACAAGGGGCAAAAGGACAAGTTTTAGTGCAAAGTGGAAAAACATGGATCCCCCTGAAATTCACCATTTGCAATAAAACTTATCCTTTTGGGAAAGTTTTTTGGTGGTTGTCCTTTTGAATAAATAATTTGGTGAGTTTGTCCTTGTGGGAAAATCCCCTTTTTACTTTTTATATTCTATTTCCAGTTTATTTTTGTGGAGGAATGTTTATCCCTAAGGCGTGCACTGATATTGATATATGTATATACTTGGAAGTTATATCACTGCCACCATAGCAGAGGATAGCCACTTCTAAACTTATTTGAAACAAAAAATTCAAGTTCAAAATTCAAATTTTGAAGGAAGACCAAATTACATACATCATTTTTCTTGAATGGCCATTTATGGCCAAGGATCCAAATTTCAGTTTTGATTATAAAGAACGTTACAGTTTCTCTGCCTTATTTGTATGAATTAGGGCAAAAGATGCAACATAGGATAGGGTTTTTAGGATTCTGGTTAGGCTCCTGCCTGTATTTAGGCATTTCACAAGGTAGGTTTCTTTTGTGACTTTAATAGACAAGGACAAAAGAAAACATTAAAGATGACAAATATCACGAAAGATAGAATGAAATAAATATGTCATACTAATGATTTTGAGGGAAAAAAAAACCTCCAGCCTTTAAAGGGCAGGCCCTCAGTAAATGAACTCAACGTAGTAAAAGCCATGTGCGGTGGGGAGCTAAAACTTTATATTGGATCATAATTCATACCTTACCAAAGTGGAGTACAAGTTGGATGCTTTAACCTTGACAAAAAAAGGTAAAAGGAAAGTAACTAAAATCAAGCTTCACTTTGCACAAATTTACATCAACGTGGATTCAAATTGCATGTATCCCTCTTATATAGAACTTATAAATCTTGTGACCACAAACTTATCTCTCTATAGAAAGTACACAATCTTAGATGCAGCATTCGGTGTAAAAAATCAGATCATAATCATGTGTAACCCAAATGTAAAACAGATTGGATGTTTTATATATATATATATATATATATATATATATATATATATAGGTAAATTCTATTGGGACACAAAATTTAGACACAATTGGTGACACAGCTAATCTCCGCCATTGGATCACCCCATGAATTACACCTCTCCACATAAAGACAAAAATATCCAACGGTTGAGGCTTTGTGTCTCCAAGTTTGTGTCCCAATAGCCGTGCGTGCGTGCGTGCGTGCGTGCGTGCGTGTGGAGAGAGAGAGAAGGGGGGATGCTCACCACTATTTGGTAGCATCTCATTTTATGTCACTCGTCCATAATTTAATAGGTGCAGCATCCCCATAGCCCTCTGATTTCAATCACATTTCTGTTTATCTTATCTAAGCATTACTGAGCACCCCTATTTGATAGCACCTCATTTGCATCTTATTTTAGATCAGTTGTGAAAGAGAAACATGAATGTGATGAAATCACGATGCTTTATGAATACTGTGTTGTTTGTAGTGCTACTGATCTTATCTCTCTCCCACGCACGCACGCGCGCACACACATATAAAGAAAGTCTATTTAGACACAACTGATCTCCATAATTGGATCACCCCTCTTAATTACACCCTCCATATAAGGGGAAAAAGATCCAATGGTCGAGGCTTCGTGTCTTTTCATTTGTGTTTAATTTTGTATTCAAATACTTGTCCTCACACACACAGACACACACGCGTGCACGCGCGCACGCGCACACACACACACATATATATATATATATATATATATATATATATATATATATGTGTGTGTGGGAGAGTTCCGCTACACCTCTTTCATTCCCTCACATGCAATATAAGAGGTGTAGCGGAACTCTCCCCATATATATATCCGTGTGTATTCAATTTGCAAAAGTTTGCATCACCGTCAGTTATGAGTTTGGAGGACCAATATTATAAAATTTGTTGTCTTATAATAACTTATCATTATACTCTAGTCCCATAACTTATATTTAAAAGGAGACCAGGGGCACAAACACGATGGTAAATATAAGAAGAAAATAATTATGTATAGCATAAAAGCAACAAAAGTTTACCTAACTAAATCCAAGTGCAGAAAATTGGTATTGCAAATATCGGATCAAAACTTCATACCTTACCAAAGTAGAGTACAAATTGAACGCTTTACCCTACAAAAAAGGCATTCAAAGAATTAAAAAAACGGAGATTAAGTTTTTACTTTGCAAAATAATATGTCAATGCCACTTCAAGTTATATGGATCAGTATCACAAGATCTTGTTGATGTAACTAGCTATGTTATAAATTATAATAGACCGATATAATTGAGCCACAATTGAAATTCAAAGGAGGCAAAGGGAACAAATAAATAGTGCCTATTTGTGTTATTACAAAGAAACAATTAGAACCAACAATTAAAATACAATATTTGGTAACAAACAACAAATCAAACTTATGATATAAAGGGAAAATAGTTCCTCTGAGACTGGCAAGTATGCATGCATAAGTCTACGTAGACAAGCTCCCCTTAATGCACTGAAGAAATGTTGTTGGCAGGCAACAATGTTTTCATAGTTGTCCTTTCTTTTTCAAGCTTTTCCTTTATATAAACACGAACCTTTTCTATATGTAAGCACACTAGTCCATACCATATATTTTTCCCACTTACAATGGAGATATTATTCACATTAGCAACTTTGCTTCTATTCTATTCTCTACTTCCGCTATGGAAATCCATAGAAAAATGGCGAAATCGTAAATGCTACTTACTTGACTATGTATGCTACCAACCTCCAGATGAAAGAAAACTCCCTACTGAGTTTTGTCGAGACATAGTCAAGCGAAATGAATGTCTTGGGATTGAAGAGTATCGCTTCCTCCTCAAAATCATTGTCAGCTCTGGTATAGGTGAGCACACTTATGGGCCTCGTAACATAAAAGCAGGCAATGAGAACTGCCCTACCCACGAAGATTCTATATACGAGATGGATGAATGCTTCTTTGCCACACTTGATCTTCTTTTCAAGAAGACAAACTTTGCACCGCAAGATATAGATGCATTAGTGCTAAATGTATCCATGTTCTCCCCTGCTCCTTCCCTGTCTGCACGAATTGTAAATCGTTACAACATGAGGGAAGATATCAAAATTTTCAATCTTTCCGGCATGGGATGTAGTGCAAGTTTGATATCACTTGATTTAGTGAAAAATCTATTTAAATGTCACAATAAAATGCTGGCATTGATTGTAACATCTGAATCAATTGCACCAAACTGGTACTCGGGTAATAAAAGGTCAATGATGCTTGGAAACTGCTTGTTTCGTTCAGGTGGCTGCTCAATTTTACTAACCAATAATCCGAATTTGAAACACAAAGCCAAATTCGTACTCAGGCATCTAGTCAGAACACATCATGGTAAAAGCGACCTAGCCCACAATGCTGCCGTTCATACTGAAGATGAATTTGGGCGTGGTGGCATGGAGCTAAGCAAGGACTTGCCCAAAGCAGCAGCTCAAGCTCTATTCGACAATATAAGTGTTTTTGCTCCAAAAGTACTTCCTTATAAGGAAATTGCACATTACGTTATATTTTATTTGATTAGCTTGACTATCTCTCTCCTAAGAGCTAACAAGGACAAGAAAGTAGGAATACGTAAAATTGTGGTGCCTGATCTTAAAACAGGCGTGGATTGTTTTTGTGTGCACACGGGGGGCACAGCAGTTATAGATGGTGTAGGGAAAGGACTGGGGTTAGGAGAGAGTGACCTTGAACCATCAAGGATGGCATTGCATCGATATGGAAACACATCGGGTAGTAGTGTTTGGTATGTTCTTGGTTACATGGAAGCTAAAAAGAGGTTTAAAAAAGGCACAAAAGTGATGATGATAAGCGTTGGTGGAGGCTTCAAATGCAATAGTTGTCTTTGGGTAGCAATGAACGATTTGGATGGTGATGCATGTGCATGGAAAGATTGCATTAAGGACTATCCACCACAAACACTGGTAAATCCTTTTATGGAAAAATTTGGTTGGGTGTTTGACGAAAGCCAGAGTGGGCGTCTCCTTTAGGAAATATTAAGGTTTCGGGTAAAGATGCTTAATTATGAAATATCATAGGAACAAAATTATGTTTTATTTTGCCGTGACGACATTTTAGTATGCATAAGTATTATAATTAATATGTAGTGCAGATTCAATTTCCTATTTTATTATTGAACATTGGATATTTGTATTGATTGTAATCCACAAGGTTGTTGAGCGTATTAATTTCATGAGTTATTTACCTGTCTTTTTTACATTCATGAGTAAGGTGAGAACACTGAAATATTTAAAAGGGGAGGCAGCTGACATTACATTACTTCTCCATGTTATAGCTTCCAGACATCTGACTTCTTCAGTATTTATTCTCTTTAAATTCTTCACCTTTAACACATTGTTAATTAGATAATTTGATTGGATGCCTGTTCTAATGAATTTGTATTGTTTAATACAGTCTTAATATATTGTATAATAATAAATTTAGACCAAGCATTTGTTTGACATACATGAACTGAGCTTGTGAGGTAGTTTGTAATAACTTATTATTACTTGTAAGTTGTAACAAGTCAATGGAATCACATCTACATAGCTAAACCATTAATACAAGTTTTAGCTTGTGCAAACCTGTTACACTTACTAATTATTCGGAAGGATTAAAATAATGATGGTACCTGAGTATTACACCAAGTAAAATTTGCATTTACAATTTTTAGCCTAAAGTCTACAAATAACTTCTGCAGCGCCTCGTTAAATTCAAAACAATAATTTTCTAGAAGAAAATGTTAGTAAAACTATTTTACACTCTAACATATATGGTGTAGACCAACTTTTTGACAAAAAAGCTATCAAAGACCAGATCGAAGCTCAATACATCGAATTTTGTCTCCCAGCATCGGCCAATCGATCAGTTCGAGCAACTCACACTTAAGCAAAGCCCAAGCAAGGTCCGGCCCAAGCCAGTTTCCTTGAAAGACAGCCCGAAATTGGGTTGGCCCGAATTGGTCTCCTTCAAGCAATGACTTATCGAACCCGGAAGAATCGCTCCTCTCAACCGACCGAGTTAGTCACTTCCCATAAAATCGGATCGACCGAATATCTCGGATTCATCAAGAAATATCCAGCTGAGACGTTCGATACTCGGACCGACTCTCAAGGCAATAAAAGCGGTCAATCATCTTCGGACAAAGCTTTACTTTTGATACACCTCACCGCGATGGCCACGTAAGCCACTGTTTTGGAGGATACTAATAATGAGCAAAGGACCGGGTCCCACCGCCGCAACTACTTTCACTGATCAAGCTCTGCGTGTCCAAGCTTCGAAAAAAGGAAAGCCACGTGGCAGCCCGCTCAGCCCACTTCTTTACCTATAAATACACCCATGCTTAAAATGGAAAGGAGACTTCTTTTTTTCGGCTGTTTCAACTTTCGATTGAACCATTCCTTCTAATTCAAAGCTTCTCCACGGCTAAGTTAAAAGTAGAACACTTCTTCTTCCTTAAAAGAGAAAGTGCATTGTACTTGTAATCAAAAAAGAAAAGATCAATATATATAAAGTGGACGTAGGCACCATCTTTGCCGAACCACTATAAAAAGTCTTGCGTGTTTCCCTGTTTTCTTTACTTTCATGCATTTCAAAAATCATTATTCGTGTGCTCTCCACGCGATTGGGGGTTGACTATCACTAATGACCAACTTTTGACGTCAACACTTTTACGTGGCAAGAAGGGGGGCACGCAGTGACATACCGTTCGACCTTCTGCTAATTCCGAACTATGGCGAACAAACGGAAGAAAGATGCAACGTCTTCCCGTCCTGCGAATGCCGATGCAGCTGAGACAAATGTTGCAGAGGCAAGTCAGGAAGCTTCCTCTCATGAAGACATGTCCCGATATCTTACCCGGGATGATATGGATAATATTATGACCGAATTCAGAAGTCATATGACATCTCAGGGTAAACTCCTCGAACGACAGCAACAGTTGATGAATCACCTTCTCGGTCGAGTGGAGATGGGATTAAACACTTCAACATCAATTCCTCCACCGACCGGGACTGGGGCAATAACTGATCTTCGGTCTGCACAAAATCAGGCCACTGCTCAGATCACACATTTGTTTCCTCCTGACTCGGCTCCACCTCTCGACCAATCATAGCCAAGAGTATCGCTTCCAGCGACCAGCGCAGCTGCAGCTGCAGATTCACAAGAGGCCCGCGATCAAGATCAAGATCGCCAGACCACTTTACCTCCACTCTTGGGGATAGCTCGGCCCCCCGGACCAATCGAGCAACCACTGGGGCAGTCAGGATCAACGTTATTCCCCATTACAACCCAGTATCTTACCGCAGACGCGCCTTACGTCGCCTTTCCTTCAACGAAGAGTTGGTGGAGCCTTCCATTCGAATCAAGGAGACCACCCTACCATATCGGTTCCCAGATTGACGGATGATAACGCTACTGTAGACCCTTCTAACATCAATTCGGGCAGGGGCATCGAAGAGCCTCGAACATCACATGCTATGCTGTATCAGCCCGGACCTTCAGTCATGGGTACGGCTCGGTCCAATCCTCATCAAGTTCAAGAGGGGCCAGCCTGCCCAGAACCAACAACTGCGATGAACCATCGCCCTCACCTTCACTCGACTCTCGGAGGACAGGCCCAACCAGCGGTCACCCTTCCGAGCATGCTTTTGTTGGACCCCATTGCTGGAACTCTCCCGAATGCAGAGCTGGATTCATGGTAGCAACTCCTCAGAGATGGAAGTCAGCTTGCAAGCATCGTCCGACATTTCACCCGGGGCAATTCTTCTCAGCAAGATATAGATAACATTCATCGCAGCCCTTTCACTAGGGAAATCAGGAACTCCCGCAATCCTCCGGACTTCAAGTTTCCAGCTATCGAACCATACAACGGTCGGACCGACCCGGCCATCCATCTCATGCGATACATGCGACTTATGGAAGTGCTCGGCGCATCGACCAATGTTATAGCCAAGTGCTTTCCACTCTTCCTCGCAGATATAGCTGGCATGTGGTTTCGACAGCTAACGACTGAGTCGATCGGCAGCTAGAATACGCTGGTCACCCGCTTCATCGCGAA
Organism: Allium sativum; assembly: GCA_030737875.1. Taxonomy (NCBI): domain Eukaryota; kingdom Viridiplantae; phylum Streptophyta; class Magnoliopsida; order Asparagales; family Amaryllidaceae; genus Allium; species Allium sativum. The sequence continues at coordinate 821,135,825 of CM060916.1, forward strand.
GTTCAGAGTTCATATTTTCCGACTGAAGAGTGTCATGTTCTTGACCTCCATCAAGCAACGCCTGGAAGAAACACTTCGGCCCTTCCTCGAAAGGTTCAACGCGGCCATAGCATCCGTCGATCGACCCGAGCCATCAATGGTACTTATGGCTGCCATTACAGGTGTTCGAAACCGATCAGAATTCTCAATCTCTTTGACCAAAAATCCTCCCAAAGACATAGAAGATTTCTATGCAGAGACCGAACGATTCCTCCGACAAGAAAACGTCAGCATTGAAATTAAAAGCCTCGAGGTCCTAGCCACCAAACAAGGTCCATCCCACACCAATGGCCAGATAAAGGAAGAGGAAAGACCCCAGAGAAAAATGAACGCAACGTACAACCTCGAAAGGAGGATAAGTACAATCAATATACCGAGCTCAATTCTTCCTTGAAGTACGAGGGTCCCTGCCTTTCCCAAGACCTCCTCGAAGAGAGTCGACCCAGAAAAAACTCGATTCAGAAAAGCACTGTATGTTTCACAACATCGTTGGCCACAACACCAATCAATGCAGACATTTACGCGATCTCATCGAAGATAGGGTCAGGCGAGGGGAGCTTCCCGAGTATGTCAAAAAGAACCCACACGCCATGCCACCACAATCTTCAGCCCAAGCTCCTCAAGCCGGTCCTCGAGCTCCTAGAAACGGAAAGGACCCTGAGACAAGCACTCGGGGCATCATCATTAATTAAAGTTTAGATTTCTTTTTTCGATGTATTTCTGTTTCTTTTTATAAAATGGATACGTACACATGTACGGGGTTAGGATTTAGCTCCTAGGCATGCTCTGGAATCACTAGCTGTCCTATTAGGATTTACTTTCATTTTCCTGTAATAGTTGTTTAGCAGCTATGAGCTTTCTTTTGCAAACATGGATTATGTTTGAATGATTTAAGCCGAGCACGACTAACGCTCATCCCCCGAATATGGTCAGTGCGAAAGCCTGTCACCATCTCTAAGACCTACTCCTTGAGCCGAGTACGGTCAAATCTCTCCAAGCTGAGTATGGACTATACTCGCCCCTTATAAGACTTTTAAAATAACCTTATACAAGTCGAGCATGATTAACACTTGCCATAAGCCGAGTATGGATAATATAAGCCACCTCCATAAACCGAATATGGATAATACTCACCACCTCCATAAGCCGAGTATGGGTAATACTCGCCACCTCAGTAAGCCGAGTATGGTTAATACTCATCACCTCAATAAGCCGTGTATGGTCAATACTCGTCATCCCTCTAAGCCAAGTGTAACTACTGCTCGCCCTTATCTTCAAGTCGAGTATGATCAATACTCGCCCAGATGAAACTAAAAATGCCTTCTCTAGATCAAGAATGGCTCATACAATCTTTGCAGGTACTGGATCTCATAGCTAGGATCGACGATTGCTTTCTCGGCCTTAATACGATCCTCGATGTTTGTCGGTTTTCTGGCCTTAATACGATATACTTCGATCGTTGGTTTTCTGGTCTTAATACAACCACCGGGACCGCGGGATTTCTGGCCTTATTATGTTTCGGTGCAACCATCTCTACTCACATATTGGACTCCGATGCAAGGATCAGAGCACACCTTCTTTACCAAGAAAGATGCATTCTGAGGGGCAAAGTGTTAACCAACTTTTTGGCAAAAAGCTATCAAAGACCAGATCGAAGCCCAATACTTCGAATTTCGTCTCCCGGCATCGGCCAATCGGCCAGTTTGAGCAACTCACACTCGAGCAACGCCCAAGCAAGGTCCGGCCCGAGCCAGTTTCCTTCAAAGACAACCCGAAATTGGGTTGGCCCGAATTGGTCTCCTTCAAGCAACGACTTATCGAAACCGAAAGAATCGCTCCTCTCAACCGACCGAGTTAGTCGCTTCCTCTAAAATCGGATTGACCGAATATCTCGAATTCATCAAGAAATATCCAGCTGAGACGTTCGATACTCGAACCGACTCTCAAGGCAATAAAGGCGGTCAATGATCTCCGGACAAAACTCTACTTTTGATACACCTCACCGCGATGACCACGTAAGCCACTATTTCTGAGGATACTATTAATGAGCAAAGGACCGGGTCTCATCGCCGCAACTACTTCCACTGATCGAGCTCCGCGTGTCCAAACTCCGAAAAAAGGAAAGCCACGTGGCGGCCCGCTTAGCTCACTTCTTCACCTATAAATACACCCATGCTTAAAATGGAAAGGAGACTTCTTTTTTTGGCTGTTTCAACTTTCGGCTGAACCATTCTTTCTAATTCAAAGCTTCTCCACGGTTGAGTTAAAGGTAGAAATACTTCTTCTTCTTCCTTAAAATAGAAAGTGCATTGTACTTGTAATCAAAAAGAAAAGATCAATATATATAAAGTGGACGTAGGCACCATCTTTGTTGAATCACTATAAAAAGCCTTGCGTGTTCCCTGTTTTCTGTACTTTTTTGCATTTCAAAAATCATTATTCGTGTGTTCTTCACACGATTGGGGGTTGACTGTCACTAGTGACCAATTTTAGACGTCAACATATGGTATTAAGGTTGAATGTCAAAACGCTATAGCAGTTAGCGTACAATATAAACAAAAGGCTAAGAATAGTAACTGCCAGAAAAATACTCCCTTCGGTTCATAATATAAGTCGTTTTGTGAAGTTTTTGTTTTTCAAAATATAAGACGCTTTCACTCATAATAAATTGTACCTACTTTATTGACTTGTCATGAAGTACTTCAATTGATTCATGTGAGTAGACGGCGGCTCCTTAGGAAATCCCAACAATCACTTTTTTGTACTTAGAAATAAAGAAAGTAACTTAATTTTGCATGAAAAAAGGATGCATCTGAATTTTTTCTTAATTCCCATGCAAATCTCTGAAACGACTTATATTATGAACCGGAGGGAGTACACTATTATTCATGGAGTAATCTGCACCGGAAAACTTTACAAAATAAAGAAAACAGTACCTGTGAAACTCTGTCCTTGCAGTCTTGAATCCACCACATAATCACCCATCGACAGTATTTGTACATGCCTTTTACAGCGAAAATTCAGTACTAAAACCTGAAACACAAATCAAACAAGGATAAAAATATTGTGGTTCCCTTTGTATATAATCTTGCAGTAACAGTTCCCATTTAACTGCAGCTTCCAGCATATGCGTACGTACATATGTATGCATGTGTGTATGAAGCTTAGTTTCTTTTCTGCAATTATTTATTTACCTTCTGCAATAATCAGTTACCAAGTGTGGAATGGTTACAAAAACTAATTGAGAAAATAAGTTCACGCTCCACCTACCATATCTACTTTGGTTAAAGTGGCCGATAATGCAGTGTTAAAAAAATAAACATAGCAAAGACTATAGCAGCAAAAAATATGATAGTGTTGATTTTCTGAATCTTCCCTTGGTGACAAAATAACATATGTCAAAAGAAAAATCTATTGACCAAAAACAGAGCATAATTAGTAAAAATATATTTAGTTTAATGGATCATAGTTTTCATTTCATTTAAGACCAAACTTTCAAATATAATATCATTACATACTAATAAACCCCCCCCCCCCACCCAACCCCACCCCCCCCCCCAAAAAAAAAAAAAAAAAAAAAAAAAAAAAAAAAAAACTTGACAAGTAAATTGTTTAATAAATATGATAGTAAATTTGTTAAGGTAGGCTTAGCTATACTATATAGCTGAAGCATTGAACAAAAATCTCTAAGACAACAAAATATGTGTACAGAAATTTATTGTTCTAATAAAAGGAGGTTGCAAACATGTGCATGTGCCAACATGTCAAGTCTAGTTGAAATAGGAGCATGTTTAAGAGGGAATATGAACATTGTAAAGATTACCTCAGATCATGATGTTATCAGTTTTAATTTGTTGAAGCTCTTTAGAACATGTCAAGCCTAGTAGAAATATGAGCATGTTTAAGAGGGAATATGAGCCTGGTAAAAATTACCTTAGATCAAGATGTTATCAGCTTTAATCTGTTGAAGCTCTTCTAAAACAGATATTGCTGCTTCTCTGCTGCAAAGGAAATTCTAAGAATGTAGTCAAAAATGATTAAGCGCGTGTAAAACCACTACGCGCTGGCACTTCATTTGCATGCACATTGCCATAGCCATATCCATGGGGTGTCATGCAGTGCAAAACTTTAAGGGCAACAAAACTATGTAAGAAAATACAATGTCAATATACTTAAAATTCTAAACATATTAGTCAATGTATTCAAAATTGCACCAATACTTCCATTCAAGATTATAAATACATCCATACAAGACCAAATGTTTCCCTACCATACACCTTCCAACCAAGAAATTTGTTGGATTGCACTATAGATTAAAGAGTCAAGAAATACAAAATACAAGATAAAGGAGAAATTTTACAAAGTAACATGTCATAAACATATAGATAAAACAGATTTGGGCACATCCAAACAGTCACAAAAAAGTGGGGATTAACCATTTCTTGTTAATATAGGGTAAGTACTTGGCATGCAACAGCTCAATGGTGCTCAGCAGATTTCCATATTTTGGATGAAGAGATATTTACTACACAAAGCAATTCAGTCATTTTTTGCTTGGGAAGATCCATTTTCCTTTTGTAAGTTATTTGTTTTGCATCGACATGATGATTGGGGAACAGGGCCACGTTCACGAACCACCCATGGATGCTTGGCTGCAACATCTAATTTCAGTCTCTTTTTTGGATCTGCATCAACAGGAATGGATAAATGAAATAGGATTTTATATATAATCTCAAACGACGGAAAAACTAAAAGTTGACAACAGAGTAATTTAAATTTACTATACAGAAATCAGTTTACAACTAAAAAAGACACATGCATGTGTGCACACGTACGCACGTTTGGGGGTAAAATTTTGTCACCTAAATATCTCAAAGTTTTATTTTTCTCGGTAAACTGGTTTACACTTACAGAATGTGTGTTTATTTTATACAGTGCTATCACGCCTCCCGTTTCAGATTAAAATAGATAAATCAAATACTAGCTTATAGATGTAACATAAAATTACACACAACATTAAAGGTTTAGGGTCAGTCTGGTTTGAAAACAAGTTTTGTTCTTTGTGTTCTCAATATGTATTGCAAATGGCATAGGAGAGGATAAGTAAAAATATCATATTCATTACAAAGAATGAAGAGAGAATAGATAATTTTTATGTTTCTCCAAGGACAGAAAAAAAAAAGTCATTTTCAAATTAATATATTAAAATCATTTTTCAATTGATCGTTTTGTCACCACCTTCTCCTCTCCTGTACATTTTGAAACACGTGTTGAAACCCAATGCACCTTTATATTTCACCTTTTTTTTCTGCTGATTGTTGGAATGCCATCTTAAATTGGAATACTGAAATCAAATAATGATGACTAATTCAGCTTAATATGAATCTAGGGTGTATGCATGTTTGTGTGTCGATATACATGCAAATATATGTGTGTGTGCACGCCAGGTGCTTATGTGTATGCATTAGCTTGTTTCCTAAATTTGGTGGTGTTAACCATCTCTTCACTCATAAACTAATAGCAGTATCACGAGTAAACACTCTCCTTCTACCTATGAATATATAAAGTATCTATACATTCAAAAAAATGAACATAATTGAGATAAAATTCAAGAATCTGACCTTTACAAAGCAGTCCCTCTAGCAAGTCCTTAAGCTCTGGATCAAGTTCATCCGGGAACGACAAAGGAGCATTTACTATCTGGGAATTAATATAGGCAGACAGTAGCAAAAATAAATTTAGTTCAATGGAAAAAATGGAATAATAAAACAAATTTTTTGTGTTGACATAATATTAACCTTGTCATAAGTTTCTTGCAAGCTTTCTCCAATAAACGGGATATTGCCAAATATCATACAATACAATGTAACGCCAAGTGCCCACACATCGGCAGCTTTACCATTGTAAGAGAAGCCTGTTTTTATACGGGTGTACATTTTAGCCATATACACTATACAGTTTATGTTTGCTGACATAGAAAACAGTAATTACCTAAACAACATTCTGGTGCAGTGAACACTGGGGTTCCAGGAGACCTCCATAGCTCATCATTGCCATCCTGCATGGAGAATGGTACGATTATGATACAACATTTACACAATAAAAAAAACACAGTAGCGGCGACCGCTTTACTATCAGATATATGAGAAAAGTTACTTCGAATATGATAAATAATACAGCTGCCCCTTGAGTAATGCACAGAATATTAAACTTGTTCACACTCTTACTAAATAAACTCTGTCATGTCTGATTATCATAATAAATGCATTGGCCCAAGGCAAACACAAGTTAATCATCTGTTTCTGAATGCATTTCTCACGTAACAGTACTAGCTAGTTATTTTTTGCATTGTCTTTTCAAAGTAACTCTATGCTGTTTGTACAATATCCGTATGCAGAATCTATATGTTTCAATGATTCTTAGTATTTTCAACATTTCTATGATTCATAGTTTTCAATGAAATCTTCTTTCAGTAAGCTGTGGTATAGTATCCAACAATCGTGAAGAAACTGCGGAAAATAACCCAACAAATGTATTTATCACATCAAATTATTAAACATCTAATGCTTACAAGTGTACAATAAAAAGTCGAAATAAATTAAACATATGGACCACAACATAACTGCTGTGATTTACCATCTCGCTCTTACATGCTATGTGAAGATTAAAAAATAAATACAGTACTAACATCATCACTTCATAATCAAATCTTTATTCTTTAAATTTTAATAATAGTTAGAAATTGGTTTATAGGTAACAAGATTAAAAAACTTACCATACAGTCAAGGTGCAAAACAAAAATGATCGGTGACAAAAGGTTATACAACAGCCAGAAGTCCAAACAGCTATATTGGCTATTCTGATATTTAAACTTCATATATATATTAGAATGTAGAAAGTGGGTTTTTTATTTCCTTTTCTAATTTTTAGATCATAGAAGATGAGAATTTCGATATGATTTTCTTGCTAATGGACGCTTTATACGAATAGATCGCTATTCTTTTCCGATACATATTAATATATTTTTTCGATATTTTATAAATAAGAGAGGAAATGACAAAAGAAAGAGGGATCAATTTACCTCAACAACCTGGCTAACACTGAAATCACCAATCTTGACTGATCCATCTCTGGTCACCAACAGGTTTTCAGGTTTAATATCTCCATGTATGATATCCTAAAAATACATGTAGCTAATGACCATCGCTAGCATGAAACATGTAAATTTACTATACATTGCGGCATTGCCAGAAATTACGTAAAGCTGACTATTGCAGAGTTAAATGGTTCGCCAATCAACTAGACTGAAAGGTTCACAGTAATACTGATGGTTTAAGTTGATGACATTTCACACTAGATGGTCTACAATATAAACTTTTGGTGCAAAGAACACATGATCAGTCCAAGATAAAAGCATCCAAAGGCCTGAGATTGCTTTTTATGCCAGGACTTCAGTTTTTATAAAATGTATTTACTAATTACAATTAACGACTGCAATGCAGAATTCCTTATTCATTAACAGTGTAAGGGAATTTACAGAGTCCCATAAAGATGTACTAAACAAAATTCATTCAAATACCCTATCATATGAATGCTTACATGATCAACAAGGATCAACTAAGGCGGATTTAAATAATAACAACATCCTGCATGCTATGAATAATTTGGGAGCCAAATATAATAACATACATGGGCATGCAAATACATGAGTCCAGCAATCATGTCTCGTAAGTATCTTCGAGCAGTGATTTCTCCTATTCCACCACCTTCTCCTGAGGCATCACATACCCACTTTCCTTCCACGTATTCTAAAACTGCACACATAGAAATTTCACTCTAAGACAAACAAGGTTTTTATGGCAGTTCTCCAGAAAAATAAGTCTGAGAGAAAAGTATAATAGAATAAATTACCCATGTAAAATCTATCTGATTCAGGGTCATCAATCACCTCAACAAGATTTACAATATTCGGATGTTCCAACAGTTTCATGATGGATACCTGAGAAATGAATAGGTGAGTATCAATAAGACCATCATTATAAAATCCACTGATGCTATATTCTACGTAACCCTCATGCTGAAGCATATAAAACATTAAGATCAGATGCATCTACCTCTCTTCTGACATCTGTCATAGCAGTCTCAGATGATGATACCCGCACCTTTGATAGTCGAGACTTGTAGAATGCCTGAACTTAAAAGGAGTTTAAAAGAGAATTTCAGTTAATCAGTACAGTTGTTAAGTAAGAAAATGATAAACCCAATGTTCAGTATCCTAGCAAAAAATAACCAAACATAAATATATGATAACCCACATAAATAAATTAAATATGTTTATATAGCATGTACATTGTTTCAGATCTCGGAAATATCACCCGATACCTTGTCCGATATCTCGTTTTGATCAGTAAATGGCAAAATCTGGTTACGAATATATCGGCCAAAATATGACAATACTAGCGGAGATGAAATATTGAAATATTGTCCGAGGTTTTTGCTTTTTTTAGATTATAATTTAAACCGAGCCGGACCCAAAATAATATTTTTAAAAACTAAAATCTAGCTGCTATAATCTTAATTAACCTTCCTCTTTCAGTTTCTAAAATCAACCCTAAAAATAGTCTAAATCAAATAACCCCATGAAAGACATCTAAGTTACATCCCGAGTCCCTTGAAGAATAGCCTTTTAAGATATATTAATGAATCGGAAAAAGTCTGCTTTTATTTTGGTCTAATATAATGCTCATTTTTCTTGTATGTAAATTGAAAAGTAAAAACACATGTTTAATATTCAACATTTTATATACATTTTGCCTGCCGTATGACCATTTCACATATTTTGTACAATATTTAGGTTTTTCATATTCGTCATTTTTTTAACATGCATGTAACTTATGAAAGTTTGTATGCCCTTCTCCCATGTAATTGATTGATGTTTTGGATCTTGTTTATGTTTTATATCTAACAATAATTTATGTACATGGATCATAAGTTATAAACTATAATCTATCTGTATTGTATCATTTTTTTAGTTTAAGCATACAATGATTTATGAATATGAATCTTCTGTAGATAAATAACAATGGAGATATATTGCAAATCAAGTTCAATATATTATCTTTTATGGTAGAATTCATAAAAGATGTTGTGTAATAATATCAATTTTTAACATATCATATACCCCAAGATGGTTCCAATATAAGCTTTAAAACCTGAGATAGAACTCTGAGACAAAAACCTGAGTTGGACTCATCTCGTCCAATACGAGGTCGAGTCTCTAAAATCTACGAGACAAACACCCCAGACAAAATGTGAACAAAATAAAATATTCAAAACCGTGTACATGTATGCGTAAATATGTAGCTTTTTTTTGGAGGGGGGGGTGTATACATTAGAAAATAGTTCTAAATGAAAATTCAAACGGTAGAAACTCTTGCCTTGATTGCATACTGAATTCCGTCATTGGTGTTTCGGTATAAAACCTGAGTAAAATCACATACAGGAATTGTCAATCAACTAATACTCAGAAAAACGTACAATCTGAATGGCTCACAATTTAAATAATTTGAAACGTACCACTTTACCATAGCTTCCACGTCCTATAGTACATACTCTAACATACTCATTAATCATTTTGTTGCCTTCTTCATCCTGCAAATGTGAAATTTGATTAAGACAACTTACAAAATATGAGGAAAGGATTAGTTCTATTAAGGGCACATTCTAGCATAAATTCTTAGCTTCATGAACTTACAAACTACAATATAGAATAAGTATCATGCTCGCTAATTTAACTAGCTCAGGGATTGCACAATGACATGTTAGTGGCATAAATACCACAGCTGTTATGTACATTAAAATATCCTTACTTAGCTGATAGCTCATTCCTATAGTTCGATTAAATCGCTTGCCAATACAAAATGATTAAGAACTTTATTTCTCTAATGAAGTAGAAACCTGGAAACCATGAATCAGTTTCAATTTTTTTATGAAAAGGTTAAGCTTTGTCACACAAAAATATGCAAGATAAACCATAACTCCATAATAGTTTGATCTTTTTCATAGGAATTGTCAGAGGGAAAACATTTTTGATAGCGGACAGGCTTCGAAATAGTGTTTTAAGGCAAAAGCTGAACTAATTAAGGGAATGAACAAAATAGGTTATTTCCCTATGGAAATGAACAAAATATGTTTTTTCACCTTAGTTAAAATAATTAATATTGCATTTTCATATTTTTAGCAAATAACACAGAAAATACAAGTCTGAAGAAGAAGAAAAATCGGTTTTTGCAAGTTTTAGAAGGTTCAAATATTTAAGATGAACATTCTGAAGTTGTAAACTGCTTCAAGTTTACCTTTATTTATTTATTTATTTTATTGAAATATTATACTACTGAAACCTATAACTTATGAAAATTTTAATTTTCTAAACTTCAGACCAAATTTTTAATTTTAATTTTGAAACATTAATCTTGACCAAAAATTATTACAATAACAATATAACTACCCTAGCACTTTCCCTGTTATATCTTCCACAGCCAATAATGCCCCTAATCCAACTTGCTTATCCCGTTGATGATCACCATTATTTTTAAGGGACACTTATGGTTCCATTGATTTTATGCCTTAGGAACAACTTTTGAACATTGCCCTTAAAGTACTTTTCTCTCAACTTTTTACAATGTGAAATGATTAGAATCTGACGTAACTTACATTATTTGTTCAGGATTCAACATTAAATATCAAATTCAATGCAAAAACATATCGTTCAGTGTTATAAAGGAAAAGGGATGAGAAAAGAAATAATAAATCAACTCAAAATACAATCTATTACCTCTCCTGCTACCAAATGGTAAGTCTCCCTGACAGGCTTTTCCCTACAAATCGGACGATCAAATTTCGGAAAAGAAACCAGTTTTTTCTTCGAACCATCAGTGTTATTACACACATAACCATTTGGCCCATAGAAGGAACCGTCTTGAATCAGAAATTCGCGATCGCCAGTAAATGAATTCATCTCTCTCCCCGCTTTTCTCAGAAACCCTAAACAGCTGCAGCATCCAACGTCGCGATCGAAATCGGCTAGCATCATGTTTGACATCTTTGAATCTTGGTGAATTTTCGAAGTTGGGGTTTTTTTAAATTTGAGCTTTATTTTGATTTCGGTATTTTCAGGTCTTATTTTCTATCGTTTTTCTTGTTGTATCTATTGAATTTTGGGGGAAAGGCATCTCACTTCATAGTTCAACAGTTTTATTTTTATTTTGGCCTTTGTTAAATTTTGTTAGTTCTCTTTTCAGGAATATTTGAATGGTGAGTACGACGTCCGTTGACTGTTTGTTGATATTTTAAATATAGGAAATAACAGCCGAAAAGAATAAATATTAGCTGAATATTCCAATATGTATCCGATTTAAATGCTTACATGAAATTAGGGTTGAAAATAAGTTGTTAAAATGGAAATAATCATTTTGTTGGGTAAAATACTGAAAACTTTATGAAAAAACCCAAAAGTTATTAATATAATAGGGGTTTTTAGCCTCAAGGACATATAATAGAATAGGGAATACAATTTAAAAAACGATACAAAACAACGTAAGAAATAGTGATATAAGTTGGAAATAACCAAATAAAGAAGACCGATTTTGATCGGGCGTACGCGTCTATCTCTGCAATGATAAGTGAAGTTGCATACATCGTGTTTTTTTTTTTTTTTTTTTTTTTCATTGCACTTGTAAGGATATAGACGTAGAAACCATGGTTTAATACATTAGCACTCCATTCTGTTATTTTATTTACTGTCGATTTTGAATACGTTCGTTGTTTGAAAAGCTATTAACATCCTCTCATTTTTGTATTTTTCAAGCTCTTGCTAACTTTATCTGAAAATTGGAAGCCTGGACGTATTTTTGTACTTATAATTTATGTTGAAGATCTTTTTTATGAAGGGTTATTATAATTGAGTCATTTTAAGTTTACAATGTTAATATATATTTATGAACCATTATTATGATTGAGTTGTTGTAAGTATATACTGGTAATATAGTAATGAATCGTTGTTATAATTGAGCCATTAGACTTGCACAATGATAATATATATATATATATGAGTCATTATTATAATTGAGTCGGTATACTTGCACAGTTGTAATATATTTACGTGACATCATCATCACTGAGCCATTACAAAAAATAATATTATTATTATATTGCTTTAAATGAGAATAAATTAAAATTCATTAACATTACGTTAGTTTAGTAACGCATACACTTTCCATTTTGCCTATTTAAATGATAGATGGGCATAAGAGATAGGACAAGAATAACAAACACTTTTTTTTCTTTCTTCTTTAAGAAAATATAACAGACAATTTTATGTTCTTTCTTCTTTTAACAAAGCTAAATACATTGAGCAATATTTCAGAATGCAAATCAGACTCGACTTTGTTAGTGCAAACAAGTCGATATTTTTGCAGATTAGAGAATCTGTTTTATCCTAAAGGTGGCGGCGTTTGTTTTTTAGAACTGCTTTGCACCTTCGAGTAGAACGTCGTAACGTCTTCAAGAAAGTGACCTAGTGCACGACTTGATCGAAGACACTGTTCCCAACAAACTGAAGACGTATCCCAAACAATGGCTTCAGCTGCTGGATTAAATTGTGTTGCCCTGACTTCGATGTTCAAGGTGATAGATGACATGTCAATTGAGATTCAATCTCATAAGCTACAGAAAATTGCTCATGAGATCGTCTGCGAAGGTATGACAAATTATGAACAGTTTCAAGTTGCAGTATTAATTGATAAGTTGCTCCTTGATGGAAAGAATTAAGAAATGCCATTAAACATAAAACTATGGAATTCTCTTTGCAAATTTGATTACTCACCTCTGTATTGAGGAGGAATCTCGTAATCATGATTTGAAAAAAGAAGTGCTTGCTGTTTCAAGCAATGCTATGAAAGCTGCGGTTTTGGAACCGAATCCCAAAAATTTTAAGAATTAAAATCGCAAGCTTAGTCAAAACTGCAATAAACAGGGAAACCAGAAACCTCAGCAGAAACAGCCCCACAATAATAATTTTAGATAGTAGTTTTTTTGGTATAACTGTGAATCAGGAGATTGGGGAAGAAGAGATTGGGTATTATTGAAATATTGCAAAGGAAACTAAGTTCCACATCGAGAAATGTTTGTTTCCGTCTCTCCATATAAACCAAAACCCAGTATGTATATTAAACAACAAAGTGAGTACATGAAGACATGGGACTATGTTGACATTGGACCTTCATATAAGTATTTAATTGTCAAAGATAGGGCCTTAGGCCTCTTGGGGCCTCATGATCAAATGGGTCGCCGACTGCTTATTGCGATGAAACAAATATTTTTGAGCAGAAGTGCATGTTCAAATGACCGTTTCTTACTGCACGCCCGTATGGACAGTCGCGGCTACCTAGAAATGCACCCCTTGCTACTATATAAGGACTGGCAGTCAGAACCAACTCACTCACTGACAAAATTTCTATGCCTTCTCTGAAAATATGTTCTTAAGCAATCACCTTGAGTTCGTCATTGCTCTGTAATTGTAAGCGCTCCATTGCAGAGATCGGTCTGTGATTGACATAGAAATGTGTTTATTTTTACGCTCATATCTTATCTTTATTGTAAATAAATAAATATTACTTTGGGTATTTTCGTGTGTTTTCACAGGTTGTTAAATAAATGTCTCCTCCATTCAATTAAAGACCAATTGCATAGGAAATGCTACTTCTTGGAATCAACAAATTTTCAATCATAAAGGAAGCTGTAGCACACTGGTAAAGCCTGGAAATTTGGATAGAGTGTTCTGAGTTCAGTCACCGTCAAAGCCCTATTTTTTGCTGAAGAAAAGAACATATACATTGCCTCCGTCGCTTTGAAGAATAAAGAGACTAGCGTTATATTTTATATATATATATATATATATATATATATGTATGTATGTATGTATATAACATATGCACTAAGATTTGAAGAGCTAGGCATTTTCTTTTCAAAGAAATCAATTGAAAATCTTGCATATTTACTTGCCATTGAGGAGAAGACTTGACATATATTTACCAGAATGCAACTCAATCAAATGCCACATGTCAGCAATCAAGGAGGGAGAATCTTCATAGAATATCTCAAATCTATATCCATATCTCTTTTATTTGTAAATAGAATATCTCAAGAGATATTTTCTTGGCCCAAAAGTCACATAGGATGGAGGCTACATCCCCTATAAATACCCGTTGTATTCATTGTAAAGAGGAGTCCCTTTTTTTTTGTAATTCTTCTGCCATTAACAAAGTTCTTCTTTTTTTACTATTTCTGCAATTTTCTAATTTCTTAGCAATTAGTGTTGTCTACACGATTAGATTCGGTAGAGCATTAATTGTATTTTTCACTTATTTTCATTAGCGATTGACCGTCTGATTAGATTCAGTGGTAATCCTAATTTTTATTTTCTGTTCGTTTAATTCTGTTCTGCAATTTTATTTCTATTGTTCAATTTTATCTTTAACCGTTGAATTTATTACAGATCCGATTAGATTCGATTCTGAAGTGAATTTAATTGCATCTTTTATTTGTAGTTTCAATTTTTATTTTGTTTTGCAAAATCAACCTCCACGCTTCGTCTAACTCGCCCAAGAGATTAAATAAATAATTTGATTTTAATTACACCTCCCTGTGTTCGACCTGTATGCTACACACCTGTACGCTTGCAGTATTTAATTTAAAATTCGCGCTTTTCTGATTCATAGGAAAGCGACGATCAGCTGTTTTGTCTTGAGAGACAATTGCTTAACTTCCTTCAACGCCGTAGAGAGAGCAATATTGTTTAAAGGAAACAGCTATCGCCGGACTTGGGCTCTATAATACGGTAATTTATTACTGTTTTTGCTTTGCTACTGGTTGTGTGTATTTGCAATGATATTACTAATGTTTCTGAAACATTACTATTTGCTACAACAAAATTGTAACGGATTTGACGTATCCGTTGCTACGTTCCTAACAATTATGGAACAATATTTTCGTTTTGCAGAAAATGATAATGTCTAAGAGTACTGATAATGTTGCGCCAACACAGATGGTGACCAATGCTCTACATGCATCTGTAGTTTCACCAATGGCATTATCTCATGGGGAAAGGCCTGAAAAGCTCGCCGGAGTGGACTTTAAACTTTGGCAGCAAAAGATGTTATTCTACTTGACAACATGGGCCTTGAAAAGTATCTTACAGAAGATGCTCCTGTCGTTGCAGAATTGGAACCTGATCCAATCAAAGTTAAAGCCTTAAACGCTTGGAAAATTTCTGATTTCATGTGCAAAAGTTACATCCTGAATGGTCTCGACAACGGTCTTTACAACGTATACTGCACTGTTGCAACATCCAAACAACTCTAGTTGGTTTTGGAAAAGAAGTACAAAACTGAAGATGCAAGTATGAAGAAGTTCATCGCTTGCAAATTTCTCGACTTCAAATGGTGGATACAAAGATTATGATCAACCAAGTTCAAGAACTACAACTTATCATCTGTCAACTTGAAGATGAACGGATGACTCTCAGCAAATCCTTTCAGGTTGTTACTGCCATTGACAAACTTCCTCCATCATGGAAGGACTTCAAGAATTATCTAAAGCACAAATGCAAGGAAATGACAATGAAGGAAGTTGTAGTTCGATTAAGAATTGAGGAAGATAATAGGAATTCTGAGAAACGGATTTCTCACAATATAGTTGCCAAAACAAGCGTTATCGAGACGACAAGTCCAACAAAAGAAAACGTGACAACCATCCTAAAAAGTCGAAGGACAAAGCAGCAGAATGTCGCGGCCCACCCGAAAAGAAGAAATCAGAAGCGAATGTGGCGGACGTTTCAGACGGTGTTTCTGAAATGGATCTGTGTGCGGTTACTTCAAAATGCAACCTTGTTGGCAACAACAAGGAGTGGTTTGTAGACACCGGAGCCACTTGGCATATATGCACAAATAAGTGGATGTTCACAAACTACAAACAAGCTACTAATGATGAACAACTTTTTATGGGTAACTCGTCCACATTAAAGGTCGAAGGCAAGGGAAAATTTGTGCTGAAATTGACATCTGGAAAAGAACTTACTCTAAATGATGTTTTGCATGTTCCATAAATTCGCAAGAACCTAAATTCAGGATCATTACTTAGCAAGAATGGCTTCAAAATGACTTTTGTGGCTGATAAATTTCTGTTGTCTACGAATGGTGTGTATGCAGGAAAGGGTTATGTGTGTAATGGCTTATTTAAAGAAAATGTAACCACTGTTGTACCAAATAATCATATGAATAAAACTGAATCTTCTGCTTATATAATTAACTCTCCTAATATATAGCATTCTAGACTAGGTTATGTAAAATTTGGTACTTTACAAAAATTGATCAATCTAGAAGTCATACCTAAGTGTAGAATTGATTCAAATTGCAAATGTCAAATTTGTGTTGAAGCCAAATTGGCAAGAACCTCATTTCATCATATTGAAAGAGAAACTGAACCTCTAGATTTAATACATACTGATGTATGTGACTTGAAAATGTGTCAAACTAGAGGAGGGAAAATGTACTTCATCACTTTTATTGGTGATTGTACAAGATATTGTTATGCATATCTCCTTAGAAGTAAGGACGATGCATTCGATACGTATAAACAGTATAAAGCTGAAGATCAACTCAATAGGAAAAATTAAAGGTTTAGAAGTGATAGAGGAGGAGAATATGAGTTTCCATTTGAAGAATTCTGCGTTGAGCGCGGTATAATACATCAAACTACAACACCATATTCGGCTCAATCCAATGGTATAGTCGAACGAAAAAATAGAACTCTTAAAGAAATGATGAATGCCTTACTTATTAGCTCTGACTTGCTAGATAATTTTTGGGGAGAAGCTATTCTTTTGGCAAACCATATTTTAAATAAAATACCATGAAAGAAAACGTCTAAGACTCCCCTGAACTTTGAAAAAACATACCACCATACAATAAATACTTAAAAGTGTGGGGGTGTTGTGACACCCCATCTCCATTAAGGTCACTCACAAAGGGAATGCCTTAATTTGGGTGGAGCGTTTATTGTGTATATAATAGAAAAGTAAACAAGACAGATAAATATATTGGTACTTGGAAAATAAAAACAACTTTTATTGCAGCGGAGAAATAGTTTGGTTACATCACATCAAAAACCAACTACAAAACCAAATACACTTATTATCCATCTTGACAAATAAGTTCTGCGTACATAAAATAAAGACATAACCCCAACATAAAATAGTCATAAATGTGATAGGCTGAACTTTACTTTAGCAATCCAAGCAACTTCCAAAAGAAAGAGATAAAACGGTCCAAATCAAGCTCCATAGTACTAGTCCCACCCTGAGCACCTGGGGGGGAGGGAAGGAAGAAAAGAGGTGGAAATAAAGGGGTCAGACATAAAGTTAAAGGGGTCAGACATAAAGTTAGGCGAGTGCAATAACTTTAACAATATAATCATTAAAGTAACTAGGATAAAGCATAAGCTGGTAAATAAGGAAATGACTGTGAACAAATGGGAATGACAGAGCAAACAAAGAAAATAAGATGAACAAAGATAACATTAAAGGCGTACCTAATCACTATAAGATAATTACTACATTGCACCACACCAAACACCCTAAAAGTTGATCCCCACCTACTAAACTTAGTAATCATAATAGTAATTTCGTGTACCCCTAGCTGTCTACATAGGTGCCGCCTGCCCCTATCTCCACAAGGTATACCCACTACCTCCAAGCGATCGGCTTCCTAACTCGTAGATACCTGTGCTGGTCCCATAGTGGGGTGTATCATTCCCCAAAGTGACAACCCGATACCACTAAAGATGCACGACTTATACCTACACGATGCAACAACGTCTTACCTACCAGCCCGGGCCCACACACGCACATGACCCTGTTGGACTTGCGTTGCCACCGCTAACCCGTTTTGACCTCTTACAATCAAACCCAGTATGCGTGTCCCGTCCTCGACTTGGATCGAGCCCACAAAGATACTTAATGGGTTACTGGTCTGATAAGGGCCCCCATGCCTGACACAAGCTTCCCACCTATGCTTGGTCCCCTCTAGTACATCCCACTTAACCCCTTTTATTCATGTCTTCTTACATGTTTCAACTTGGTTAAGTGTTTCTAATCGTATTTCACAAGCCACCCACTTATCCCCCATGCCCCACCACATGTTTATCTGGTTAAGTGTTACTTAATTCATTAGGACCGTAACCTTGTAAAGACCTCCCACATTAGACTGACATTTGCGGTTGCTGGATTTGTCGGGCGGGTTCGGGCAGTCTTATACCGCAAAAGAGCCTAACCTCGTGTCTTTACAATCGTTACGCACTTAATTCGTGTCTTTGACCTCTCACATTAGACTACCGTTTGTGGTTGCTGGATTTGCCGGGTGGGTCCGGGCAGTTTTACACCACAAACGAGTCTAACCTCGTGTCTCGGGCAGTTAATTATTACATATCTTCATTTAACCCCAAAGTGGATTAATATCCCTATTCGGATTTATCAACAAATTCCAAATATACTTATGTCCATAATTGTCACCTAAATTATGTCCATTTATTTTCAGGTATACAAATTATACCAATTATAGCCTCAAATTAATTTTATGCCTTTTAAGGCCATTACATGTCAATTCTCACTATGTGTATATTCAATATTACCCCCATCATCCCCACGTTGTTCGTTCGCTTATCATGACATATATATATATATATATATATATATATTAGACTAGCAATTAGTCTAACACATAAAAGGGTAGAAACATCGCAAATTTGCATAACACACAAAATGGATCTAACTTGCAAATAAGGATTACAACATAACTTGCATAAACTTTGTATTGTCATGAATCTAAACATAGACCTAAAGGTCTGAACTTGCAAGTATGAATATAGTTTTCAGCCAAACTTGCATAGGCCATAGTCACAAACTTGCATAAAACTATGTATGTCATAGATCTAAACCTAAAGGTGTAAACTTGCATATATGTGAATCCAATTACTACCTAAACTTGCATATAGTCATTTTACTTGGTTCACATGTAAACTTGTGTACAATTAACATAGAAACTAGCATATAATCTACACCCAAACTTGCATATAAAATGATATCAGACACGAATCAAGTTGAACATAGGTGATTGGGCATATAAAAAGGGATCCACAACAAAAACTATCATTATGAACAACTAGCATATATTCACAAAATATCACATTTTTCCAATGATTCACAAACATAGCCATATAACCCAAATTATAACTCAACCTAGTTAACTTGTTAATTATCTTATTAAAGAAATCGAACTCAGAACTCAAAGAAGGTCTTGAGTTCTGGAATCTGTGTTTTGTTGTTGAATTAGCTCGCCTTTGAAGTAGACAAATTAGTTCTTGTTGTTGTTGTTATAGACTTGAGTTAAATTGAGTTGATTAGCTTTACTTTGCTTCTAGTTGGTGGCGGCTACTTTAGGTTGCGGGGTGACAGCATGACGGCCATGGTTCTAATTTTGATTAGGTTTAGGGTTTGAGTCCACATGTGTTTATATAGAGATTAGGATTAATTTAGGCCATCCGATCAACCTAGAAGCAACCTGAACCATCCAAAAAGCCAACTCAGCCCTAATGACTCAGCAGCAACTCAGAATTGGGCTTAATTCAAATTTGCCCGAGGGGGTAGGTCGACCTATAGGGTAGGTCGACACTAAGGTCGACCTGGTCTGGGGCGGGAAATTTCCCGTCCTTCCCGGTTCTAAGTCTGAATTCGTTTTTGAATTTGAATTTGAATTTCTGGAAACTTTCGACAGTCATAAATTCTTCATATGAAGTCCAATTTACGAAAACTCGGACTCTATCTCAACTAGAATTCCGAGACGAACACAATAGCGTAACCCGTTTCCCTTGATTCTCACATTTAAAATTAATTATTCCTCAATTCGTTAGTCTAATGTTAACAGAAAACACGGGGTGTTACATTCTCCCATCCTTAAAGGATTTCGACCCCGAAATCTTCAAGTCACGAAAAATACATATCCTACCATCCAATCGTCCATCAACTCAACCATCAAACACAGGCATCCATTGTCCTTAATAGACTTCTAATGCTTTCATGTTTATATGCACATTGTGTGTGCATGTCCGTATCTAATGCAAAATCAGGCGGTCTACTGATTCAGTTGACCTCCTTAATGCAAATCATGATAGTGCCATGCGTCCATTATGTATGCAAAAGATCCCTAATGATACATATTATTTCTACATGTGTGCACAACCATTCATCCGAATGCAGCATCCATATGATAACACAACCATTATACATCCATTAACCTAAATAAGCACACATTCATATGCAGTATGAAAGTGATTGAGCCGATCTAGTGCCTAATGTGTGTGTATATGCATCCACGAGCAACCACTAGCAAACACTTGCATCCATCAATCATAACATGTTTCAAATACATGTTTACATCCATTGGTCTCTACCTAAGGATAAAGAATATGACCGAGGAGATACACTAAAAAGGTAGATACAAGCTTGAATAAACTTAAGGAAAAAGAGATCAACGATGTACCCTCAAAAAGAAAAGGGTGGGCTGCACGTATTTTGGCCTCAGTCTCCCAAGTTGCGTCTTCCTCGGCGTCGCTCCATTGAACTTTGACAAGCTTGACTTCATGGTTGCGTAGCTTTTTGACTTCCATCCCCAAGATATGAGTTGGAACTCTCCTCACAGTCGCTTCTCGTTCCACTTCGAATTCCTCTAGTATGCTTGGCTCCACAACTTCTGCCGACTCATGTAAGCACTTTCGTAGCTGAGAGAAATGAAAAACATTATGAACTCCAGCCAGTCTTTCAGGTAGCTCTACTCTGTAGGCCATCGTCCCAATCCTTTCGATGATAGGAAATGGTCCTACAAATCGTGGTGCCAACTTTGCTATGGACCCAAAGCGAATGACATTCCTCAAAGGAGATACTTTAAGGAACACCTTATCCCCAACCTCAAACTCAAGGTCGGTCCTTCTCTTATCTGCGTAGGATTTCTGTCTATCTTGGCAGTCTTCATTCTTCTTCGTATCAAGTCCACTTTCTCTGAAGTCTCTCTAATCATGTCCGGCCCAAGTATAAATTTATCTGTGGACTCCCACCAACAAGTTGGTGATCGACATGGCCTTCCATATAAAGCTTCGAAGGGTGCCATGCCTATAGTGGCTTGGTAGCTATTGTTATAAGCGAATTCCACCAAAGGGAGATGATCCTCCCAAGATCCTCCAAAGTTAAGAATGCACAGTCTCAAAAGATCTTCCAGTACTCTGTTCACCCTTTTCGTCTGACCATCGGTTTGAGGGTGATAGGTTGTGCTTAAACATAGTTGTGTGCCTATAGCCTCTTGCAAACTCCTCCAGAACTCACTTGTAAAGATAGGGTCTCGATCACTCACTATGCTGGAGGGTATCCCATGGAGTCGAACTATCTCTTTAAGATAAATGGAGGCTAAAGACGAGGCGGTCCTCCTACTCTTGGCAGGTATAAAATGAGCGCTTTTCGTGAGCCTGTCCACTATTACCCAAATACCGGTATTGCCCCTTCTTGACCTAGGTAACCCATCAACAAAGTCCATCGAGATGCTTTCCCATTTCCATTGCGGAACTTCTAGAGGATGAAGCAAACCACCAGGCTTCTTCTGCTCCGCCTTGACTTGCTGGCATATCATGCATTTCGAAACAAATTCAGCTACATATCTCTTCATGTCATTCCAAAAGAAAACTCTTTTGATATCTTTATACATCTTGTCTCCACCGGGGTGTATGGTCATCTTGGAATGGTGTGCTTCTTCCAGAACCATCTTCACCAAATCTCTTGCTTGTGGGACGCATAGTCTTCCATCCCATCTCAACCAACTCTTATCATCGATGGAGTATCTATTGAGGTAACTAGAAGTCTCTCCCCTAATCAGCTTATCTATCACATCAACTAGCTGAGGGTCTTCACGTTGTGCGGTTCCTATTGAGTCCAACAAAGTAGGCCGCACCTCTAGCATTGTCGTCAAGCCAGTCACATAATCAATAGAGGGTCTAAAATCAAAATTTGCTATGTACTCCAAACTTTTCCTTTCTACAAAGAGAGGACTTAAGGTCGTCTTCTTTCTATTTAAGGCGTCTGCTACTACATTGCCCTTGCCAAGAGTATAGGAGATCTCAAAGTCGTATGAGGCAAGAAACTCCATCCATCTTTGCTGCCTTAGATTGAGGTCTTTCTGTGAGAAAAGGTACTTCAACGATTTATAGTCTGTATACAATTCAAATTTCTCACCTAAGAGATAGTGGCGCCAAGACTTAAGCGCAAAAACGATGGCTGCTAACTCTAGATCGTGGGTTGGGTAGTTTTTCTCATGCACTTTCAACTGCCTTCCACCATAAGCTACTACCTTCCCCTCTTGCATCAAAACAGCGCCTAGTCCCGTACCGCATGCATCTGTGTATACCGTAAACATCTTGCTCCCATCTGGTAATGTCAAAACTGGGGCTGTTGTCAGAGCCCTCTTCAACCGTTGGAAAGCGACTTCGCAATCCAAATCCCAAGTGAAAGTCAGGTTCTTCTTCGTTAACCTTGTAAGTGGAGCTGAGATTTTCGCAAAGTCTTTAATGAACTTGCGATAAAAGCCTGCTAGTCCAAGAAAACTTCGGACTTCGGTTGCATTCTTTGGAACCTTCCAATCCTGGACTGCAACTACTTTTGTGGGGTCCACAGCTAACCCTTCTTTGGGCACCACATGCCCAAGAAATCTTACTTCTTCTCTCCAGAAGTGGCACTTGGAGAATTTTGCTTTCAACTGATGTGCACGAAGAGTATCCATGACTTCCCTTAAATGCAAAGCATGCTCTTACTCATTCTTCGAGAAAATCAGAATATCATATACG
The DNA here is from genome assembly GCA_030737875.1 of Allium sativum. NCBI lineage: Eukaryota > Viridiplantae > Streptophyta > Magnoliopsida > Asparagales > Amaryllidaceae > Allium > Allium sativum. Next base: position 821,158,859 of record CM060916.1, read on the forward strand.
AAGACCACCACAAATTTATTGAGAAATTCCCGGAACAGTCTAGTCATCAAATCGACGAAATAAGCGGGTGCGTTTGTCAAGCCGAAAGGCATGACAAGCCATTCGAAGAAATCGTCCGGGGTTCTGAACGCGGTCTTATCAATGCTGTCTTCAGCCACTCTTAGCTGATGAAATCCGGTAGCTAGATCTGATTGGGAGAAAACTGTTGCACCTACAAGCTGATCGAACAAATCGTCTATTCTTGGCAGTGGGTGCCTATTCTTCTTGGTCAGCTTCTTTTGCTCCCTATAATCAACGCATAGGCGAAGTAAATCATCCGCTTTGGTTACGAACACCACTGGAGCACCACATTCAGAAATACTCCGCCTTATAAACCCTTTTTCTAGCAGCTCCTTAACTTGCTTGCTAAGCTCCTTTCTCTCCCTTGGAGCCATGTGTCTAACGGGTAAAGCAATGGGTTTTGCGTTATCAACTAGGTATATGCGGAAGTCTATCTCCCACTTCGGAGGCAAGCCCTCTACTTCCTCAAAGACATCCGAGTATTCACGGACCACTCTAACAGACTGCAAATTCTCAACAGACGCGTCAAGCGGTTCTAGATAACTTAGCATAACAGAATTCATGGGATTACAATAGATTTCGAGAGTGTTGCCCAAGCGAGTCATAAGCCTAACCTCACTCTTTTCACAATCTAGGATGGCTCCATTATTGGATAACCAATCCATGCCAAGAACTAACCCATAGCCCGTGAAGCCCAAAACATAAGCATCACATCTAAACCCAACGCTAAGTATAGAAATTTCCAAATCCAAACAAATCATCGACAAATAGGCTGAGCCCCCAATTGGATTTGAAACAACTAAGGGATCCTCTACTATACTAGTGTTTAGGTGTAGTGACTCGACTAAAGCAGTAGATATAAAAGAGTGTGATGGACCAGAATCAAAGAGTGTGCGAACAGGATGATCAAAAAGATAAACTAAACTTTGAACGGAAATCGCTCTACCTCGTTCTTGCAGCGGTGGGGCCATGAGAACCTGGACCTGCCCCCTTTGCCTGCCCCGGTGCCATGAGAGCCTGAACCTGCCCTCCAGAGGTAGACCCTGCCCTCTGCCCTTTCTTTGGGCAGTCCTTAATCAGATGTCCTGCCTCGCCACAGTGGAAACAACCAGTCTTCTTTTTCTTCCTACAGTTTTTGCTTAGATGGCCTGGTGTCCCACAGTTAAAGCATCTTTTCTCTCCCTTGCCATTGTTGTCTTTACCACCCTTCTTGCTATGCTATTACTGTTGTGGTTTCTTTTGATCCCCTTTCTTCTCAGGTTCCTTATTAGCATTGGCGCCTTTCTCCTCTTCATGCATAAGCGCCATGTCAACCAGTCTCTCAAAGATGGCCCTATAGGGATGTGGGTCATAGCTAACCCATGTTGCGGCTCGTTCAAACCCTTAACAAATCTCAGGGCCTTCTTTTCGGGTGTATTCACCAAGTCCAGGCCAAATCTCGCCAACTGATTGAACTTGTTGACGTACTCTTTCACTGATAGATTTCCCTGCCTCAATGCCAAAAACCTTTCCATGTATAGATTCTCTTCGGCCCGTGAGAGAAACTTTGCCTCAAACCTACGCCTGAAATCCGGCCATGTCTCAACTGGACGCTCTCCATTAGTGACCTCCCACCAAAACGAGGCGTCATCCTTCATTAACCAGGCAACTAGTTGGACCTTTCTTCCATCTTCTACCTCAAAGATTCCAAACAACTCTTCCACCTCCTTTAGCCAATTTCGAGCTTCAACAAACGTCTCCGACCCGTGAAAAGATTTTCCGCCCATTGCCCGAAAGTCCTTGCATATCTTTGCGAAAGTATCAACATGAGGAGGGGGAGGAGGAGGGGGAACATTTGCTGGGCCTGCGGCGGTGGCCCTAGCCTCCAAATACCTCCTAAACCATCCTGGTATCGGTACACCCTCCGGAAGTTAAGATCCCCAGACATGCTGAAATGAAAAAAAAGGAAAGATTCAAAACAAAAGAATCAAAGGAAAGATATATGGCTCTTGGGGGTTATGTTTTTAAAATAAACTTTTCTCTTGAAAATACTCTCCTTAAAACGTATTTTTGAAAGTATCCTTTATGAAAATGCTTTTTGAAAAATAGTTTTTCAAAATATCTTATCTGTTCTGGTAACCTTCAGCTCTGATACCATGTGTGACACCCCATCTCTATAGAGGTCACTCACAAAGGGAATGCCTTAATTTTGGTGGAGCGTTTATTGTGTATAGAACATAAAAGTAAATAAGACAGATAAATATATTGGTACTTGGAAAATAAAAACAACTTTTATTGCAGCGGAGAAATAGTTTGGTTACATCACATCAAAAACCAACTACAAAACCAAATACACTTACTATCCATCTTGACAAATAAGTTCTGAGTACATAAAATAAAAGACATAACCCCAACATAAAATAGTCATAAATAAGATAGGCTGAACTTTACTTCAGCAATCCAAGCAACTTCCAAAAGAAAGAGATAAAGCGGTCCAAATCAAGCTCCACTAGTATTAGTCCAACCCTGAGCACCTGGAGGGGGGGGGGGGGGAAGGAAGAAAAAGGTGGAAATAAAGGGGTCAGACATAAAGTCAGGCGAGTGCAATAACTTTAACAATATAATCATTAAAGTAACTAGGATAAGACATTAGCTGGTAAATAAGGAAATGACTGTGAACAAATGGGCATGACAGAGCAAACAAAGAAAATAAGATGAACAAAGATAACGTTAAAGGCGCACCTAATCACTATAAGATAATTACTACATTGCACCACACCAAACACCCTAAAAGTTGATCCCCACCTACTAAACTTAGTAATCATAATAGTAATTTCGTGTACCCCTAGCTGTCTACATAGGTGCCGCCTGCCCCTATCTCCACAAGGTATACCCACTACCCCCAAGCTATCGGCTTCCTAACTCGTAGATACCTGTGCTGGTCCCATAGTGGGGTGTATCATTCCCCAAAGTGACAACCCGATACCACTAAAGATGCACGGCTTATACCTACACGATGCAACAATGTCTTACCTACCAGCCCGGGCCCACACACACACATGACCCCGTTGGACTTGCGTTGCCACCGCTAACCCGTTTTGACCTCTTACAATCAAACCCAGTACGCGTGTCCCGTTCTCGACTTGGGTCGAGCCCACAAAGATACTTAATGGGTTACTGGTTTGATAAGGGTCCCCATGCCTGACACAAGCTTCCCACCTATGCTTGGTCCCCTCTAGTACACCCCACGTAACCCCTTCTTATTCATGTCTTCTTACATGTTTCAACTTGGTTAAGTGTTTCTAATCGTATTTCACAAGCCACCCACTTAACCCCCATGCCCCACCACATGTTTATCTGGTTAAGTGTTACTTAATTCATTAGGACTGTAACCTTGTAAAGACCTCCCACATTAGACTGACATTTGCTGTTGCTGGATTTGCCGGGCCGGTCCGGGCAGTCTTATACCGCAAAAGAGCCTAACCTCGTGTCTTTACAATCGTTACACACTTAATTCGTGCCTTTGACCTCTCACATTAGACTACTGTTTGTGGTTGCTGGATTTGCCGGGTGGGTCCGGGTAGTCTTACACCACAAATGAGTCTAACCTCGTGTCTCAGGCAGTTAATTATTACATATCTTCATTTAACCCCAAAGTGGATTAATATCCTTATTCAAATTTGTCAATAAATTCCAAATATACTTATGTCCATAATTGTCACCTAAATTATGTCCATTTATTTTCAGGTATAGAAATTATACTAATTATAGCCTCAAATTAATTGTATGCCTTTTAAGGCCATTACATGTCAATTCTCACTATGTGTATATTCAATATTACCCCCATCGTCCCCACGTTGTTCGTTCGCTTATCATGACATATATATATATATATATATTATACTAGAAATTAGTCTAACACATAAAAGGGAAGAAACATCGCAAATTTGCATAACACACAAAATGGATCTAACTTGCAAATAAGGATTACAACATAACTTGCATGAACTTTGTATTGTCATGAATCTAAACATAGACCTAAAGGTGTGAACTTGCATGTATGAATATAGTTTTCACCCAAACTTGCATAGGCCATAGTCACAAACTTGCATTAAACTATGTATGTCATAGATTTAAACCTAAAGGTGTAAACTTGCATATATGTGAATCCAATTACTACCTAAACTTGCATATAGTCATTTTACTTGGTTCACATGTAAACTTGTGTACAATTCACATAGAAACTAACATATAATCTACACCCAAACTTGCATATAAAATGATGTCAGACATGAATCAAGTTGAACATACGTGATCGGTCATATAAAAAGGGATCCACGATAATAACTATCATTATGAATAATTAGCATATATTCACAAAATATCACATTTTTCCAATGAATCACAAACATAGCCATATAACCCAAATTATAACTCAACCTAATTAACTGGTTAATTATCTTATTAAAGAAATCGAACTCACAACTCAAAGAAGGTCTTGAATTCTGGGATCTGTGTTTTGTAGTTGAATTAGCTCGCCTTTGAAGTAGACAAATTCGTTGTTGTTGTTATAGACTTGAGTTGAATTGAGTTGATTAGCTTTAATTTGCTTCTAGTTGGTGGCGGCTACTCTAGGTTGCGGGGTGACAACATGACGGCCATGGTTCTAATTTTGATTAGGTTTAGGGTTTGAGTATACATGTGTTTATATAGAGATTAGAATTAATTTAGGCCATCCGATCAACCTAGAAGCAACCTGAACCATCCAAAAAGCCAACTCAGCCCTAATGACTCAGCAACAGCTCAGAATTGGGCTTAATTCAAATCTGCCCGAGGGGGTAGGTCGACGCCCAGGTCGACCCCTAGGTCGACCCCCAGGTCGATCTATAGGGTAGGTCGACACTAAGGTCAACCCCCTGGTCGACCTGGTCTGGGGCGGGAAATTTCCCGCCCTGTCCAGTTCTGAGTCTAAATTCGTTTTTGAATTTAAATTTGAATTTCTGGAAACTTCCGACAGCCATAACTTCCTCATACGAAGTCCAATTTACGCAAACTCGGACTCTATCTCAACCAGAATTCCGAGACGAACACAATGGCGTAACCCGTTTCCCTTGATTCTCACATTTAAAATTAATTATTCCTCAATTCGTTAGTCTAATGTTAACAGAAAACACGGGGTGTTACATGTATCTTGCCGAAGTAGAAATTCCAAACCGAAGAAGGTCAAAATGGGACCAAAAACAATAGATTGCATATTCATTGGATATGCTCAGAATAGTAGTGCATATCGATTTTTGGTGTACAAATCTAAAATTGATGATATTCATGAAACCCCCATTATCGAGTCTCAAAATGCTAGATTCTTTGAACACATTTATCCTCTGAAACCCTCTATTGAAACTATTGTTCTTAAGAGATCAAGAGATATAGATACTCCTGAGGATAATGTTGATCAAAACTCGCATGAAAGAAATGTTGAAATGAAGGTAGAGGAACCCAAAAGGAGAAAATGGCAAATGACCTCTAAAACCTTTGGACCCGATTATTATGCATATATGATAGAAAATGAACCTCTAATTTATCAACTTGCAATGTCAACTTCCGATGCTTCTTACTGGAAGGAAGCTGTCAACAGTGAAATAGAATCCATTCTACAAAAACATACGTAGGAACTAGTGGATCTCCCTAAAAGATCAAAACAACTAGGATATAAATGGATATTTAAAAAAAAACTAAAGGCTGATGGCTCAGTAGACAAGTATAAAGCAAGACTTGTAATAAAAGGATTTAGACAAAAGGAAGATCTAGATTACTTTGATACATACTCACCATTCACTAGAATAACATCAATTAGGATGCTTATTGCCTCCCTAAAACCACCCAAACCAGCCACCACTGTCGCCGCCTCCCTACGCCCGGTCAAGCCTGCCGCCGCCCTATGGCCATCCAATTCCGGCTGTGGGCCCCACATGGCCAAAAACCCCTCTTTACACAAAAATCCCGTTTTGCATAAAACACCCTGTCCTTCTTTAGCCAATAAATCTCAAACTGTGCATTTCTAGCCGAAACTCCACAGTGCCAAAGTTGTAGAGCATGATTTTCTTTTTGATTTGGATATGACACTCGAATTTTGGAGTTCGGAGCTGTCCGAAAAACGCATTTAAAAATCGCGGACCTGAAGCAAAGATTTGCGATTTCAGGCAAATTGGTGCATTTTTGGAAGAAAGTCCACTAGGAAAAGTTGACCGGAATAGCACGTTTGTGCTGGGGACAAAGTATGGTGAAGATTGGAGGCCGTATGCAAATTCTAGAGCATAAGAGGCAAATTCAAGTGCGGGGAACGACAAAACGGCGTGCGCGGTGAATATTTCTACATATGAAGAGTCGCGGCGTTTGGTTTAGCTCCTGGGTGAGAACTCGCTCACTAAATAATTTTGTTAAGTTATTATGTTGCAGTTAGTTAGGCATTTTAGGTTGCAAATTAGAAACTGCATCATGTAGTGATATTATTCCCTTTGGAGTTCGACATATGAACTCTTCACAAATCCCTTGCATTAGAAGCGTTGTATAGATATTAGCGACACTCGCATTTCATACGATGTGGATGGACACTTGTGGCGCCTTAAATGACATTGGATGTTGAGTATTTATTTATTTATGATTATTGGATGCGATTGATGATTGGTATTGGTTGTTTATGGCGCAAGCCTCGTCAGGAGAGGGGTAATGCATAAACATTATTCCAGTGCTACAAAATAGCGCCGTTATAATGGCGAATTTTCTGAAAACCCCACACGGGTATTGCGATGATATTTGACATACACTAATCCCAATATTTAGTTGTATGTCAATCGATTGATTGACAGACTGTTGTGAGCATTATTTATTTATTTTAATGCTTATACAGCGGTAGAATGCACTTTGGATGTTGCCTGAATGTTTAATGATTGTTTATCATTATTATTGAATACATGCGATGTATGAAATCCATATAAATAAAATTTTATGGTAATTGATTGAGTTCCATTCTGATTCGGAAATAATGAATATTTTGATACAATATTCAGTAAAGAATTAAATTATGATTTTGATGTCCGATTTTGGATGGACACAAAAATATTGAAATATGAAGTCGAGTTAAGTAGTTAAACGTCATTTTAACTCAAACAGGTTTATCAATCAATTTTATTCATTTAATAATGAATACGAAAAGGAAATGGATTTCAAAATTAGATGTTTTGCAAATATAGTTGTTTTGACATTATACTAGTAAGGAATATTCAATTTTGATTTAAAATTGAAATGGAAGTTGGAATCGTTTTTAAAACGAATTTATAAAATACATTTTGAATAGAAATTGATGAAATATATATTATGTATATTTAAATGGTTTGAATAGAATGCGCCGCGCAGCGACCGTTCGCAAATTTCGACCATGAACTTCGAATTACGTAATGGGAGATCCGACCGTCGGATACTCCTAAAACCGGAACCGTTGGGTTCGTATCGAAAAGAGCTTTCATTTATGAGATTTAAATTTGAATGGTTAGATTTTAAAATATGTCCAAATCTGTTTTGGAAAAGGTCGCTATGGATGTAGTTCGGTGGCCGATATTGGAAACCGACTGTAAGGGCCTATTTTTAAATTATTAAAAATATGAATAAAATATGTAAAATCATAATAAATGATTTGAAATGATGTTGCATGAAATATTCCACGTTTGTAAAGATAAAAGATATTTTTATCAGGATAAGTTGTTTTACAATTTGAATGGAGAACGGAAAGAAATTATATGGTTTTAATATAACCAGAATTTTCCAACGTATAAATTAGAATGGATTTGAATGGAAATAATCTTCGGAATATTTCGATATTGGATTCTCTGGTTATGCGGATATTGTTGAGGAATTTGGAAAATGCAGACATCGTTATTCCCAATACGATATCTGTTGGTTTCAGAATTTGATATTGAATATAAGCCGATATGAATTTTATTCAGAGCCTTGTATTTAATATCGAATTAGATTTTGGGTTTGTTGTGAATGGTGTCTTCAATAACATTGTTCTTAAACCCAGTTGGGAAAAGAATAAATCTTTTAACTAAGATTTAATGAAGTTTCCAATTAACACACATAATTGGAATTAAATGGAATTGGATTTTGGGCTTATCGTGAGCGATATTTTAAATAATATTACTTCTTTTACCCAGTTAACAGTGAAGATATGATTTGGAATTCATAAATCTTTTTATTAAGATTTAATGGAAAATTTTCCAAAGTAAAGTTTTCCAATTTAATATATTAAATTGGAATTGAATGGAATTCGATTTGGTAATAATCAAGATGGACTTCTGTAAAAGAAGACTGTTACTATATGTGGAATTTAAAAAGGCTTTCTCGTTATTCCACTTACATTATTAGTTTGATACGGGAATTTATATCGATTATATATTAATCTGTTTTCCGTGAAGATTCCATAGTTGATGGAAGCTGATTTGGGTTTATCGTGGATTGTGTTTTAAATGACTTTGGTTCTTTAACCCAGTTAAAGGTAGGATTAATTTTCCTAAAGTTGAACAATCATAAAGTAATGATTTTTGAGATTAAAACCTGATGGAGTTTTAATGAATCGTTAATTAGATTGGAATGTGAATGAGGTAATTAAATTAATCGAATTCATGAAATGATCGAGAATGGAGTGCCACCTGTTTTACTCCATGCGATAGTTAAATCTTTAATTAGATTTGAACGTGAAATGGTAAATGAATTTACTGATAACACTGTGGGTGTTAGATATGGAGTACTACCAGTTTCTCTCCATGGGATGAATAGGTTGGGATTGGAAAGGATAGTCGATTACTATACACCGAGCCTTCCGTCTTTGGAAAGGTGTGATCTGCATAGAGAAAAGAAGCATGTTAGCGCTTCAATTTCTTAAACAGGTTATTCATTCAAAGATTTAAAATTTACTTGATTTAAGCCATCTTCTCGCACACCCATCCTATCGCTTTATATAGAACCAATCGGCCTTGGGATCCCCTATGTTGCTGTAACCGTCAGACAAGACCTTCCTATTCATTACCGACTCGAAGAAAGAAAAATTTGGGGTTGCTGTAGAACGATGCTTGAAAAGGTAATAGAACTTCAAGTCTTTAAACGTGAGCTCAGTTTGCAGGATTACCACATACGCGATGTATAAAGTGTATAGAGCTGCGTAGGCATTAGGATGAAGCCGCATCGGAGCAATACCCAATCGTTTTAAGGTTTCAATGACGATTGGAGGAAACAGAGGAATAGCACCTACTCCGCACATGAGTCGGCTGACTGTCATATACCCTTCCGGAGCCAGATGAGGTCTATCTTCGCTTCCAGGTGTTCTCACATCATCCCAGGGGATCCCGTGTTTCAAGCAGATTTTCTTAAGTTTTATGTCGTCTAGTTTGGAAGCTAAAGAGTCATTGAATTTCTCAGTTTCTAGTGCACCAGGAATCTCATCGGGAGCTCGGTCATCCACTTCGGACTCCTCATCAAGCGAGGTACTCTCAGATGAATCCGATTCTTTTTCTGCCTCATATTCAGATTCAGAGTCCTCACCCTCTAGATTAATTGGAAGAACCTCAGGGCTGTGGTGCTCAGACATCTCGGGGTCCATCTCTGTTTCAGATCTTGAAGGAGAACAATTATCCGACATTACAGTTTAGGCGAGTAAACATGGAAAATTAGAATATAATTACCCGTCCCCCGTGTGTGCAAGTGCAAGTGTGTGTTTGTGCTTGCATAGGAAGAAAGCATAAAAGTTAACAAGATCATCGAGATATTAGTAGTTGTCCGTTGTTAAGTTATGCTGCTGATCAGTCCAGAAAGTTTGTCTTAAAGGCTCTAACCTAACTGTCCATTGATATATCAGAGTTAAGCTGCAATGTTTATTTAACAAGTTCATGGGATCGTTTAGTATTTGGATCGTGGTACATCATTGGATCACGTGGCGGGGTTCGGATCGTGGTATGACTGCAGATCGTGAAGTAGGCATTGATTCGTAGCAAAAGCGTTAACTCATGAAACTGCATCACATCGGATCGGGAACCGGATCGGATCGCTGTAACTCCCTACTATTCACAGCTTACCACCACGATCTGATCCGCTCTCCAACTCCTACTCCTTCCGTTTACTCCCACCACGATCCGCTCCCTGGCCATCGCCACGATCCACTGCCTCGCCATTCTCCTTCATCTTTCTCCTCTTTCCTCCTCACCCACAATCCGACCTGACCCGCTCCTCTTCTTCTTCCTCGTTTCTCCCTCATCATCCCTCCTAGATCCATTACGCAAACGCCTAAACCCATCATCCGGTCGCCAATATAGCCTCGAGCACCACAAATTACACCACTTTCTCCTCTCAAACCAGTGAAAATTCAAGACAAACGAGAGTGAAATCACATGAAAACTTTTCGAGTATAATTACCTTTCTGAAAATGATGAAATAATTGGATAATCGGAGGTTTAAAAGCTAGGGTTTCGTTTAAGGGAACTAGCGGCGGCGACAAAAGAAAAAAGTAGAGGAGGGTTAGGGTTTATATAGCCAAACCTGTGACCGTTAGTCTCCCTTTTTTTGTCTTATTCGGACCGTGGACTTCAGTGGATCACAGAGTCAAGCCCATCGAGCCTAGCAAAGAAAAAGAAGGCCGATCCCTGGAATCGACTCGTAACGAAGGTTGGCCCATCATATTTAAGATCTACCCGAAGGTCGGAGCTAGACGAGCGCCTCATATCATGGACCATAAAGTATTATGGCGATCCGACCCGACAAGCGATTGTTAAAAAAGTGAAAACTCAAAAATACTTGTGAAAGTTCAGGAGATTACCTGGCAATTCAACAACAAAGTTTCCAAAAGTTCAAGAGATAGAAATTATCCGATAAGCGGAGAAAAGATTGAAGATTTTACTGGATATTTATACCAGTTGAGGGATGCGACTCTTTAAAAACGACGCGACGATACAAACGAGCAGACACGACCTCTGATTTGCGCCACTTCGTAAAAAGACAACTCAGAACTTTCGAAGCATGTTCCATCCTTGATAAAACACACTTCGAGGGGGCAAAATGTTAGCTAGCTTTTTGAACCAAGCCACCAAGATTGATACACGTGCTCCATCAGGTCTCAAATACAGAAGTTATCAAATCCAGGTCACACCAGCCATACGGATCGCGATCGCCCCCCTCTCTGCGAACCGTACCAGCTACCTCGATCCGATCCAACCCGGAAGACACAATGATGGCCACGGACCGCGTCATCCCACGATCCGAGATGCATGGATCTCGCGACACCTGTCCATAACGGCTAATTTGACAATTTCTTCATCAAGATACGAACCAGTATGAGATCCTCGGGATGTGTGCCACGTATGACCGCGATCCGTCTGTATAAATCAGCTATAAATAGCCCAAAACTTGGCATTTTTCAGGATCTTTTTGGCAATTGAGAGATCTGACTCCACCATTATCATATCTCCATTGTTTCTACTTAGAGTTATCCTGAAATTATTGAGAGAATCATAATTGTAAGAGGGAGATCGAGTGAAACTATTGATTGTACTTGCATTCAGCATATAATCAACTACATATAAAGTGGACGTAGGCTCGTTAACGCCGAACCACTATAAATCTCGTGTTTTTTTCTGCTTTTTCTTCATATTTTAGTTATAATTCTTCGTAGATCAGAACAACTTGGGTGTTAGACCCAATTTTGGATCTAACAATATCCAAAGGAAGATTAAAGAATAAGTTTAAAGAATTTATCTTTGATAAAATTAACAGGAACCTTTCCTTAAAGATGTGAATATTTTAATAAAAAGATATTCTGGATTGGAATGAGGCCTATGATGTATTTTTATAGCACTTGATTATTGATTATAAAATACGCGAATTATTCGGAAAGACCGGGTTTAACAGGATGAATAACTAATACGACGACTAAAAGTCGACGATGAAGACGGTGGTTAAAGACCGAAGATCTTCACATCGTTTGGATGATTACTGTTGTCTTGATTTGGCTGTACACCCAAGACAAGGTAATAAGTGGTGATCGTCTAGACGTACTTGGAGATCGACCGGATATGCGAGGACCTCTCTCCTGTATTGGACATATGGGACAAGGAATAAGGTGCCTCCGGTTTCGTTCAGACCCATAACGGACTTGTAAATGGATGTGTGTCTGACGTTGGATTTCATTCTGTGTTGATTGATTTCTATTAAATATATATCTATTTGGTGGCGGATAATTTATTCTCTTGCTTAATACCCTTCTTTGAGACATACGAGCTTAGAGGTTATGTATTGATTGACATCAATTGTATGGCATAAATTGTCAATGTGGCATGCTGAGATGCAAATGATCAAGGCTTTCGTTGAAAAGCAGAGTCTTGGGATTGATGATCAAAGCACGGCTTTAAATAGCATAGCTGTGTGTATAACGGTAATTTACGAGCCTCACACCCCGGTATGAGTCAAAAACGGGATTAAGGAGAGCAGGGAGTGCATGCATTTCTTTCTAGCTAGAGGTAGTGCCATAGTATGGAGACCGAGCATAATTACTTATGTGGATGATGGATAGCGAGGCACCTCAGATATGATTGGTTGACGTACTAACCATTTGGAGATCCGATAGGACCGGGAAACGTATTGTTCAGGAATAACCAATCCACTAAAGTAAGTGTGGACCGTCCTTGCAAGATCCAGGGTTGCCCGTAGGTGTGAACTTGAGTCATCTTGCTAGAGGTGACTCGAATCGGAAGGAGTCATCCCTTGCCTTGACTCATGATGGAAATCCAATTCCCAATACACGATTTCTCGGTTTTAGTTGTAAACCTATGTATGGCAGTGTAATATATGGTACCTATGTCGTCTATGATTGATACATTTATATTTGAAGCTGATTTCGACACTATGCACTTATAGTAATATCAAAATGATTTGTTTTCAAGCGTATCAAGCATGTTTGGCTATTATAAGGTAAAACTCTATCCTCCGGCCTATGTTGCATTGTGTGACGGGACCTGAGTCTTATAATAGCTTCATTTTTCGAAAAGCATCGCATTGTTTATAAAAAATTTTTATTTCAGATTATTCAGGAGAGTAAACCCGTTCCGTGACATGCGGCGTGGTCCCTTGATTTACCCAATTTCAAAAATAAAGCTAACTGTTTTAGTTCTCACACCAGTCCCATGACTGACTCGTAGTTTATTGTTTTCACCTAAACTCTTGGTGCCCATATTTTCTACACGGTCAGCTAGTAGTTTTGGTTTTCGCAGATATTTCTTTCCACAGGATCCTGGATTACAGCTGGAGCTATATTCGGAATGCTTTGTATCCGTGTATTTCTTTCAGTTGTAGTAGTTGATGTTTTCTGTTGCACATTATGTTTATGTATTTAAATGTAATTTAAATCTCTGATATTTATATTTCCATTGTATATTATTTATTTGAACTCTGATACCTTGTACCCTGATGTTAATTGTTTTAATAGAAATGAAATGTTCTATTGTTTGCTTTCTGATGCGTCGTGTTCTCAACGCAATCCGTGTTCCAGATCGGTCTGGGCTGAGCGGGGATTTCGGATCTTGTCACATATATATTCATATATTACCTATTTTAGAATTTAAATGTGAAGCATTACTCGATTATAGTTTATTCATGTTATTCTGTTTAGTTTATCTATTATGACAATGTGCCTTTTTTATTATGTCTTATTTACCTATCTTGACATTCTTATTTTATGCATAATTGTAAGTCACTAGAACTCGCTAGACTTTACGTCTGACCCTTTTTCTTTCACCTCTTTCTTCCTTTCCTCTTCATCAGAGTGGCAACACTCAACAGTGACTAGGATTTCTCTTACAACTTGGACTTGACTTGGACTTCTTGAGATGTATCATTTTGACTTGCTCTCTACTTTAGTATGGCTATTAGGATGGGATATGACTTTATGTACTCTAATATTTTATTTCCTAAGATGTTTTGAAAGACAGATTTGAGACAGTTTGCTAGTTGTAACTAGGTTTTGATGTATTTTTGAAACTATGCTTTATTTCTTTTATAATAAAGTTTAAGATTTTCTGGTGCATATTTTATCTATCTTGGAAATGTTATGTAATGATTACCTATTGCGCTTCATGAAACTTAATGCATTCTCTTATGAGTGACATTAATGGATGTGGGGTGCCACATTTGATGTCAGAGCTGAAGGTTATAAGATCAGAGAAAAAGTTTTCAAAACCGTTTTCAAAAGCAAAGTATTTTCAAGTAAAGATCTGTTTTTGAAAAACATATCCCCTCAGGCCCTAGTCAATATTTTGTCGATCTCCTGTTGAATCCATTTTCTTTTCTTTTTAGCATGTCTAGGGCACATAATCATCTTGAAGGAATTCCGTTACCGACATGGTTCCGTAAATATCTTGAGGCTACGGCACCTGCCAAAGGACAAGGGGATGCTCCTCCCCCAGCTGCAGCCGCTGTTCCTCCACAAGTATATAACTCCTCTAAGTTATGCAAAGACTTCTGCGCTATGGGAGGAAAACCATTCTGTGGTACCAAAATATTTCTTGAAGCACGAAATTGGCTACAAGAGATAGAAAACTTGTTTGGACTTTTTGAGGTCGATGACCGAAGGAAAATACAACTGGTTGCATGGCAACTTAAGGATGAGGCTTCCTACCAGTGGGAAGTAACACAACCTGGACAACCGGTGGTGACTTGGGATGACTTTAGGAAAAGGTTCGACGTGAAATTCTTATCTCAGGCGGAAGAGGGATTACAAATGGAAAGGTTCTTGGCTTTAAAACAAGGAGACATGCCGATTAAGGTATATGTGAATAAGTTTAATCAACTAGCAAGGTTTGGACTAGAGTTGGTGAATACGCCCCATAAGAAGGCGCGAGAGGGTTGAATGAACCTCTCCAAGGACTTGCTTTGTCTCACATACCGATGGGGGGAACTTTTAAAAGGCTAGTTGATATGGCGCTTATGAAAGAGGATGGCAAGGAAGAAAAGAAAGAGACTAAGACTGAGGAGACTCAAGGTAAAGGCGAAAAGCAGAAATGGTGGCCCAAGAAAGGAAAGAAACAAAAGAAAGGTGGAAAGCCTGACAAGGCTCAAATCAAATAGGAGGTAAAGTGTCATGGTTGCGGTGCTATGGGTCACTTTGTAAAAGACTGCAGAAAGACCAAGGGAGCTTGCTTTAATTGTGGAAAGATGGGACAATCCACTAAGAAATGCTCTAACAAGCAAGGGAAAGGGGCAGGAACTTATTGACAAGTGCATGCTTGGAAACTGGTGGACCTGATCGAGGTAGGAAAGTCATGGTCAATGGTTATATTTTCCTTTTTGACTATCCTGCTCGAACCCTGTTTGATTCCGGTGCTTCACACTCATTTATATCCAGTTCTTTAGTAGAAAATATATACCTAAATGCTACTATAGTCTCTAAACCTATAATAGTCTCAAACCCCATAGGAGGATCGGTCATTTATCCATGATGTGTAGGGGTTTGAGAATTTCTATCTTGGGCGTCGAATTTGAACGTGACGCATATGTGCTGGGCTTTATGGGATATGGTTTGATTCTAGGCATGGATTAACTAGTTATCTATGGTGCCATCCTTGATTGCGAAAAGAGAGTGGCTAGACTTCTTTCTTATCATGGTAGGACTTTCGAAATTTCCTGCGACCTATGGGGGTCGGTGTTGCTCAGTTTTCTAGAATCATTTGATACTTCTATTGGCGACTTGCGATCTATGCCAATAGTTAGTGACTACCCGGATGTGTTTGAGGAGGTTAAGGGACTATCTCCAAAGGGTGAGATAGACTTCTGGATTTATTTGTAGAGAACGCGATGCCAGTTGCTCTACCAGTGCGCCACATGGTTCCTAATGAAAGGAAGAAGCTAAGCAAGCAAGTAGGGGAGCTATTCGAGAAAGGTTTTATTGGGCGAACCATTTCCAAATGGGGAGCTCTAGTCATCTTCGCAACTAAGCCGTATGGCTCACTTCGTCTATGTGTGGATTATAGGGAGCCGAAAAAGCTCACTATGAAGAATAGGCACCTGCTATCGAGAATTGACGACCTGTTTGATTAGCTGGTTGGTGCGTTAGTTTTCTCATAGATGGGTCTGGCCACAGGTTTCATCAGTTGAGAGTGGCATAGGACAACATTGATAAGACTGCATTCAGAACTCCATATGGCTTCTTCGAATGGTTGGTTATTCCTTTCGGGCTAACCAATGCACCCGCCTATTTTGTGGACTTAATGAGTAGGGTGTTTAGTGAGTTTCTAGACAAGCTTGTGGTTGACTTTGTGGATGACATTCTGATCTACTCAAGGAACGAGGGGGAACATGCCCAACACTTAGG
Source organism: Allium sativum (assembly GCA_030737875.1). Lineage (NCBI taxonomy): Eukaryota > Viridiplantae > Streptophyta > Magnoliopsida > Asparagales > Amaryllidaceae > Allium > Allium sativum. Next base: position 821,175,300 of record CM060916.1, read on the forward strand.
ACTTAGGAGAGGTTCTATGCACCCTCAGGTCACATCAACTCAAGGCAAAATTTTCTAAGTGTCACTTTTGGAGAAAGGAAGTGAGGTTCCTTGGACATGTGGTCTCCAAGGACAGGATTGCAGTAGATCGCTAAAAATTCGTTGCATTTCAAGATTGGTGGGCTCCAAAGAATGCAATGGAGGTGAGAAGTTTCCTAGGATTGGCGAGCTACTATAGAAAGTTTATCAAAGATTTTGCAAGAGTATCAGCCCCGCTTACCCGATGGACAAAAAGAACTTGGCTTTTTTCATGGAGCATTGATTGTGAGGATGCCTTTCAGAGGTTGAAGAAAGATGTTTATGGTTTATATCGATGCATGTGGCACGAAGCTTGGAGCCATTCTGATGCAAGAGGGAAGGGTAGTGTGCTATGGAAGCAAACAGTTAAGGATTCACGAAATGAGCTACCCAACATATGATCTAGAGTTGGCTGGTATAGTGTTTGCATTGAAGTCTTGGTGACACTATCTAGTTGGAGAAAAATTTGAGCTATATATGGACCATAAGTCGCTCAAGTACTTGTTCTCACAAAAGGATCTCAACCTAAGGCAGCAACGGTGGATGGAGTTTCAAGCGTCTTACGACTTCGAGATAGCTTATATCCCTGGCAAGGGTAATGTAGTGGCGGACGCACTGAGTAGGCAGAGGATGACTTTGAGTCCTTTATTAGTTGAAAGGAGGAGCTTGGAGTACATCCCGACTTTTGATTTTAAGCCTTCTACGAATTTCATAGTTGGATTATTAGCATCATTGGAGGTGTGGCCTACTCTATTAGAGCGAATTGGATCTATGCAACAAGAGGATCCACATATTTCAAACATCTTGGACAAACTCATTAGAAGGGAGACTTCTAGTCATCTTGCTAGATATACCGTGGATGATAAGGGGTGGCTAAGACAAGATGGAAGGCTATGTGTCCCTAAGGTTGGGGAATTGCTTAAGGCAATGCTTGAGGAAGCTCATCATTCTTGGATGACTATCCATCTGCGCGGCGACAAATGTATCGAGATATGAAGGGGATTTTCATTTGGATTGGCATGAAGAAAAATGTGGCGGAATTTGTAGCTCAATGCATAACTTGCCAAAGAGTAAAGGCTGAACAAACTTGGCGGATTGCTTTAGCCATTGGGTATCCCACAGTGGAAGTGGGAGAGCGTCTCTATGGACTTTATTGATGGATTTCCCCGATCGAGGAAGGACAATACAAGCATTTGGGTGATAGTTTATAGACTTACAAAGAGCGCTCATTTTATTCCTGTGAAGAGCAAGAGGACAACATATTGGCTGGCATCAGCTTATCTCCGAGAGGTAGTTCGATTGCATGGGGACCTTCTAGTATAGTAAGCTACCGCGACCCCATCTTTACTAGCGAGTTTTGGAAAAGCTTGCAAGAGGCGTTAGGTACAAAGCTATGTTTGAGCATGGCATACCACACCCAGATAGATGGACAGACTGAGAGGGTGAATAGAGTTCTTGAGGATCTCCTAAGATCGTGTATCCTAGACTTTGGAGGGACTTGGGAAGAGTATCCTCCTTTAGTGGAGTTCGCCTACAACAACAGTTACCGGTCCAGCATAGGCATGGCACCCTTCAAAGCATTATATGGACGACCTTATAGATCACTGACTTGTTGGTGGGAGTCTACGAACAGACTTCTATTTGGACCGGAAATGATTCGAGACACTTCAGAGAAAATTGATCTTATCCGTCGAAGAATGAAAGCCACTCAAGACAAATAGAAATCTTATGCCGATAAAAGGAGAACATATTTGGAATTTGAAGTGGGGGATATGGTCTTCATTAAAGTGTCACTGCTGAGGAATGTAGTTTGCTTTGACTCAGTAGGAAGTTGGTGCCAACCTTTGTAGCGTCGTTCCATATAGTAGAGAGGATAAGACAGATGGCTTATAGGATTAAGCTACCAGATAGACTAGCAGGCATACATGACGTAATTCATGTCTCCCATCTACGGAAATGTCTCCATGATACTGCAGAGATAGTAGAGCCGAGCACTCTTGAGGATGTAGAAGTTGAGAAGAAAGCATCAGTGAGATGAGTTCCTACTCATATACTTGGATCAGAAATCAAGGAGCTACGCAATAAAGAAATCAGATTGGTTAAAGTGCAATGGATAGAAGACCGTGAAGATGCGACATAGGAACCCGAAGATAGGATTCACGCTTCTTTTCCTTTTCTTTTTTGGAAGTACATTCTTGACTTCATTTCCAAGCTTTTACTTTGCATTTGCTTCTATCGTCGAGTTTATTTATCCTATCGTTCGAACCTTTCGATCCTTAGGTAGAATCCAGTGGTAGGAAACATGTGTTTGAAACATGTTATGATTGATGGTTGCAAGTGTTTGCTAGTGGTTGCTCATGGATGCATATACACACATTAGGCACTAGATCGGCTCAATCACTTACATGTTGCATATGGATGCGTGTGCATTTTAATTTTTTTATGGGTGGAAATGGAAGTATCATCAGATGGATGTTGCATTTTGATAAATGATAGTGCACACATATAGAGTTTACATGATATACTTTAACTATTTGCATACATTTTGGACCCATGGCACAAACAAATATTGCATTAAGGAGGTCAACCGAATCAGTCGGCCGCCTAATTTTCGCATTAGTGTAAGGACATATACACACAACACTTTGCATAAGTTCATACAAGCATTAGAAATCTCTTAAGGACAATGGACGCCTATGGATGATGGATGAGTAGATGGATGTAGATGGATGTTAGGATAGTAACATTCTTCTAGACTTGGAGATTTCAGGGAAGAAATCCTTTAAGTAGGGGAGGATGTAATACCCTAAAATATAATACACTATAACCATAGTAAATATTCAGAATTAATTGAAACCGACATTACCGTTGCGTTCATCTCAGAATTCTGGCTCAAACAGACCCCAAGTTTGTGTAAAACGTACAACGTATGAAGAAGTTATAGGCCCTAGAAGTTTGTATACGCATAAGAGGCTTATGTATAAGTATAAAATAAATATAAATTCTAGAATTTCAAATGAAGTAAGCAGGAAGAGGAAGCGGGAAATTGTCCTGTTAGGGGACGAACTACTCCATCCTAGGTTGACCCAAGGGTGGCTGGGTCGACCCAACCCTGATCCATCTGAATTATGCCTTCTGAACCTGGACTGTTTTGTGACTCTATTCATGCTGACACAACATGACTTGTGTGGTTCAAATTTACAACCTAAGATCTAACGGTTGATGTTGGCTCTGTAACTCTATAAATAGATGGCTTCTCTCATTCACAATTCACACAAAATCTTCATATCCACTACACCAAAACAACAAATTTGGCACATCAGGATGCGGAGATTTGATGCGGCTTAAAGCCATATCAAATTTGATAGTGCTCATAGCCGTATTAAATCCATTTGGCACATTAGATTGTGATCCGCACCACCTCCAACAACTAAAATCTAACCCTACATCTCCAAAGTCTCGGATCAGTCAATTGATAAGGGTTTAAACCGTATCAAATTTTCCATTTTCCGCAATAACTAAAATCCCCCAACAACTAAAATCTGCATCGTATTTTTACTCCCCCGCTATTTTTTTACTTCCCACAATCCCTAATATTATATAATTCCTAAATCCACTCACTTCCCCTGTCATGGTCAATATTCTTCCTTCATGGATTTTGATTTCCTCGCTCGCTTCCCTTACTTCCCTCAGGTAACAAATCTCATTTTTCAGTCATTATCTTTTTTAAATACATTTGATTTTTGGGATCGTTTCTTTTTTTGCCGAATTTGGATGTCGAAATCAATTTGGGTTATGAAATTGACTTGGATCTTTATTTCGATTTCGATTTCCTTTTGGAATTTTTTTTCAATTTAGATTTCAAAGTTGATTTCGATTTTGAATTCTGTTTGGTTAAATTGTTAAAATACTTTGATTAAGAAATGATTTTACCATTTAAATTTGTGTTACTTCTTTGTTCAAAGTCTGGTATCCAATTAGCGTGAATTTTGTAGGACACGATGTCCCAGCAGAGCCAGTTCCCAAGGTTTACTAAAGAACGAGGATTCAAGTTTGGTTAAAAGAAATAGACGAATGTCGGGACAACTTTTAGGGATGCTATAGGTAATAAACGTGTAGAATTTGATGTACCTGTTGCTTTTTATTATACTGTAGTTTGTCATACAAAGTAGGATTGAAAATTATACTAGTTTACTGGAATTTATTAAAGAATATATGTCATCTTCATTATCACATTATTATAATCTAATAGCTACAAAGTCCAAATCGTTGCTATTATCTAGATATTTGTGTTTAATTTTTAGGTAAAATTTAAATCATTGCCGTCTTACAGACACTATACATTTTAAGAGGTTGGAAACATAGCATGGCATCATTCTTTATCACATCTAATAACTTTATCAAAATCTTAAATATATTTATAATAACTTTCAGTTGGATGGCCTTCAGTTGTTTGTGATTGTGCTATTTCTTTCCCATTTCTACAAATGTGTTACTTCAGTTTTTAGTTTGTCATATCTGATTCTAGTTCATTCCTCAACAGATTATTGGCTCAAGAAACTTGTTAAATGTTGTGAAAACTCTATTTAAAGCAGTGACTGTTGTAACTTCCCTATCCATCTCATCTCAAGTGTATGTGTATTCACACACTATATATTTATTTTACTACTTAAATATATGCTATAGTAATCGATGCAGATATACAGGTTATTTCAATAAAAAAAATGTTAATAATTATGACAGTCTTTGTTAAGGAGTAATTAGTGTGCGATGTTGTTCATAACTTTGACGATGTGATTGCAATTAACCTCTCAAAATTTAAAAAAAGGTCTGATGTTTACTAGTTTATTAATTCTTCAGAAGTAAATAGATCTGATGCCTGCAGCCGAATTAGCGAGGTAATACATCATTTTGTTTTATACAGTTATAATATTTTTGAAGTTTATTTAGACTGTTCGAATCCTTTTATTGTGTGAAACTAAAGAAAAAGGTCGCTTCTTTAGCTAAAAGGAGAATGGTTAATGTTTTAACCTTTGTAAGATTTTAATCTGTATTTACTATTTTATAATTTTTTTTAAATTTCTATCTTTTTAGCATGTTGTTGTACTAAGATATTAGTGCATCTGATTCAATTTGATTGGAGCAAAAAATATGCCAATTAATTAAAACTTAAATTATATTTACATTTCTTATCGTCTAACCTATTCAGTTCATGCGGAAAAAAGCCAAGTGCATTTTGATAATGAAGGAAAGTTAATTTGCCAATAAACGGTCGTGTGACATTAGACTGCAACCAGAAAAAGAATGCAAATCTTATATGTAATATAGACAAAGTATTTAAAACTAGTTAATCAACTAATCCGTATAATATCACAGTTTGATGGAAACAAGCAACAACAGATGAACTGATGTTGTTTCTCCTAAATGTTTCCTCTGTTCGTCATTCTTTTTCATTTAGTGGTTTAAATAAGATTGACACATGTTATTGGCCAGTCTAACTTTTTAATCCACAAATTCACAAACTTTTTCGGAACAGGCAAAATTTTATTCTAGAACTAAATCGGCACAAAAGGTATTGGTTAAATTATAACAATTGAGAAAAAGGTCAAAATACTCAAGTTTAAGCAACGCCATGTGTTCATGAGTCCATGACTTTACTGTGCTAAAATGAATATAAGTAAGACTTTGTTTGTCATATCCCAGGTTTCAAATTCCGGCTAGTTCAGCGGAATTCTGGTTGTTGCATCTCATTTCTAGCCTTGACCAAACCAAAATAAGAAGAAAAAAATGTTTCCGGATTAAAGTAGTGAATATGAACGCTAACCTGGTTTGAGGATGAAGAACCGCATTTTAGGCAGAAAATCAATGTTTCAAATGAAAAAGAAAAGCCATAGACATGTATTTGCAGCTTGAGCTGGACATTTAAAGTTATGCAAAAAAGTGGGATAATACCGGAATATAGCAGAAAATGGAGGAGTTGCAAAAAATTCTTTAGATATATAAAACCTTATATTTATAGTTGATTTTCTCGTGTAATTTGTGTAGGAAAAAGAAATATCAAAACTAATATAATATAACCAAAACCTAGAATACCAAGATTTATGTTAACTAGGTTTAGGGAATAAATTGGATTTATAATTTGTATTAAGCACTTATAGCACAATTTTATGTTTTTACCTAAACATTATCAATTTTCTTAAAAAGAACTAGTTAAATCAACCTGCGTATACTAATGTTTCAAAAGCTGCTGCTAAAAGGGCATATATTCTAGGTCTAGCCTATTTAAAAACTGAAAATTCAAAAACACATCATTTCGGCCATGACCTCGTAAATTGATCTATTTATGATATTGACCAATATTTTAGTATCTCATCTGAGACTCAGTTGGTGCGAGATGTATTCATTTTTTCATGTTTCGAATTGTTGACCTTGGAAACGATATCTTGGCCGAGATTACAGTGATTTAAGTCCTTGTACCTAAATGAAAAATGGAATTCTGAACCATTTTCTATTTTACATGGTAGCACTAGTGTCCAATGAGTTGTAGACTTGGTGTTGGTGAATTAAAAATACTAAATTGACGTATTGAAATGTATAGTTTTACCATTAATACAACTTGATTTGCATCAATTTATCACCATTGTGAATCGTCTGCGTAATATCTTCGCACGGGCAGAGATATTTGTGATTTACCTTGGCCGCATATCGTATATTTACCGATGAGATTTTGTGTAGTGTAATGTACATAAGTGACTTGGTTTTTTGCTACAGATTGCATGGTAAAATGAGGCAAGTATGTATGGTTGCAAATGATGCGCGCAACTATCCTAATGCACAAATCAATATTATATTTACACCACACTTCCATATATTTACGTGTTTCATCCTTTTAAGTTGCATTGTTTTGTTGCAGAAAGATAGATATGAGTTGCTATCTCAAATTAAGGAGCTGGAAAACAAAAATGCAGAACTAGAAAACCAAAATTGTGCTCTGTTTTCTCGAGTAATGCATTATTCCGAATAATTTACGTCATGAACCATTGACGCAAGAATACATGTATACTATCCGTGTGCTAATTGCAGTTAGAAGAAAAGGAAGCTGACAATGGTACACTGAATGAGATCGTAGGTGTTTAAATTAATATTTCATTGGTTTTATTTATCATGGTTTTAAGTGCAAGGTTTTTGCATTTGATATCCTTTTTGTTTATCCCAACAGGAAAATAACAGTTTGCCTTCTTTAAGAAAAGCTTTGAATGATGCCTCAATCAAAAAGGCTACAACAGTTGTTGCTAAGGTGTGCACTACGTCATGTATTTCATGTCCCATTGTTGTATAGTTAATATATATTTTAGGTTGTCGTTAATGTTTTATTGCAGGAAGATGCTTTATCTCAACTTAGAACCATGAAGAAACGTTTGAAGGAAGCAGAAGAGGATCAATATAGAGTACACATTAATTTATCTTCAAAGTTCTCTTATCATTAAACATTGAAATTTTAACAATTTCATCTTTTGAAGGCAGCGGGGGATGCTGCAGCCTTGAGAGCAGAACTAAATTCCATCCAACAACAAAATACAGGAAATCCCTTTAGCAACATGCCTTCTAACAGCGATTCGGAGGAGCAGATTCGTGCTATGGAAAAAGAAAGAATGGATTTGACATCAAAGTTACAGGTGCTATCTTTTCTATACAAGCTTGGTTCAGTCAATTTGTGTAGCAAAGGCTGTTGAAATAATCCTTGATTTATTGTAGCAAGAGTCTATTCTAAGTATATTCTATACGAGCAAAGAAATTTTGTTTAGAATGTCATGTATTGGTCAAGAATCATGTGCAATATATATTATATGAATTTGCAGTCTACCATACTCCCTACTTTGCTGTAATGAATTTTCTCTAATGAAGCAGCTAGTTGTATTTCTTTTTAAATTTGATACAGCCATTAACCGTATCAAATTGAGAATTTGATACGCCTAATGGCCGTATCTTTTTTTAATTTGAAACGTCATTAACCGTATAAAATTGACAATTTGATACGGCTAATGGTCGTACCAAATTTAAAAAAAGATAAGGTCATTAGCCATATCAAATTCTCAATTTGATACGGCTAATGGTCATATCAAATTGACAAAGACGGCCAAATTTGATATGGCCCATAGCAGTGCCAAATCAAATTAGATACGACCACGAGCATTGCCTGATTGGCATTTCTGGTGTAGTGATCTTCTTCTGCCTCCATGAAATTATTCTAAAAATTATAAACATATAATGACGGAATGCTGCTAGAGATTGGAACAAGCAGAGGCAACATCAAGACTTGTATACATACAACTTGGATTGGATTTGGACTACCTAAGGCATAGTGTTATATTATTATCTTCACCATGACTCACTATGAGTTTCCGTTATTTACAGATCTGATTTCTTAGGCCTTGAACATGATAGTTAAATAAAGCTGATTAGGATCTACAGTGTTAATAAAATAAATATACCTGTTTCACTGTTATCACATATGTCGTTATGATCCATTATACATATTCCTGTGATGTTGATAATTGAACAAGTTATACATATACATGTGATGTTGATAATTTAACAAGTTATACATATGCCTGTGATGTTGATAATTGAACAACTTATACATATGCCTGTGATGTTGATTATTGAATAAGTTATACATATGCCTGTAATGTTGGAAAGATTAACAAGTTATATGTATCTATCTTCCTTTTCCCATTTTGTATGTTTATTTCCAGTCTTTCTTATATGCCTACGTGATTTGATTCTACTCTTCTTCCTCTGTTTTTCTTTTTATTTTACGCCAAGCCTAGGCCTTTGGAAGCTTAGGCTGTACCCGATTAGAGTATGCGTATGTTTAGGCAAAGATTAATAATATGAAAGAGGAACTTAGGCATGTTATTTACTTGGACCGATTGACTATAATTTGGGAAAAAGGATATATATGTATATATATATAGGCTTTCTGTAGATACTTGCTATAAATGGACATTATGCAAAAACCTGTAACTTGGGAATGTAGTTGATGAATAATATGCATATGAACTAGACATGTTAAATTTGACTTAAACAGACATTAAGTAAATGACATGTTAAGAATAGGGTTATATGCACATAATGACATTACAACCATGCTTATTAGTAAACCTAAACCTGCTAGGTTAAACATAAATATTAATAAGCAAAGAGGTCCCCCGTCTACTGTTGTATCGGGTTTTGGGGACTCTTGAATCCTAGATATTAAGGGGTACAAGCTTAGGGGGTTTGGCTTGTGTCAACCTCCTGTTTGGAACCCATATCAATCAGTATCCATGTAGATATCTTGTTATTTGGGGGCCTGCACTGGGTAGGGGCAAGGCACACTTTACTAGACTGGAGAGTAAGAGGTTCACATGGGGGTGGTCACGGGCGCGTTCTGGAGGAGTCATGAGCATGCATGGATCCGACTATGGAAGATAAGGCGCTATAACACCTGTAGATAGGTCTGTGTTATATAGTTGCTGGGTCAGGGACTGATGCACCCTACTATCGGGGCTAACACAGAGCACTTAAGTAGTAGGGAACCGATCGCTTGGGTAACAATTAGGGTACACCTAATCCTACTGTTTAAACATGTTGTTTATTCATGCTGTTAATCCCGCTGTTATGTGAACATGATGAACTTGCTATACTAGTATTGATGTAGACATATGTGTTTAGGCATTACCTGTTTTAGGATATAAATGTGAAGCATTACTCGATTATAGTTTATTTCTATTATTCTTGTCCATCATGTTATTCTATTTAGTTTATCTGGTATGACACTGTGCCTTTCTTATCCAATCTTATTTACCTATCTTGGCATCCTATTTATGCATATTTGCAAGTCACTAGAACTCGCTAGACTTTATGTCTAACCCTTTTTCTTTCGCCTCGTTCTTCCTTTCCCCCCATCAGGTCATTAGAGAGGCAATGCTTAATAGTGACTAGGATTTCTCTTACAACTTGCATTTGACTTAGATTTCTTGAGATGTATCGTTTTGACTTGCTCTCTACTTTAGTATGGCTTATGGCATGGGATATGACTTTATGTACTCTGATATTTTATTTCATGAGATGTTTTGAAAGATAGATTTGAGACAGTTTGCTAGTTGTAATTGGGTTTTGATGTATTTCTGAACCTATGCTTTATTTCTTTTATAATAAAGTTTAAGATTTTCCGCTACATGTTTTATCTGTCTTGGAAATGTTCTGTAATAATTACCTACTGCGCTTCACGAAACTTCGTGCATTCTCTTATGAGTGACATTAACAAACGTAGGGTGTCAAAGAATTGAAAGGCTGAAAGGAAAAATAAAACATTAACTAAATTAGTTGTTGCAAATGTGCCTTACTTTAAAACTTGAGGATGTTTGGCATATGTTCATATACCTGACTCTAAGTGAATTAAATTAGCGATTTGGCATATGTTCATATACCTAACTCTAAGAGAATTAAATTAGCGAGTAGTGCATGTGAATGTGCATTTGTTGGATATGCTATTAATAACAATGCATATAGATTTTATGATTTAAATTCACATAATAGAATCTAATGATGCTTATTTCTTTAAATTGAGTTTTCCATTTAAATTAAGGAATAATAGGGGAATATCTAGTGGTACTTTGTCCAACAAAACATAACCTACTGAGACTTCTGAACATCAACCTAGAAGAAGTGAAAAAGCAAGAAACTCAAAAGGTTTTGGTTCAGATTTTTGCACTTTTACTTAGCACTTGGTAGATTGATCACATGATTTTAAATCTATAGTCTGTAAATGAGTGCTTAAAAAAGATTGAAACTGATGACACAATTGATAAATATAAAGCACGTTTGGTAGCTAAAGGTATTAAGAAAAGAAAAATATAGACTTTTTTGACACTTTTTCAAATGTAACCACAATTACATCCATTCGAATATTAATTTCTCTTGCATCGATTTATGATTTGATTATACACTAAGTGGATGTCGAAAATGCCTTTTTAAATGATGAAATAGAAAAGGGAATTTATATGGACCAACCTGAAGGCTTTATTATTCATGGTCAAGAAGATCAAGTTTGCAAGTTAGACAAATCTTTTATGGTTTAAAACAAGCACCCAAGCAATAACACGAAAATATTTGATAACTTAATGATTTGACATGGCTTCAAAGTTAATGAAAGTAACAAATGTATTTATTATAAATTTGAAAACGACATTTACATTATTTTATGTTCATATGTGGATGATTTACTTATCTTTGGATCAAAGATTCATGTCATAAACACAGTTAGTTCTTTGTTAAGTGCCAATTTTGATAAGAAAATGTAACAACTCGAGTTTTTTGGATACTCATGGTAAACAGATTACAACATGTGTGATTTTTAAAAAAACACAAAAAAATAAAATATGAGTTCGAAATCCTAACTCGTATAATTATTTAAGATGTGAAAATAAAGATTTATGATTTGTAATATTGTGTGTACTGTATTGGAATAAATTAAATTCATTTTGTATAATAAGAAAATTTATTCTAAACTGTGTTTGTGAATTATTTTGATGGTTAAATAAATATTGAAATAAAATATTGATTAATTAGCAACCAATATTTAAGTGGAAATATATTTTCAATACGAAATATTAAGCTATTTTAACATGATAACTAATAATTTGTGAATTTGTGTTTGGAAAATGTAAGTTGTTGGAATTTATAGTATTAAAAACCATTTTTGCAAACCTTAATATACCTGTTTATTACGTGTTAACACATTTAGTATTGTAAATGTAATAAATTGGTAAAATATTGTGAATAGTGGATTTTATTGCAAAATGTATTTTTGAATTTAAGTATGTTGTAAATAAAAATATATAAGTGTAAATATTGATTAGAAATCAATATTTAAGTGTGCTGAAATATTTGAATAAGAATTTATATTTATTTTAACAAAAGCACTTAATTTATACAAAATTTGAACTTAAAATGTAACTTGTGTAATAAAAGATACGACATTAAAATGGCGAGTTTTAATTAATTATATTGTAAAACTTTATTTTCGTTAAAACATGAATTTCATTGTGTGTAAGGCTAAAAATATTATTGGAAAAGGTTTGGAATGTTTAACAAAAACAAATGTGTTTAAAAACATTTACAAGAGAATTTAAGTATTATTTACCTTGTGTTTGTAAATTGTTTTGTGTTAAAATTGCAAAGTGTATTAGAGAAATGGTGAAAATTGATGTAAATAAAGTTAATACATGGTTTAAAACTATGGTAAAAGGCCAATTTTGATTACCTAAGGCCTAATTGCTCACTAATGACCCCGATTAAGCTAATTTGGCATATTAACAATTAGATTATGTAAGGAGAAGTGTAACGTCCCGCATTTTTAACAATTGAATAATTAATTAATTTAATTATTAAATATCGATTTGGCGATATCGATAACTTGAATTAAATAATATTTATATTTAATTAATATAAATAATAGAATAATATATTTATTTTCGAAATGGTCGAAAAAAACTGAATTCCCAATATTGTGTGAATTAGATCGTTTATAATATATAATTCACATTAGAGTTGAATTATAATAACGAATATATTATTTAAACGAAGTTTGAACGTATAATTATAATATAATTATAATCGAGCTCGAAATGGCGCGACAGTTCATAATTTGACGATTCGAACTTTAAACGAATATACAGAAGCCGTTTTAAGTTGGATTTCTTTGAAATAAGAAACGTTTGAATCTGTTGAACTATATTTTTCTAACGGAAGTGGAAAATGGAGATTTCGTCGTATAGATTGCAAGATATGTCCAAATCAAATTTTCAAATAGTCGCTATAGAATCGTTCATCGACCGTAACAGTTTATTTGAAATAACTGCATACTGGATTCGAATTTAGACAAGGTTCTTTTGAGACGTAGTGTTAAATAAATTTTTAGAACTTTACTGTAAAATTTAATTAATTAAATACGCAACTTATTATTTGGAGTATTTTGCACCTTATATCAATATTTTGGGATTTCAAAATATGAGTCAACCTACCGATATTATTATATTTTTGGGATCGTGACACCTCTTTGGGCACGACTGTACTTTTACTTCTGTCCGTACGTAAGTGGAATTTTAGAAACTGAGGTAAACCATTCTTTAAACGATAAAATACATATATATGATTTCTTAAATGCTAAGCATACATACATTGTTTCGTGTTGAAAATGAAATGAATGGTTTCCATCTATATGCAGCAAAACTATAGTTGATTTAGACTGGCTTATATTTGTACAAAACATACATGCCACTCTAAAGAAAATTTATACACGCACATGGCTAAGAAGAAATGAAATGCTACCCAACGTGAAGCATGAATTATCACTATCATCAGAGCCTACCCCTATATTATATATACAGTCATCCTATAATTTTCCGTGGCTGCCAAGATTGGACAATTCAAAGAAAAGCTGTCCCCTAGTTCTTTCTACCTAAGTTATGCTAAAACTGAAAAGAGAGATTATAAGAATCAAGTGCAGACCTAACTATAGACTTATATTTCCCAAAAAATTTTGCACGTCCTCGTCCTATTTTAAAAGCATGCATGTCCTCTCCCCTTAACGATTAAGTATTCTATTATATATATATTTCTATCAACTACAAGAGGAACCAGTGCTACGGCTAATCAGTGTCAAATGAAACCGCAGACCTAACAACTACTATGTGCAGACCTACCACCCTACCACCTTGACTGCTAAGTATTTTACTCCGTGCATCCCAAGTATTTCATCCGTGATGCCCAAGTAAATTACACTTATAAATACGGTAGAACCGTTTCACCATTTGCGAGCTTCAGGAAGGATTTGAAGCCTTCAATGGAAATAAAATTAAAACAAAATTATACTTCCTCTCTGAAAATCACAAAGTACAAATCAATGGCAAGTTCTTCGACCCAGTATGCTTCTAGCAAGACTCGACGCGATTTCCTGATGCTCCAATATTTCGAGCAGAGCAGAGGGTCCTGGGTTTCAAAGTATAAGAGCTTCATTGCATGAAACAAAGACCGGCTTCGAGTTACTGAGGGAGCTGTGGTTAGGTGTAAACGCAGCATAGGGGAAAGAGGACGGAAGTTGTTTTACTCCAAACATAAACTGACGTACGGAGCTGTGCTGGCGTCCGTGCTTGTGGCGTGGGCTTGTAGCGGTTTTACTGAGAAGAGATGGTGGGGTTGGGGTGCAGAAGCTTACGGGTTTTGTTGTGAGGGGAGTTTGCGGTTTGGAAAGGGAGTCTGGAGCTCACGTTATGATATATATATGGAGGAGTAAGTATTTATATCTGGAGCGTTTCCTATGTGTGGAAGAAGCAGTACTTACACGGTTTTGGATTATAAAGGGCAGAGGACAGCTTGCGGCCATGTTTTGAAGGGTTTGGGGATGTACACGTGTTCAGAGCGAGTCTGGTGGTGGGTCTTTTGATGGAGGAAGTAGGGGAGCAGCAGTTCGAATGGGGGTGGACGTCAGTTAGTGGAGGAGTGGATGCCAAACACAGTAGCACGTGCTTAGGAGGGGAGTGATGGAGAATGAGGAGAGTGAAGCGTTGAAGTGAGATTGATGAACGGTGGGGTAAGCAAATGTTTTACGGGTACGAACAAGGTGGAGTGAACATGAAATTTCCATGAAAATATACAGGAGCCGAATAATATATGTTTTAGGAAAGATGGCTTCACAAAGGGCTTGCGGTTCTAAATGGAAATCTAGTGGGCCAGTTTCTGAGATTAAGGCCCGAAACAAAAGAAAATATGAGGTAACGTAGAAGAAAGGAGGTCAAAGCTCTAAATGGCTGCAGTTTATTCGTTCAAATGGCAGAGTTTATGGGGGAAGAAGACTTCTTGGGTCTGGGTTTCCTTTCAAACGTGGATGGGCCGAAGAATAAAAAAAAGGTGAGGGCCCAAATGGTTTGATTATTTAAGTTTAATTTATGTTAAATTAGTTCATTAACTTATTAAGGCAATAACTCAACCATACAACATCAGAATTTCGAACGGTCGGATTTGTTGGAACCGTATGAAGACAGTCTACGCTGTAAAGCTGATCCGGAACCATGTTGAGATCGTTTCAAATTTCAGACAAAAATAAAACATCTGATCCGGGCTGTCCACTGTTAATCATATTTAACGATTAACGACTAAGGTGAGTTAATCTCACTAACTCTACTCAACTTATATTTTTATAACGTATTTCTAGAATTGATAAATGATGATTGTTTGTTGTGTGTTGGCTGTTTAGTTGAATTGCTAGTAAATTGGTTGAAAATATCGATAACGATATTTATTAATCATTAATCGAATATTGATTCTATAAGAATATCTCATATTCGTGTTATTTATGTTGATTAACATCTGTGGGTTCTGGGAAACAAGTTGGAGGGATCCAACTGGATTCCTCAACATTTATTTTACTGTTTTTCATATATTGTGATATATGATGTGATTTATAGTTTGTTGTTGATTATGTGTGTTTGATCATTGTTATTTGGTACCTTTAAATACCAAAGGAAATACTGGAGTGTAAAAAGGGAAATTTCAAACTATAATTTGAAATAAAATATTTATATATAAAATCAAAGGATTTTATATAAAAAGGGAAATTTGAAGTGGTTATTAAATTCTGGAAGTTTATAAAATTAAAAGAGTTTTATAAAAAGGAATTTGTGAAGTGTATATTGAAATAAGAAGTTTATGAAATCAAAAAGGTTTTATAAAGAGACGGGATATGTAAAAGTGTAATAAGAAAATTCTATATAAAATTATCAACAGTTATGTGGAAGTTTCAAAGACCGTTATTGGGTAAACTACTTAATTAAAGCAATAGGAAGTGAATAAAGAAATATATGAAAAGAAATATTTATATAAAGTAGATAGGATATTATAAATTAATTATTTGGCAAATAAATAGAATTATAAAAAGGGAATTGACAAGATGTAAAGAACAACGAGAAGTTGGTTTCAAAGTAGATATTAAATAGGAATCTGTTTTAACAGATGAATTGAGAAGATTAATTTATAAATAATATTTTATAAATTAAATAAAAATATTTATCTTTTTGATAAATGAAATATATAAGTCCGAACTTATATAGAGAAGTGGAAATCGGTTTTTAACACCGATATTTTATGGAATATGAATTCAGCATTTATAAAGGGAAATTTAAATGAGATTTTAAGTGTTAGAAGTTAAAAGGAGATTTTATAAAAATAATTCTGTAAATAGAAATATCAATAGGAATTGAAGTTGAGATATTGTTTTCAAAATATGAAATCAAACTGAATAGATTATGTAAAAGAAACATTTTTCACATTCGAATGTGAATAATGAAAATAAGCAAAGATTTTGCAAATAAAAACATTGGTAAAGGAAATTGGGTTTTGAAACAGGAATTCAAACAGTAATGAAATTCCGAATGGTTAAGAAATAAAGAACTTGTTTAAAAATAAAACAAGTGTTGTGATTTATAAACAAAGTTTATAAATGAACTCAAATATAATTATTAGTGGATAATTGAGATGGCAAATTCAACAGTGAATATAAAATGGGAAATGAATAAATAAATGATAAATTAAATTAAAGGAGATAAGAGTTGATTAACGATTGATCAATAGAATTTCCATCCGGAAAGAATATCGTTGTATGCACACCTGTTTTTCTTTGATAGTTAAATCACCGACTATCGAAGTTTTTGACCATTTCTCTGTCGTCAATACAGAGAGACCGGGATCAGGTTCATTATCTGAAAACCACTCTGTATGGACGTTAGCGTTGTGATCAAATATTGAAGACGGAGTTATGCAAGGGCTACCCTGTTTACAGAATAGTGCCTTCGGTTTGTCCAATCCCAGGACAAACGTGAATGGACGAATGTCTGATAGAGTATATCTAACGGATCGCGTAAGTTGATCTCTTCAAACATACTTACGTTTGGTGGCGGAGGAATTCGTTTCTCTTAGCTTTATACCCGTGGTATTTTTGGGGAAATAAATTTGTGATTTGGCGGGTATGACTATGTGGCATTCAAAGTGAATGGTGGTCAAGTGTTTCAAAAGATACGTAATGACCTCAAGCCTCATCAACCGGGAAATGACAGAAATCGGGCAGGCAACATGGCTATGTGGGTCGCTCCCATTAGGGTGTATATCACCTATCTAGAGAAAATCCATTTCATTCTTTTATCTGTTATCGATGCTGTCCCTTTTCGGGAAACGATGGGTAGCTCCCAACCGTTGGTGATATACATTCGATACACTCAAGCGAAATGAGTAGTCGGTCATGTGTGGGCCGGGTTGCAAGATGTTCTTGTTGAACCCAGTGTATTTGCCTCTAGAGATACACTATCGGCATGTGGTCCCATACCTTGTCATAGTTGGAATCCAATCTCCAATAAGCGCCTGCGGTTTTGTTTGTATACTATATATGTGGAACGTGAGATGCAAGCGTTCTGCTAGATTCTAATTACTTGCGATTAGACATTATTATAATATCAGAGAAGTAGTGATTTCCAAAAGTGTTTTGGTTATCGTAAGGTAAACACCGTCCGTGTTTATGTGTGGATCGGTCTTACGATTACCTTTTCCTTTGAAAAGGATTTTGAAATGTTAAGCCAAATGATTTGAGTTTACTCACACCAGTCCCATGACTGACCCAGAGTTTATTTTGTTTGTTTTCCCTAAACTCTTGGGTGCCCAAATTTGTACGGGCAGTCAAGTAGTTCGGGTCTTTACAGATATACCTGGAGGAGCTTGAAGCAGGAGGCTTCAGGATTATATAGCTATTGTTATTTCCGCTGTGTGTAAGTGCTGTACTCTGATAATGTTATTCTATGTATATACACTATTTTATTGCAAAGTTATATTATGTTTTATTCGTTCCGCTGTGAGATTCGTGTTTACTCTGATTGTCTTCTTCTTCTTCTATTCTAATTTTCTATCTTATCTATTCTCACCCTCTAACTTCTTTCTATTAATGATTAGGTATTTCCGATGTCTGAATAGTCAACATGGTAGTTTTATGTTGATTTTCGGAGTTGAAAATCCCAGTTCGTTACAGTGGTATCAAAGCTGAAGGTTAAGTGATTACCTTGGCTCTGTGGCGTGACTCAGTAGAGATAGGGTTAGTAATACCCTAGATTGAGTTTGAGTGTATATATACGAGTGAACGTATTTGTAGATGGAATAAAAATGATTTTATATTGTGGAGATTTATTGGTTGAGTAGTTTTTGAATTCTGATCGATCAGTTTGATCCACTGTATCGGTAGGAGTTTCTAAACACTCAAGTACGATAAACCGACACTGTATGTTTCGAAAGAGGGTAAATGGGATAATTTTACCCGAAGTATATTTTGATATAAGGAAAATATTTATATTCGAATGATTGTAGTATGTTGGATGTGTTGGTTGATTATAATTGAAATGATTATATAAATAACCAATTTGAACTCGTACAATATAAAAGCAGATTAATTAAATTTGAATTAGATCAGAATTTGAAATTAAAATTCTGAAAACTGGGGAAGAAGTGTTTGTAAGTGGATTTGAGTTTAATATAAGAAATTTTAAGATCCTGGGAGATTTTAATTTGTTTACAAGCATCGTGAACGATATTTGAAAAGATTTCAAAATGGAATTGTTTAAAAATGGTTTTTAGAATGATATAATATTGAACTCACTTTTATCACTGGGAAATAACTCTGATGATGCTGGCCACATCATCAGTGTTCATTTTCGAGTTCTAAGTGACGGATTACTACCAAAAAGATTTTGTGTTGAATTGTTTTGAGAAAAACAAGTTGTTTTGAATCCTGAAAAGAAATATTTGATGTTTGAAAAAGTTAAACTGTTTAAAAACTTCCAGGAGAGATTGTTTAAACAAAAACAAATTTTAAAGAAATTTGTAAATATGAATTGAATTGATACCGAATTAACTGAAAATTGAATTGGAAGATAATATATCAAGAAGAATCAGATTTTGAGTTGTGAGATAGGAATCGGAAATGGTATTGAATTGATAAGTTAGGAGTTTGGAATCAAGGATGGAACTTTGGTTTGAAATGGAATTTGGCTTTGGATAAGCGAATAATTGTGTTGAGATTTGATTGATTGAAATTGATTGAAAATCGATTGGTATAGATGGATATATGATCAGTAGGTATTGAATAGAAGCAAGTGCAAGGATATAATGGTATGCCCGACAAAAAGGTACATGTTTAAGTTTCCATATGAGGTTTTATGCACCGAATCGGCAAGCCACTTGGCTTTTCGATTTTCTTTTTTTTTTTGAAAGGAAAGAGCCTAGAGAGGCGAGTTGGGCTTGAACTATTGACCGGTACAAAGGAGGTGCTGACAATTTTTTTTGAAAATTTCGGATGTTAGAAAATTTTTGAAAATTTTCGTTAATAGAAATAAATGAATATTTTAATTAAATCGGTTCAGTTGAAACTGAAGTTAAAAATAAACAAATAATTTTTAACCCAGTTAATAGGGTTTGTTTCCTACCTTAGCAATTTCGAGGACGAAATTATTTTAAGGGGGGAAGAATGTAACGTCCCGCATTTTTAAGGCTGAATAATTAATTTATTTAATTATTAAATATCGATTTGGCGATATCGATAACTTGAATTAAATAATATTTATATTTAATTAATATAAATAATAGAATAATATATTTATTTTCGAAATGGTCGAAAAATGCTGAATTCCCAATATTGTGTGAATTAGATCGTTTATAATATATAATTCACTTTAGAGTTGAATTATAATAACGAATATATTATTTAAATGAAGTTTGAACGTATAATTATAATATAATTATAATCGAGCTCGAAATGGCGCGGCAGTTCGTAATTTGACGATTCGAACTTTAAACGAATATACAGAAGCCGTTTTAAGTCGGATTTCTGTGAAACAAGAAACGTTTGAATCTGTTGAACTATATTTTTCTAACGGAAGTGGAAAATGGAGATTTCGTCGTATAGATTGCAAGATATGTCCAAATCAAATTTTCAAATAGTCGCTATAGAATCGTTCATCGACCGTAACAGATTATTTGATATAACTGCATACTGGATTCGAATTTAGACAAGGTTCTTTTGAGACGTAGTGTTAAATAAATTTTTAGAATTTTACTGTAAATTTTAATTAATTAAATACGCAACTTTTTATTTGGAGTATTTTGCACCCTATATCAATATTTTGGGATTTCAAAATATGAGTCAACCTACTGATATTATTATATTTTTGGGATCGTGACACCTCGTTGGGCACGACTGTACTTTTACTTCTGTCCGTACGTAAGCGGAATTTTAGAAACTGAGGTAAACCATTCTTTAAACGATAAAATACATATATATGATTTCTTAAATGCTAAGCATACATACATTGTTTCGTGTTGAAAATGAAATGAATGGTTTCCATCTATATGCAGCAGACCCATAGTTGATTTAGACTGGCCTATATTTGTACAAAACATACATGCCACTCTGAAGAAAATTTATACACGCACATGGCTAAGAAGAAATGAAATGCTACCCAATGTGAAGCATGAATTATCACTATCATCAGAGCCTACCCCTATATTATATATACAGTCATCCTATACTTACTTTTCCGTGGCTGCCAAGATTGGACAATTCAAAGAAAAGCTGTCCCCTAGTTCTTCCTACCTAAGTTATGCTAAAACTGAAAAGAGAGATTATAAGAATCAAGCGCAGACCTAACTATAGACTTATATTTCCCAAAACTTTTTGCACGTCCTCGTCCTATTTTAAAAGCCTGCATGTCCTCTCCCCTTAACGATTAAGTATTCTATTATATATATATATATATATTTCTATCAACTACAAGAGGAACCAGTGTTACGGCTAATCAGTGTCAAATGAAACCGCAGACCTAACAACTACAGTGTGCAGACCTACCACCCTTCCACCTTGCCTGTCAAGTATTTTACTCCGTGCATTCCAAGTATTTCGTCCGTGATGCCCAAGTAAATTACACTTATAAATACGGTAGAACCGTTTCACCATTTGCGAGCTTCAGGAAGGATTTGAAGCCTTCAATGGCAATAAAATTAAAACAAAATTACACTTCCTCTCTGAAAATCACAAAGTACAAATCACTGGCAAGTTCTTCAACCCAGTATGCTTCTAGCAAGGCTCGACGCGATTTCCTGATGCTCCAATATTTCGAGCAGAGCGGTGGGTCCTGGGTTTCAAAGTATAAGAGCTTCATTGCATGAAACAAAGATCGGCTTCGAGTTACTGAGGGAGCTATGGTTAGGTGTAAACGCAACATAGGGGAAAGAGGACGGAAGTTGTTTTACTCCAAACATAAACTGACATACGGAGCTGTGCTGGCGTCCGTGCTTGTGGCGTGGGCTTGTAGCGGTTTTACTGAGAAGAGATGGGGGGGTTGGGTGCAGAAGCTTACGGGTTTTGTTGTGAGGGGAGTTTGCGGTTTGGAATGGGAGTCTGGAGCTCACGTTGTGATATATATATATGGAGGAGTAAGTACGCATATCTGGAGCGTTTCCTATGTGTGGAAGAAGTAGTACTTACCCGGTTTTGGATTCTAAGGGGCAGAGGACAGCTTGCGGCCATGTTTTGAAGGGTTTGGGGTTGTACACGTGTTCAGAGCGAGTCTGGTGGTGGGTCTTTTGATGGAGGAAGTAGGGAAGCAGCAGTTCAAATGAGGTTGGACGTCAGTTAGTAGAGGAGTGGATGCCGAACACAGTAGCACGTGCTTAGGAGGGGAGTGATGGAGAATGAGGAGAGTGAAGCGTTGAAGTGAGATTGATGAACGATGGCGTAAGCAAATGTTTTACGGGTATGAACAGGGTGGAGAGAACATGAAATTTCCATGAAAATATACTGGGGCTGAATAATATATGTTTTAGGAAAGATGGCTTCACAAGGGGCTTGCGGTTCTAAATGGAAATCTAGTGAGCCGGTTTCTGAGATTAAGGCCCGAAACAAAAGAAAATATGAGGTAACGTTGAAGAAAGGAGGTCAAAGCTCTAAATGGCTGTAGTTTATTCGTTCGAATGGCAGAGTTTTATGGGGGAAGAAGACTTCTTCGGTCTGGGTTTCCTTTCAAACGTGGATGGGCCGAAGAATAAAAAAAAGGTGAGGGCCCAAATGGTTTGATTATTTAAGTTTAATTTAAATTAAATTAGTTCATTAACTTATTAAGGTAATAACTCAACCATACAACATCAGAATTTCGAACGGTCGGATTTGTTGGAACCGTATGAAGACAGACTACGCTGTAAAGCTGATCCGAAACCATGTGGAGATCATTTCAAATTTCAGACAAAAATAAAACATCTGATCCGGGCTGCCCACCGTTAATCGTATTTGACTAAGGTGAGTAAATCTCACTAACTCTGCTCAACTTATATTTTTATAACGTATGTCTAGAATTGATAAATGATGGTTGTTTGTTGTGTGTTGGCTGTTTGGTCGAATTTCTAGTAAATTGGTTGAAAATATCGATAACGATATTTATTAATCATTAATCGAATATTGATTCTATAAGAATATCTCATATTCTTGTTATTTATGTGATTTATAATCTGTTGTTGATTATGTGTGTTTGATCATTGTTATTTGGTACCTTTAAATACCAAAGGAAATACTGGAGTGTAAAAAGGGAAATTTCAAACTATAATTTAAAATAAAATATTTATATATAAAATCAAAGGATTTTATATAAAAAGGGAAATTTGAAGTGGTTATTAAATTCTGGAAGTTTATAAAATTAAATGAGTTTTATAAAAAGGAATTTGTGAAGTGTATATTGAAATAAGAAGTTTATGAAATCAAAAAGGTTTTATAAAGAGAAGGGATATGTAAAAATGTAATAAGAAACTTCTATATAAAATTATCAACAGTTATGTGGAAGTTTCAAAGACCGTTATTGGGTAAACTACTTAATAGAAGCAATAGGAAGTAAGTAAAGAAATATATGAAAAGAAATATTTATATAAAATAGATAGGATATTATAAATGAATTATTTGGCAAATAAATAGAATTATAAAAAGAGAATTGACAAGATGTAAAGAACAACGAGAAGTTGGTTTCAAAGTAGATATTAAATAGGAATCTGTTTTAACAGATGAATTGAGAAGATTAATTTATAAATAATATTTTATAAATTAAATAAAAATATTTATCTTTTTGATAAATGAAATATATAAGTCCGAACGTATATAGAGAAGTGGAAATATCAGAGAAGTAGTGATTAGACATTATTATAATATCAGAGAAGTAGTGATTAGACATTATTATAATATCAGAGAAGTAGTGATTTCCAAAAGTGTTTTGGTTATCGTAAGGTAAAAACCGTCCGTGTTTATGTGTGGATCGGTCTTACGATTACCTTTTCCTTTGAAAAGGATTTTGAAAAGTTAAGCCAAATGATTTGAGTATACTCACACCAGTCCCATGACTGACCTAGAGTTTATTTTGTTTGTTTTCCCTAAACTCTTGGGTGCCCAAATTTGTACAGGCAGTCAAGTAGTTCAGGCCTTTACAGATATACCTGGAGGAGCTTGAAGCAGGAGGCTTCAGGATTACATAGCTATTGTTATTTCCGCTGTGTGTATGTGTTGTACTCTGATAATGTTATTTTTATGTATATACACTGTTTTATTGCAAAGTTATATTATGTATTATGTTTTTTTCGTTCCGTTGTGAGATTCGTGTTTACTCTGATTGCCTTCTTCTTCTATTCTAATTTTATCTTATCTATTCTCACCTCTAACTTCTTTCTATTAATGATCAGGTATTTCCGATGTCTGAATAGTCAACATGGTAGTTTTATGTTGATTTTCGGAGTCGAAAATCCCAGTTCGTTACAAGAAGTCTAGAAACTGTGAGATTACATACTTAATTCCCTACGGGCATTCTTCTTCATCAAAAATATACAGTGAAAACACATGCTTCTCTTACAAATTAAAATTTTGATCCCTAACTCCAACCAAAAGTTGAAATAGGGTTGCTAACCCTTATTGTACAGGTAAATAAACTTTAAATTCTAACCTATTTCTCAATTCCTTTGATGTTGGAAGAGAAATTTTATTGTAAATGCTTGTTAGGCAATGCATGTTACAGTAAAAGGTTTCATTGGTAGCTGAAGCTATATTGAGGCAAAATCCATGCTTAGATCTTCAACAATCCCTCTCAATCTTGTCGTAAATCGCATTTTAAATCAAAGGTGAGTGGTTCACACTACACCATATATGCTAATTAGGCTGTGTTTTTAGCCGTATCTAAAGCATGTAGGCACGACAAAAATCCATATCAAAAAACGACATGTTAAATTTTTAGATACGGCTCAAAACTGTATCCCAATGTGATAACATACGGCTATTAGCCGTATCTAAAGCATAAGTAGATACGACTATAAACCGTATCTTATATGTCTGTATATATATGTGTATATGTATGTATGTATATATATATATATATATATATATATATATATGTATAAGCAGAAACTGCAGCACATATTATTTGTAACACAAAGCACATATAACACAGGATACACTAATTCACAATTGTAACATTAAACGAAATAATTGTACGAAATATTTTATTATAATATATAATGATACATGCTATTTGATTACATTACAGCAAATAAGATACACGATGTTTCATTACATTAAAGAAGATACATTAAAATGCAGCCACCTGTTGAATCAATGCTTCCTTCAAGATGAACATCCTCCAAAACAGACAAAAGATCATAAACCAGCCTAGCAACATTGCATTCTACCAGGAACACAACAATACTACTGCACAAAAGAATAACACCATGCACCCTCAGAAAACAATACCAAAGTAATCTCAAACCAAACAAGAACCACTGGCAGAACCAAGCTCCGGAAAACTCCAAAATAAAACTCAAAGCAGAGAAAACCGACAACTAAATAAACCCCTCCAAGACAAGGAACCCTTCAGGAAGATCAACACACTCAAATCTCTCAAAGAACTACTCAGATCTAAGAAAACTTCAAGAGGCCTGGTAATAAGTTAGCTTGGATAGCATATAACATGTACATTACAAAGTCCTGTAAAAATGTGCAAACCGCATAGTTCAGGATAGGATATGCCCACATTATTATTTTCATTAGTTGCTGAATATTGCAAGTCTACAACATTTTTACTTCTTCAGTTGAGACTGAGTCTCGATTAAAGACAGCTGTTATAACTTATCTTTCACAACTAATATTCACATAAGATTTATGTTGTTATAACTTATCTTTCACAAAGCATATCTTTAAATTACACACTCACCTTTTGCCAACTCCAACCAATACTGGACGTTGGCTCGCCATCCAATTTGTTCTAATTTCCTAGACCATGGCTGCTGATTATAATATCAAGCAGCCACGCCATTTATCGTTCATTCTCACTAACTTGATAGCTGCCATCGCCTTTTAAATACAAGTATGAGAGTGTATTTAAAAAATATTGCTCATGTTGAAGATAGTTACTACAGTAAAAAAAAACAATTCCTTTGCTTTGAACCAGTTTATTTTTCATTCTCCAAAATCTTCGCAAACATGATTTTCACGTAATGACTCGCTAATTCGCTCTAAAAATATTAAACCACAAACTTATTATAATTCTCCTTGACACTTGGCTGTAATGTAGATGTAACATTGCTATAGCCTTGCGCTTTCTATTCTATCACCCTTATCTAATGTAGTGTATCCGAGATGAGGGGATGGAAAAAAGCAAGATATTACCTGAAGTTTATATTAAATGCTCCGATTTTTCCTACTAAGTACCATGACAGAAATCCCAATCCAGCAGAACCAGCACACTTATGGTTTTACTGCATAGTTATAACCTATACGGTTCAAAACACTAACAACTTCTCGTATTACATAAGGGTTGTATCATGACAGAATTACCTGAATAAAAATGTTATTGAAATAGACATCTCCAACAAAATGACCATATTGATCGCTACCATATATATTAACCTTGAGCCTCTTTCCTTCCACCATATTGATCGCTCCCATAACATAATGTTCACACATGATTTTTAGTTCACACATGTTTTCATCTAAACAATAGCAGCATGAATTCTAGGTTGACAAGCACATGCAATTATCTATCATTCATATTTTTGAACTAAGGAATGGAAATTGAAATTAAACCCAATATAAACCCAATTCGAATTCAAATCAAACCCAGATTAAACACAATTCATATTTAAATTTAACCTTGATCTAGTACTCACCTCCAGTGGCGATGAGAAGGATGGACATCAGTGGACTAAGGCTTCGTCGTTTAGCTGAAGGCAGCGCGAGCTGACGACAACTCATGGAGTGCGGTGGATGGCTTATTGACAAAGGAAGTCGGTCGAGTACTAAAACCCTAATTTGGGTATTCGGTGTTCACCATTGCAAAATAAAAAGAGGGATAATTCAACCGAAAGTTTTGATGTGGAAAAAGTCGATTGTGCCAGAGTGAAGTTATGGAGGGAAAAATTTGATACACATTTCATATGGTCCAAAGCCGTATCAAATGAACTGATCCGGGGCTTTGTCGATGGACGGTCAGATTTAGGGTGTTTGGGGTGGTGCAGATCGCAAAATGTAGTTTGATACAGATTTGAGTACTATCAAATTTGATACGGCTTATAGCCGAATTGTATATCCGCATCCATGTGTGCCAAATTCGCTGATATGGTGTAGTGTCAACTCACACATTCCAGCTTGCATGTTGGTAGTTTTATGTTTTGAATTGAGTTTTATTACAGTAAACTCAAAATTTGTTCCAGTGAAAATTTTCAGTTCTGAAAATTGTTGATAGTCCTACTTTGAGAAAGAATAACTTTCTCAATTCATGTTCGTTTTGCATAATTTTTATATCATTGTGTTGCTTGGGAACTGATCTATCATTCTGGAAAATTTCATCCTAAAATAATGTGTCTAGGTAGGCCAAAACGTGGTCAGAAAATGAAATTGTCACAAGCAGAGTTGCCTGTAGCATTGTTTTGTCCTGTGTCAACACATGAAAGGCCTATGTCGACACAGGTAGCCTTTGAGTCGACATAGGTATTTAGATGTGTCTTCTTTTCCCTGTTGTTGTGCTCGTTCGTGAATAATTTTCTAAGTGTTATAAAGCACTTGTTTTGTCACATTTTCCCACTTGGTTTTAACTAGTGCTTGTATTGTCTTGAATTATTGTTGGGTTATTCAATGGACAAAGGTTTTAGTATATCCATTATACGGATAATACAAATTTAGTATGCTATGTCGTTTTTATTTTCCATGACGATTTCCTACATCGTGCACATTTTAAAAAGTGATTTTGGCACAAATTTTCTTTATATATGTAGCCTTGAGACAAATATTTATTTGTATATTGGTTTTTCATAAATAAAATCGTCTCAAGGCAATAGTAAAAACAATATTTTCCACAATATACAGATTTTTTAGAAATAACCCAAACTGTTTTCTAAATTATTTTATATACTCGTTTTCCAAACCAAATATTTTCCATATATAAAATCACACGTTTTTGCACCATTCGAGAAAGCAAGGTTGTGGTTTAAATAACGTAATTAATTGCATGGTATGAGGCACGTAGATTAATTATACCAGTTAATTCCTAACTTAATGATCGAAGATTTTTGATGTTTTCTAGTGTGAAGTATGCTAGCTTATAGTAAATCGAGTAGTAAAAATGTACGATATGGGGCATATAGTTTTCATTTTTCGAAATACTATTTGGGAGTGTGTGACACATCTTTTTGGTGTATTATTGTCTATTCTTGGACCAGTGGGTTCTATATACATATTTATAGTCGGTGGGAAAATATAGACCGGCGGTTCCTATATGAGACCAGTCGGTCTCTTATGTATAGTACTTGGCAGGCTAGTGGGTCATATATTGGACCAGTGGGTGACTTGGACTGGTGAGTCCAAGGTTTTATATTATTACTGCTTTCTAGCTTTCTTTGTGTTGATTTCTAGAATTTTGGTGATTTTGAATGTTTTCACCGTGTTGATGGTGTTTATCTTTTATACAGCGGGTGGGATATCGATGTCAATTATTTAGGTGATTTCATTCATATTACTTTGAACTCTCGAATGTGTTCTAATTGATATTGTGATGGTGACATTCTTTGTGCTGCGTGACATGGTCATTTATATTTTATTCCCATTTTGCTTAGCTTGTGGGCTTAGCAAATTATGTTAGAATTAAACTCTAAGCTTTGAGAGTGATAACATTCCATGTCCCATTTTACCTACGACGTCGAATCTTCACGTCTAACTTCCCTCTTTCGGGATAATGAGAATATTCGTTCTTATGTCATAATTTAGTTCATAAAATCCTTTTATATGTCAATCGAGTTTAGTATCTCATGAATAATGGTTAGTTGATTTGAGCTTGTATCGTTCCATTTGTGTAAAAAGAAATTCTTAACTATATGTTATATAATTCGTTTATTACTCAATAATTGATACGTTTAAGCTAGATCTACTACTCATCCCTAACCGAATTGTTTCAGATTATAGCTTGCTATTGTGTTGGGTTTGCAGTTTCATTTTGGACCATCTCTCCTGAAGCTATTTCCTAAGTTGTACATTCGTTTATTCGTGTCATTTGTATATTTATTCATTTGGGACTTTATGTATATGTGTATGGTTTATGTAAAACCATTTGAGTATGTAACACATGTATATGTTGTATTCTGCTGTTGTACGTATATGTATTATGTTCTATGATATGCTATCTATGATGTGTTGTAATTTGTGCTGCATACGATCCTTAGCCATCTTAGTTTTATCTTAGATGAGTTGAGTATGTCGATCCACTTGAGGTGAAAAAAAACAATATATACCCAATTGACGTATTTGATACTTGCCTAATACAGGATTATAGATGGACTCTCCTAATCCGCCCTATTCTCCGCTCTAACAGACAGTGTTACTCAATAATGCTCTTTATTAGGGTGGGCTTGGGGTTAAGAGCGTTGCAAAAGATCTAGGTGAAACAAATGCAATTCTTAAAATTACTAGGTCTAAAAAGAGATTTTATTTGGATCAATCTCATTATATTGAGAAGATCACAAAGAAATACAATTACTTAAACCGTAAGTCTCTATATGCACCATATGATCCAAGTGCAAAGTTATTTAAGAACATCATTGAAAGTGTATGACAGTTTGATTATGCGAGCATCATTTGCAGCCTTCGGTATGTCATGATTAATTTTACTAGATCCAACATTGCCTATGTCGTAGGATTATTGTGCAAGTTGGCTAGTATACCTAGTATAGAGAATTGGTACACTATTGAGAGGGTTATGAGATACCTAAAATGAACCATGAAACTTGGATTACATTACGGAAAGTTTCAACTATTTTAGAAGGTTATACCGATGCAGACTAGAATAATTTATCTGATGATTCAAAGGCAACCATTGGTTATATTTTTAGCATTACTGGTAAAGCTTCTTTCTGGAAATCCATGAAACATACTATTATGGCTTAGTCTACCATGAAATATGGGATGATAGCACTAACTACGGCTAGTGAAGAAGCAGATAACTTTAGAAATCCGCTAGTTGAGATTTCATTATAGGAAAAGCCGATATTGGCTGAGTTGATCCATTGCGATAGTATTGTGACTATTGCAAAAGTACAGAACCATTATTATAATGGTAAGAGAAGACAAATACTTCATAAGCATAACACTGGTAGAGAGCAACTATAACAACCCGAAAAATCAGAACAATTTAAATTTTTTATTTTGGCTATTTCAGTGAATTTTGAGTAGCTGAAATAATTCATTTTAAATAATAACGATTAAAAATTTATTTAAGTCGAAATTAGAACGAATATATTTATTTAAATTTTAAAAGAAATTAGAAATAGCACGGTAGTTTGAAATTTTGAATCTGAACTTTGATTGAATGTACAGGATTCAAAATGAAATGGATTTTAGTGAAACAAAAAATACCTAAATCAGTTTAAAAAATATCTTTCCAACGAATCCGAAAAATCAAAATTTCATAGCGGGAATAAAAAGTTATGGCCAGTTGAATATTCATGATAGTCGCTATGGAATATAGTATAATTTATAGCCCGTATGAAAGGCCATTATACAAACGACCTCCATTTTCGATGAAACCACTTTAGTCGGATCCATAATGTCAAATTATTGCCAAGTTTAATTTTCCAGAATTTTTGGAATTAATTTGTGAGCATAGTAAATTAAACTGTGTTCGGTAATTTCAATTGAATTTAATTGACCGTTAAAAAGGTCATTTTTCAAACGGTCCCCAAATTCGCCGAAATTAATTTTGTTAGGACCGTATCATCAAAACATAGCTAGATTTATTTTTCGGGAATTTTCGGAGTCCGTATGTGGCCCCGGTGAATTTAAATGTGTGATCGAATTAAATAAATAAATGATTTAAATTTTAAATTAAAGAAAACAAGCCAAAAACAATCGTTTGGGCTGACGGGACCTAGCCCATTAGTTCCGGAACAGGAGCAGTTAGGTAGAAACAACTTCTGTTGGACTGGACTTGGAACTACTAAGAGATAACGGGTTTATTTGTAAAAAATTAAATATTATAAAAATCCATTTGTCTTCTTCCAAAACCCTAATCTGCTATAGAGCCGCCGCCTACATCGAATTCATGGCCAGAATTACTCCTTACTTCTTCCACTAATTTCCATTGATCCGTACTATAAAATCCTCCACTACTTTAGACAAATTTGAAGAGATGTCTCTCCTCTACAATTCCATACAGAATTAGTCAAGTTTCGTGGCATATTAGGACCGAATTTCGCACCTGAAGTGACATCATTTCGAGCGCCCCCCTGTAGCCATGATCGAGTGCGCCACCAGTGGGACCCCCCTGCGCGCCACTCTTCACTCTCCAGCGTGGTGATCCCTGATTGTGACGAAGCTCTTCTGTTTGGATCGAAAATCGAACCCTAGGTTCGAACGTTTATTGAAAAGGTTGCGACCTTTGTCTGATAAGAAGAAGAAGGTGTTTTTTAAATATTATTTAACAAATTTATTTTAAAATGTTATTGATATAAAATAAATCATATATTACTCATATGAACTCATAATTGAACGATTTCTGAAGCATTACGATCGTATGTACACTCCAGGACTGACTAGAACCAATTCCGAGCAGATCAAATTTGGACCAAATTCAGATCTGAATCAATCAGATTTAAACGACTGTGAGAAATCTATTTATTTCTTTTCTTTAATAATTAGAAATAATTTTGATTTTACTATCACCAATCTATAGTTAATTCCTGTTTGTTATGATTCATGATTTGTTCTTTGGTGGATGTAGTATGTAGATCTGGATGTTTGGTGATATTGTGTGGTGATATAATTGTTAAAACATATTGATTTGTGGTGATAAAATTGTTAGAAACATATAGATCAATTTGTAGTAATAAATTGAGTAAAACAAAAATATATAATTTTTTTCCAGATAAAATGATCAAATTAGAATCATTGGACAAGATTTATCATTTTATTGGTAAAAATAGTTAAACTAAGAATTATCCTTTTTGGGTTTATTAGAATAGTTGATTAAAATAATTGTCACCTCGTTACTTGGAATAATTGGACAAACTTGTCATTTTCGTCAGAATGGAACTATTGGACAAAAATCATCATTGTTGTCAAGATTAGAATAGTTGCATTGGAATTGTCATTTTTGCTTAAATTAAATTGGCCAAAACAAAATTGAACATTTTTGGTTTAAATCAAATTGTTATGAAAAGAAATATGAAATATCAATTTTGTCTATTTGTTGAATTAGAATTTTCAACAAATATGAAACACCAATTTTCGTCTATTTCTTGAATCATAATTTTCAACAAATAAGAAAACACCAATTTTTGTCAATTTGTAGAATTAGAAATTTCAACAAATATGAAACACCAATTTTTGTCTATTTGTTGAATTAGAATTTTCAGTAAATAAGAAAACACCAATTTTTGTCAATTTGTGGAATTAAAAATTTCAACAAATATGAAACGCCAATTTTTGTCTATTTGTTGAATTAGAAATTTCAACAAATAAGAAAACACCAATTTTTGTCAATTTGAGAAATTAGAAATTTCAACAAATATGAAGCATCAATTTTTATCATTAGTTGAACTAGAGTTTCCAACAAAAATAAAACATACATTCTTGTCATTTGTTGAACTAGAGTTTTTAACAAAAGTGAGATATCAAGTTTATCATTTTGTTGAACAAGAAGTCTCACCAAAAATGAAATTTTGTACATTTTGTTGAATTAAAATAGGAATTAAGAACATGTCCATGTTCTAAATAAAAACATGATTATATTATAAATTTACATTTTTATTGTCTAGAATAAAAAAATTAGACAAAGATTCATGTTTTTAAATTGAAAACATGTGTTACATTAAAAATTCACTTTTTAATGTAATAATAGAAATATAGAAAAAGATTCATGTTTTAAATTAAAAACTTGTTTTACATTAAAATTTCACTTTTTAATGTAATAATAGAAATATAGAAAAAGATTCATGTTTTAAATTGAAAACATGTGTTACATTAAAAATTCACTTTTTAATGTAATAAGGAAATATAGAAAAAGATTCATGTTTTAAATTGAAAACATGTGTTACATTAAAAATTCACTTTTTAATGTAATAAGAGAAATATAGAAAAAGATTCATGTTTTAAATTGAAAACATGTGTTACATTAAAAATTCACTTTTTAATGTAATAAGAGAAATATAGAAAAAGATTCATGTTTTAAATTGAAAACATGTGTTACATTAAAAATTCACTTTTTAATGTAATAAGAGAAATATAGAAAAAGATTCATGTTTTAAATCGAAAACATGTGTTAAATTAAAAATTCACTTTTTAATGTAATAGTAGAAATATAGAAAAAGATTCATGTTTTAAAATGAAAACATGTGTTACATTAAAAATTCACTTTTTAATGTAATAATAGAAGTTGGACAAACATGCATGTTTTAAAATAAAACATGTTTACATTAAAAACTTTGTTTTTAGCGAAATGAATAAATCACTAGAAAATGTTCGTTTTTGAAACAAAGGCATGTTAACATTAAAAATATCATTTTAAAAAAAGAATGGTTCATATAAAAATTGTTCATGTTTGAATAAAAGTGTTGAAACATTAAAATCATATTTTTTAATGTAAAGTTTGACTTATTGGGAATTTTGACTGTTTGAATAAAGATGTTACAACATTAAAAATTCCATTTTAATATAAAAGTGATTCATAGAAAACATATGTTAGAGAACATTTGTATGTTAAAACGTTATTTTTAACATGCTAGGAAGAAGGAAAATGAAAACATTGCTTTCATACATTTCGTTTAAAATAGAACTGTTAACAAATTGAAAACATCAAAATATGTATTGTCAAAATTACATTTATATTTACATTGCATATATTAGAATTTATATGCATTGTTAAAATTACATTTATATTTACTTTGCATATATTAGAATTTATATGCATTGTTAAAATTACATTTATATGCATTGTTAAAATTACATTTATATTTACATTGCATATATTAGAATTGATATGCATAGTTGATATTACACTTTTATCAATAATGCATATATTAGAATTTATATGCAAAGTTAAAATATCATTTTAATGATCAGACATACATTAGAATCTATATGAATTATTTTTATTGTAAAAATGTTCACTGAAAACTTTATACAAATAAAATATTCCCTTTTTATTTGTTAAAGTTAAAAATAGAAATACAAATAAAAATTAGCTTTTATTTGTCATTGGTTCAATTTTCATGTAAATGAAATATATTTTGCTTGGCATGATGTAGATTTGATATGCCAATAAAAACATTCTTTTATTTGGCTTGTTAAACACGTTAGTGGAATCGTCGGATGGTTTATATTTATATATATAAATATAAATTAAAATTAAACGAATCACGCGCTGTAGTTCACGTTTCAGAATTGTAACTTTAAACGATTATACTGAAAGATCCAACCGTCGGATTTTCTCAAAACTGGAACCTTAGGACCGCTTTGGGAAGATCTTTCCATCGATATAAACTTTGTTAAAATCCAACGGTTAGATTTCGAGATAAGTGTAAATCAAATCTTGATAAAAACAGCGTCAGGGCCGCCTATTGACCCGAAGCGTCGTCAAATTAATTTAGCCATATATATATATATATATATATATAAATAGCGATAAATCGTTATTAAAAACTATTAACGATATGAAATGGTTTTAAATTATATATATGTGAGAATCATTTGAAAAGACCGAGTTCAATTTCATTTCAAATGATTATACGACGATTCAAATTGAAGATATTGAAGACGGTGATTGAAGACCGACGATCTTCACATCGAATGGATAACTACTGATGCCCGACATTGGTTAGCTCCTAGTAAAGGGTTAAAGTGGTAGTTGTCCGGACGTACTTGTTGATTGTCCGGATATGCGAGCACCTCTCTTCCGTATTGGACATACGGGACGACGAATAAGGTGTCTCCAGTTTCCTTCAGACCCAGAACGGACTTGTAAATGGATGTGTGTTTGACTTTAGATTTCATTCCATGTAAATTAATTGATTTCTATTTAATATATATCTGTGGTGGCGGAGAATTTATTCTCTTGCTTAACACCCTTCTCTGAGACGCATGAGCTCAGAGGTTATATATTGGTAGTTATCGATCGCATGGCGTGAATTGTCAATGTGACATGCCAGGATGCAATTGATCAAGGCTTTTGTTGAAAAGCCTATTTTGGAATAGCTTTGTCTATAACGTTACCTCCCGAGCCTCACACCCCGGTAAGAGTCAGAAACGGGACAAGGGAACACAGGGAGTGCACACATTTCTTTCTAGCTAGAAGTGGTATTAGGGTTTTGCAAGCCCTGACATTTTACTTATGTGGTTGATGGAATGAGGCGCCTCGGATTTATTGGTCGATAGTGACCATTTTATAGGTCCAATAGGATCGGGAAGTGTGTGTTCAAGCATAACTAATCCACTAAAGTATTTGTGGACCGGCCCTGTAGGATCCAAGGGTTGCCCGTAGGTGTGATCCTAAGACATTGCTAGAGTGTCTCGAATCGGTAAGGAGATCGTCCCTAGCCTTGACTCATGATGGAAACCCAATTTCCAATACGACATTACGGTTTTGATTGTAAACCTATATATGGTGTAACAACCGTAAAATCCGAACTATTTTAAAAAAATTATTTTGGCTATTTCAGTGAATTTTGAATAGTTAAAATAATTTATTTTAAATATTAACGATTAAAAATTTATTTTAATCGAAGTTAGAGCGAATATATTTATTTTGACTCCAAAAGGAATTAGAAATAGTACGGTAGTTTGAAAAGTCAAACTTGAACTTTGACTGAATGTACCGGATTCAAAATCTAACGGATTTTAGTGAAACCAAAAATATCTAAATCTGTTTGAAAATATCTTTCCAACGAATCCGTAAATCGAAATTTCATAGCGGGAAACAAAAGTTATGGTTAGTTGAATATTTAGAATGGTCGTTGTAGTATAATTTATAGCCCGTATAAAAGGTCATTTCTCAAACGACCTCCATTTTAGATGTATCCACTTTTGTTGAATCCAGAATGTCAAATTATTGCTAAGTTTAATTTTCTAGAATTTTTGGAATTAATATGTGAGCGTGGCATACGAAAATTTGTTTTGTCAATTTCAGTCAAATCTGATCGACTTGAAAATGGTCATTTTTCAAACAGTCTCAGAATTCGACAAAAATAATTTTGTTAGGACCGTATCGTAAAATCAAAGCAGAAATAATTTTTCTGGAAATTTCTGAGTCTGTATGTGGCTCGGTGAATTTATTTATACGATCGAATTAATTTAATAAAGGATTTAAATATTAAACTAAAGATTTCAGGTCATAGACAGTCATTTGGGCTGACGAGACCTAGCCCATTGGATCCAGAATGGGGGCTATTGGGTAGGGTCAACTCATGTTGGACTGAAATCGGATTGGTTTAAGATGTATGGATTTAATTGTAAAATTTACATTAAAATATTATAAATAATAGGAAATCATTTTCAAAACCCTAATGGTATACTGTAGCTGCCGTCTATTCTTTGAATCCATGGCCATAAAACTCCCGTCTTCCCTCCTCAAAGTCTTTCAATCCACAACAAATTAGACCTCACTTCTTTAGGAAAGATCGAAGAGATTTTCTTGCTCTTCATTTCTATACGGTTGGATCAACCCCTGGT